>JANHGO010000063.1:6029056-6093013 GCA_024606505.1 Aquila spilogaster | reverse complement strand
TCAAGACTCTCTCCAATCCTCAAATGCCTCAAAACCAGTAGGCTCAGAGTAGGCAAGAGGTGTATTTTCTCTCCACCCTCTTCCTTTGAGGACAGGGAGTGAGAGAATCATTGCGGCGTTTAGCTGTCCATTGGAGTGAAACCGCAGATGCATCTCCTCAAGTGCTTCTGCATCTTAGAGATATATAATTGTGTATAATTTTATAATGGGGACAAACCAGTTCTCCATTCTATTACAGACTGCTGTGGGTAGGCCTGACTTGAGTATTCTTGTCTGCTAAATAGAAGGTTAACTATTTTGAAAGAAGTTTGCCCTATTTCTTTCCTAAGCTTCTTGCCTGTAAATGAGCTTTTGTTCATGTCCGTTCCTCTGTGGAATGCAAAGATAAGGGACTTCAAGAGGTTAATTTAAAAGTCTGAAGTTTGTGTTTTTCTGTGGACATTTTAGGGGTTGTAAGTTTGATTTTTTTTTCTGTGTTTGTGTGGAGGGTAGGAGTATTCAGTAAGTTTTTCTGCTTGCGTTGGTGTTTTCTTGGTTTTCCAGTAGAAATCAGTTTTGTACTTCACACTGTCCTCTCTGTGCCCTGTACAATGTTGACACATTAAATGAGGCATCTTGAGTTATAAGAATGTCTTAGATAAAGAGTCAAAATCCTCTCATCAGTTAAGTTTGTGACTTGAGGAAATGGACTTGGGAGATTTGAGCTATGAAGATTCTCAGCAAAGATACGTAGTGTCAGACAACAGAGTTCTGACTTTAAAATATGTCATTTTTAATAATGAGCTTCTATATGCAGAGAGATGAGTTTTCAAAAGTTTTGTTTTCAACTTTTCAAACTGATGTTCTGTTTCTGCTGTATTAACTATGTAAATTGTAAAGCACAAAAAACCTTTTCCAAAACACAAAACACTGTGTGGATTGGGAAGTACAGCTAACATCATTTGCTGATTGTATGTAATAGCAATCGTAAGTCAAGCAAGATGGCTTCTAGTAGCTGGGTCAAACTCTTAACTTTGTGATCTAAATTAACATAGAATCATAGAATCATAGAAAAAAAATTGAATTTTCAGCCCTGAGGTTTCCCAGAATTCTTCACAATATCTCGCTCCGCTCCACTGCTCCAACAGTTCTGGCTCCGAGACCCCGTGGCAGCTCTGGGCGAAGCGTGGCCCATGTGATGGAGCGAACCGTGCTGCTCTCCAAAGCTGTCATTTCCCAAGGACTTCTATACAAACTTCATCCGGTGATAATGCCACTTTTGGAATCCCAGGCCAGCTTGGCTTTATGATAAAGAAATGTGGTTAACCTTTTGTAATGGGAGAGAACCGACAGCTGTCAGTCAGGGCTGCTGAAGCAAGAGGTGCTGGAAAGCCAGGACCGCACTGGGTTAATCCTCACTGCTGGTGGAAGGTGAACGAATCCTTTCGCAAGCAGAATTCTTCAACAGACAGATGAAACTCTTCCCTTGGTGCTTAGTGCGGCCTGGCCTGGCTGATCATTTTCAGTCTGGCTTGATCGATGACATCCAGCAAGTTCTTGGCATCCACAGCCAGAGCATGAGCAGCCGTCAGCATTTGCTTCTTGTACTCCTGCTGCAGGCTGGTCATGACATACTGCTGGGCCAGCTTCATCTTGTTAATGAGCTCAGCCAGGTCAGAGTTCAGCAGCTTCTGGGCCATCTCAATCTGGAACAACAAGAGTGGGTCAGCTGCACAGGTTGGTAGCAGCACTGTCTACCCTCCCCAAGGAAGACCATCACCTCCGTGAAACCTGAACAGCCTGAGAGCTCCCTTTCAAGCTGGGGAGTCACCACGTGGGGCTGATGACACTTCTGCACTTGCGGCACAGAGACCATGAACTGCCTTGTCAGCCACAGAGCCACCTGCTGCCAACCACACCACATCACCGAGCTTTAACTCAAGTTTAAGTGTTAACATCTCGTGCTGGGTTTCCAGGTTCCTACTATCATCACCTTTATTGCCATCACTATGATTAGAATTAAAGCAGGTGAAGGTTATTAACAGAGCAATACAGCTAAAGTTGGTATGATTTTCTAAGATGGCACGTAACAGTTCTCTGGCTTTCTCACAGCCACGCTCATTCAAGGCTTTGGAGGAAAAGTTTTATTCCTGACTCTCGTGAACTACAATGAAAGATCCCCGTCATTTCTTATCCCAAACGAGGTTACTATGGGATATCTTCTCATCCAGATGCATCACAATATGCTCAATTACCCACTCAATTAATGATTTTGTGTGCAAGCTGTATTTCATGGAAAACCGGAGTTGTACTAACACCCAGATGGTCTCCCTGCATTACAACACTGGGTTCATGTAAGCACTGCTGACAATTTTTATTTAAACTTCCGATATGTACACGCTGTACGCTCCCTCATCCAGTCTGAGCATCTTGACTTGAGGCAATAACAGCCTACATCCACACAGCAATTAGATTCTAACAACATTAACTTAATCAAGAATTATAATCCAAGAGTTTGAAGTGCTTACTGAACACAAATGTGCGTGTGCAAAGAAGAGAACCCAAACATCCGCCTGGCTGTCCTGGCTGAGGCCAGCTCAGACTGCAGTGTGTGAGTGGGCTCTGCCTACCTACCTCTCTGTGGGTGCTCGCAGGAAGCACTGGCAGTGACTCATCCACTGTTGCTAGCAAGGTTCTCAGTGCCAAGCCAACCTCCTAAGGAGAAAAATGAATAAGTAAGGAAGTAGCGGACACAGGACAACCCAGCAGGACATCTCTGCTTTGATTCAGTCACCCCTCTCATGTACATTGACAACATACATCAGACCATGTAAGCATTTTTAAACCAATACAAACTTGGAATGAATGGAGTTAAAGTAACATTGCTGAGTGACTTTGAATCACAGAATCAGGAAAGTTGGAAAAGATTACTATGGTGATCTTGTCCAAACACTGACCCATCACCACCATGTTCACTAACCATGTCCCTCAATGCCATATCTCCATGTTTCTTCACACACCTCCAGGGCTGGTGACTCCACCACCTCCCTGGGCAGCCTGTTCCAGTGCATTACCACTCTTTCCAAGAAGGCATTTTCCCTAATATCCAACCCGAACCTCTCCAGATGCAACTTAAAGTCTATTACCTCTTGTCCTATCCCCATGACTCAGGAGAAGAGGCTGACCCCCGCCTCACCACAGCCTCCTTTCAGGCAGTTGTAGAGAGCTATAATGTCTTCCCTGAATCTCCTCTGCTCCAGACTAAACAATCCCAGTTCCCTCAGCCGCTCCCCACAGACTTGTGCTCCAGACCCTTCACAGCTTCGCTGCCCTTCTCTGGACACACTCCAGGGTCTCGACGTCATTCCGGTAGTGAGGGGACCCACCCACAATTCCTTGCTTCACAGCATCAAAACAGAACGCCAAAGCATTGATTATAAATCAATTTATGAATTATAAATTCATAAGCGAAATGCAGAGAAGATGTTGCACAGCTCCCTGTCAACAAGAACTCTGTCGTTCATGAGAAAAATGAAACCACATTCAAAATGGCATCCTTACCTTTACCATGGGCACGTACTCCTCTGGCGGAGCTGGCTGTATTTTACTGGACATTTCTATGACAGCTTTCACCAGCCCGGTTACATTCTCATAGACTTTGTCATTGGAGCGATCCAGGTTCGCCGTAGGAGGGGGGCTGATTTCCTGCGGCTTGATCTGGAAGCAGAGACGGATTGTTGAGCCTCTTGTGCCCAGCAGATGGGGCTCAGCAACCTCCCAGCCTGCACAGATCACCAGAACAGCCACCCCGGGCCCCACTGAGCACATTGGCTCATGGGTCTGAAGGAAGTTTCCTTCAGGTGTCCTGACTGAGCCCCATCTCTCAGTGACTCTGTGGAATCTACTGAGAATTCTCTGAAGAGCTCCCAGTGCAACTCCTACAGCAAAGAAAACTTGAGACACAAGGTGTATGGAATACTTGATGTATCAAAGTGGTTCACTACTGATGGACAGATTCCACTGCAAGACAACTAGGTGTCATGTCCCTTGTTCCAGGTAGTTGCTTTCTCCACTTCCACTGCATGCCATGTCCAAACAATCACTTGGGGGAGAGAAGGGTTAAGAAATTGCCTATTTCCCTCCTATTGGTCATACAGCGGCCCTACAGATCTGGGCTGGGCTCATGGCATCGCAGCCCCTCAGATGCAATAACCACTGGTTCCCACAGCTGGTCCCTGTTACAGAGATGCTTCACTGGAAGCAGTCGAGACTATACAGATGAAACCATAACGAACTTGGATGAGACTCTGTCTAAGGAAAGAGTGCAGGATTTGGTGCATTACAATTCCCATTTTTTGCATTTCACTACTTGGTTACTGACAACTGTTACAGAGATTCAATCTGGCACACTGATTGGAAAACACCTTAGGAAAAGGCATGTTGCAATTGCTGCAGTCATCAGGGAAAGGCCGTGATTCTAATTGGTTTCAGTGATCAAGAAGTTAAGAGAGTCATCTCGCAAAGTCACATGCAAAGACATTTTGGAATAGGGCACGTACACACGCTCACGCACTGCTTACCCTCCATGGCTATTGTTGAGCAGAATGTGGGGGAAGGTTAAAGAAATTTACCAAAAGAAGGGAAAAAAGAAAAACAATATTAATAAAACTCAGCAGGAAAAAAAAAACAACAAAACAACAAACCAAAACCAAAACATGTGTAGCAATAAGAGACCAGTTAAAAAGCCTGCAACAAAAACGCATCCTCAACAGTATCTGCAGCCATCCAGGTTAGCTCATGGTCCATTCATTATGGGAGTACCATGTGCTGACAACTGCTGTGCACCCGTGTAGGAGTGGAAGTGTTTGCCATGCACCCATGCTAACTTTTTACTGAACACATGGGGAAGAGATCATGCAAAGCTCGACAGGAGCAAGCCAGTCTGGCAAGGAGCAAAAGGGTGAATGGAGCAGAGGGCATCTGCAACAGTGGGAAAGGTGTCCTGTGGAACCCTGCTCCCTTTACAACACCAGGAATCTGTCACGATAGGAAATATGCAGTCATGTAACTGTGCAGCTCCTGTTGCTGATGATGACCATCCACCACCATGGTTAAGAACCACCAAGAACCCACCCTCAATGCATTCTATCCAACCCACTACATTCCTATGGCCAGGCCCCAACATTTCAGAGTATGAACACCTGCAATTCTTAATAATCAGTATTTTCCTGTTGCTGTTCTTATAGCTAACATTAACATTATTACTCTGCAAGCTTTCATTTCAGGGACTTCTTTGTGTGGGCTGGCTGCCTTGGCCTCAGCAGGTAACAGTGAACAATGTTCTTCTTGGTGCCCTACAGCTCCCTGAGGGTAAGCAGGTCAAATCTTCTGATTTTCATTTTTCTCCCAAAAAAGAGGGAATGAAATGGAGTCTGAAATGAACCCCAGAAGCATCTTCAGTTAAGGTCTGCAGACAGTAACAAAACTACAACCTATTAGAACCTAATGGGTTGTTTTCTTGACAGAGTGTAGGGCCATCCAATTTCAGGAAATTCTTGACAGAAAAACAGGACAAAATCAGAACTTCTTTTCCACTTCCCAAGCAGTTATTTAGCACATAAATCTTGTTCGTACTGATGACTTTGGTTGCTCAGGTTTGTTTGTTGTCAAAAGCATGTATTTCAGAAAACATCTTTCATGTTCTGCTATCAGTAGTTAGAAGGGAAATTTTAGAGTAGCAAAGTTCACTAACACATCTATTACTGTTTTCTTTTATATTATCTGAGGCTTGGCAGCTTGAAATGCACTGGCACTGGTTTGCAATAAATAATCCTGCTCGAACTCACCAGTGCTGATTCTTAAATATTCACATAATCTCCAAAAAAAGAGAGCATGAGTGAGACAGGCAGTGGCTGAAGGACTGATTTGTGCTGAACACACTGCTGTGATGGTTGTGAGCTTCATGGCCAGATGACCTGCATACTGTATTTTCTTAAATCACCTAAACTAAGAGTCACCTACCACTGCATCTGTCCCTACCACAATGCGGAATCCAGTTCTTAGTTACAGGCAACAGAACTGTGATGTGCGTGGGTCAGCTGCACTTCTGTTAGTGTATTACTGGCAGAGAAGCCCCAACTTCTATTATATGTACCTGCTAAAAAATGGCTAAAGACAGAAACAAATGCCCTGGTTTCACTCAGGAGTCCCTGAGGTCACTCATATCTCTATTTCCTTAAGGTTAGGAAAGTAAAGGAGTCCCAAAGGCAGGGAAGAAAACCTGAGGGCATCATTTTAAAAGCGACTGGCACACTAAGGACGAGTTCCACTGACAGCAGCTGCAACAGCAGACACAGCTTCACGGCACCCTGCAGCCTCTCTGCTAGAGAACTCCCTGAAGTTTCACTTCTGGATTTGAGACAACAAATCAGAAAGCATCTCAGTGAGGGGTCAGAAAGTCCTGACTGTACTATTGCCTCTCTGTCCTTGCTCCCTACAGCCAGTGAATTTTAGGAGTCTAGGTGCTGCAATAGGGGCATTCTGAGTATGGGGATCCTGAGCATGCTCTGTACTCCTTCCTGCTGAGCAGAACTGCTGGGTCTACGTGAGAGATGTCATATGCTCCGCAAACTGAAATCAGCTCGCCTGAGAAAGGCTCGAGGTGAGGAACATGCTGAATCATTCACGAAGGACATGGGCAGAGCAGATAATTCCCCAGTTCCCACCGCATGTTTGTCCCATGACAATGTTTACTTGGGAAGTTCAGTCCCTTTTGCTTTCTGTGGTCTCTACTTGAGGAGCAGCTGAACTACCTCTACGGGGTAATGTTTCACTTTCCCAAATGTGTTCTGTGTCACTGAGCACCGCACCTTCACGCCTTCGTTGTAGCTGTCCACGGGGCTGTTCAGGCTCGCTAGGCTGCCCAAGTGGGGGGCTCCAGGGCGCGGGGGTTTCTTTGGTGGAGCTGTGTGATCTGCTTAACAAAACAAGTGGCATGTTAGAGCACCAGCGTATCACATGGACCTACATCATTGTGGTCAGTCAACATTACAAAGCCTACACTTGCTTTGCTGTAATGGTAGAGGAGATGTGTTGTACAGAAGATCCATTGTTCACACCGGTTATGCTTTAATTGTGTTTCTACTCAAGAAAAACAGACAAAAAGGGGTTATGGAACTCATCCATCAGACACATGGTCTGATTTCTGGGTGGCCCGCGAGTTGGATTTGATGATCTTTATCAGTCCCTTCCAACTTGGGATATTCTACAATGATTGCTGGCTGGAATCCCAGCTGTGACTCACTCTGAGACTGTGAAACCTCAGTTGAGGTGTCTATCTGTGTTTTTGCATGTCAGAACTCCACGCGCGGAGAGTCCTATGAGGTGATTCAGCCTCGTCTAGACACTTCCTGGCTGCTGAAACACTTCCTTGGATTTGCTGACTAATCTCTGGGGACTGCATGGGGAACATCAGCACCAGAACACCTCTGTGCAGTTATCCATAACCGAAACCATCCCTTGTATGGAAACCACCCCCTTGTATGGAAATCCTGGCATTTGCTCACTATTACTGTTCAAAGACATGTAACCAAGTATTCAAGATGACATTATATGAACTTACTGCTTACCTGGTTTACCCACAGGCTGATATATGTGCTGGTTACCAGCCTGTAAGATAAAATACACATTTATAGCAATTACTACAGTGCTCACAATTTCTTACCCACTAAAAATAGGCAGTTCTCAGCACATTTCCCAACAGTTAAAAACACTTCCCTATTCACCATCACTACCTATGCTCCTAACTACAATTATACAGCAAGGAAAATATTTTCACTTCTTTTGTATTGCTCAGGACAGCCTTGGCCTGCACATTAGAGTTTATCCTTCACTGTTACTCAAACATGCTGGCACGTTCATAGCAGTTTTTCTTCTTTATTCAGAGATCCAACTGCAGAAGTCACAGTGCTGATGAAGAAACTGGAGTGCCGCAATTAGAAGCCTAAGGTATTTCTGCTGAATAGTGTCAATGGTAACAAGCCTCTGAGCTGTGAAGCTCTTAGTCAAGGTCAATTTGCTTATTCATTTGGAAATACTTAATGCTAGATTCAAATGACTTTCTTCGGTAATTACATTTAAGCCACCATGAAGGTGGTAAGGCCAAGAAAAATGAAAATCCAGTTGCAACCAAATGAATACCGTATGCAAAATTTGTCACGTCACAAAAATAAAGTTATAAGCAAAACAGTCACATGTCATGCACGCATTTCTGTATAATGGAGTTTCCATTACAAAGCAAAGCACTGAAGGCAGTTAGAATTTCATATGCCTCATGGCAAGACGTCTCAAAAAGGGACTTATTTTTAAATAAAGACAATTTTCTGCGATGTCAGAGTACTTCTTTCCACCAGAACCTAAGGAAGCTGCTGCTTCTACACATTAAAGACAACATTCCAAAAACATAAGAGTCCACTGTTAACAGTACGAAAACACAACATCTATTTCAGTTTCACTTCCGTTCTGGAGAATGCTATCACAATCACTGAGCGTTAACTAATTAACTAATTTACTTTCTGACCTTTTAAGCACATCTTTTTGAACCTTTTTCTATTTTCAGGATAACATTCAGGTAACTGGGACAGCAGTAGGACACTCACTATCCCTGGCTCACCTCTTCAATAACAAACCCAAAGGATACTCACAATCATAGTTCAGTATTTACTCAGTGTTTCAGCTGGGAATTTGTAGAAATTAATGTTACTGTTTTAGAACTACAGGAAGATTTGACAAGGCTGCTGTGGTCAGGGCTGCCTGGCACTTTACGAGGCTGTTTTCAGCTGCTCAAAACTTCTCCAATTTTTAACTGCGTGAACTGAAAGTCCCAACTCAAACTCCGTGTCACGCTCAATTCTATCTATATGGAAGACTATAGCAAGTGGCAAAACTTTCAGTATGTGGGCTCACATAAGAACGTACTGCACAGAAAGAATTCTGGAGAAAGACACTAAGGAGTGTCTTTCTAAGGACAAGTTTGATAGTTGATATTCCAACAGAATGCTCAAAGCTCCAAGTCCTGACACTCTACTGCTGTTCTCACATCTCTCTGAAACCCTTTGGCCAACCGTCTCATACTGCCCTACCACCATTAACCTCACTCGCGTTGCTAACCCAGCTATTCCAAATCCGAGAACCCTGGGGAGAAGACATGGGGCGAGAGGAAGGAGGCTTAGTTCCACTGAAAAAAAATCATGAATGCTTACTTCCAGAATATTACTAAAAATACCTTGAAAGAATGTGAGCAAAGTTACACACTGTTCCTTATTTCTCATCCTCTCAATGCAGAACTGAGATTGACTCTTGGGTTTACCTCTTAGGTTGCCCCATGTGGAGTCACAAGTTGTACTTGATGCTTGTGAATCCCTTCCAACCCAGGATATTCTAAGCAATGGACATTTCCAACTGCAAATGAACTCAAGAGTTACGTTGCAAATGCACGAAGAATTATAAAAATGCAAAAGCAAATTCTGGAATTGAACTAAGAGTCCCTCCTGCAACCCATTTTGTCAACAATCAGTTTTCTTCACGCTTGTTCAAGTGGGGTGTGAGTCCTACCTCATCTGGGAACACAGGATATCCCCTACAAGCAGTTTGAGATGTAGGTTTTTACTCTAAGCCCAGGCAAAGCAAGCAGCTCGCTGTACTTGAAGCTCACTGCCTCCTACATCAAATCTCTGACTCGACCTCAAGATCGTCTTGTGGCACTCCCCTGAGTAGCACAAAATGCAGTAATACTTTGCTCACTCTTATAAGATGCAACAATAGTAAAAAGACCTAACAGCAACTGACAGTCTGCTCTCAGTTCATGGAAAAAATCTTAGCAGTTTCCAAACATGAGTAACCAACTCCCAGAGACTGTGCTGCAGTGCGTACTACAAGACTCTATACTTTGCAAATGCAGGAAGAGTTCCTAAACTCTCACGTAGTGAAGAAATACTGAAGTCAAACAGAATTGCAGCCCAGATGAACAAGGAAAGTGAGTTTAAGATATGAGCTTCCAAGAGAAGCTTTGAAGGTGATCCCTGGAGACTGTCACCAGATGAAGCATTGAGTTTCTGCCCTTAACGGTCCCCAGCCTGACCCTCCTTTTCTATCGGTATGATTCAGAGGTTCCAATGGCAATTAAACAATTGGAGAGCTGTTTTTATTCAAACAGACAGCAGTTATGGCAGTAAGAATGAGCACCGCAGCTGTTGTCTGACAATAACGGAATGGCTGTGGGGTTTATTCCATTTGTTTCATTGCGGATCATTTACCCTAAACAGAGTTCTGAGTAACACAACAGTAACATTTACATTCCTTGTAAGAGAACCCTTCAGATATTTAAACAACTGCAGAAGTTATTTTAACCCTGCTTCCTGTTGACAGAAGTTTCAAAAAGCATTTTTAAATAAAAGGCCCAACCATACATCACAGGAACATTCAAAAGTAATTGCAACATATTTGCAGAAACACTGCAGTATTGTTCCAAGGGGAAAAAAAAAAAAACAACAAACCCCAAATCCATCCAAGTGCTGCATGACCAAAGTTTGCCACTGTTCTGCTGTTCCCACAGAAGCTGAGCTCCTTGGAAAGTTGCAGAGCCGTGTAATGACAGTGGAAACATTTAGCAAAAACTTTAAATCATGTCCCGTAATAAAAGACAGCATGTTCTACCAGGACGCTGGAAAAGGGGCTGGGAGATGAAAGGATCCCACAGATACTCACTGGGCCCTGGAGACCTCCGTCCTCCCGCTCGATGCTGCCTCTGGAGAGCCGCACATCGGGTTTCTGAAACACAGATCATAGGATCACAGAATGGCTTGGGTTGGAGGGGACCTTAGAGATCACTGAGCTCCAACTCCCTGCTGTGGGCTGGTTGCCACCCACCAGATCAGGCTGCCCAGTGCCCCATCCAACCAACCCGACCTTCAGTACCTCCAGGGATGGGGCACCCACAGCTTCTGTGGGCACGATTTCACCCCATGCTCTGCTTACAGATTCACACAACCTAGGCATAAAACATCTCAAAGACAAAGCTACTGAAAAATGAACACTGACAAACATAAATGTCACTGCATTCCACCCCATACACCCCATGCTGCAATGGTGTGCTTCTAGAACAACAACTCCCATAAACTCCCAGCAGGCTCCCAGACTGCTTCTCAGCCACTCATTCTCAGCACACGAGTGAAAAATGCTGTTTATAAATCTTGCCAGTACCATTTCCCTAACACAGCACTGGAAAATTCGCATTTTCTATTTTCTCAAAGGCAACAAAAGTTGTTTTTTCACAAAACTCTTCTCCTCCCAACAGCAAAATTTCAACCATAGGATGAGAAATGCTGCGAGTTAATTCCTGCTTCCTGCTTGGGAGGCTTCTATGTACTTGGCTCCCTCTGGAAGGCTGCAAATGGGGGCAGTGATGGAGCTCTGCACTGGATATAGAAAGCTAATGTAGACGCCCAGATGCACTATTCTCCTGAAAAAAAGTGACAAACAAATGAGTTTGTGTTCTGTATGCTTTAAGTGACATAGAGAAACTTGGGGCTTGATTGTTTCAAAATGGAAAACTAAGACCACCCCAACTTTTTCAAGGAGAAATTGGCCATTTCTCTCACCTCCCACCAAATCCAGGTGTACTGTATTACTTACAGTAATACTTCTGTGGAAAGAAAAAGGAAGAGCTGATGCGAAACAAAGGTTCCCAAGACACAAGCTGAGCAAAATCAGGGTCCTTCTCCAGCACAGAAAAACAAACTTAATGTACTATCCCATGGAACTGCATGACGAGTTCATTTTCTTCAGGTTGGATATTAAGAAAAAATTTGTCTCAAGAAACAGTGGCAATGCATTGGCACAAGCTGGGCAGGGAGGTGGGGGAGTCACCGTCCCAGGAGGAGTTCAGGAAATGTGCAGATGTGTTACTGAAGGCCAGGGTTAGTGGGCATGGTGGGGGGTGGGTTGATGGCCAGACTAGATGATCTTGGTGTTCTTTTCCAACCTTAATGATTCTATGATTCAGGCAACAGATAACACACACTTCTCCATCGGTGTAAATACAGCTTCTGTCATGTATCTGAATGTATATATGCATAAAATGTATGTACACACACAGAACAAGATGTTTAGAGAAGTGCAGACAAATATTGACTGTAACTAAGCTCACTCCACAAAAATGTGCTGTCCAGGTCAGTTTTGGGGGACAAACATATTTGCTTTTTGTTGAAAGCTACTCAAGATCTCCTTCCTTCCTTCTAAAAGCACTACAGAAAATTCCAATTCACATATCCTGCTAAATGATCCTAAGGAAACAGCAGGGCGGGCTGATCCATAACACTAATATCGATGTCATTAAAGACACTCAGATTGCTCTAGCAGTCTGTATGAAGGGCTTGTTGCACAGATTTTCATTCAGTCTTTTGCAGACAGAGCAAAGCACGGTCAGACTCGCTGCCTGAAAGAACTTGCAGATTAAAAATACACAAACCAAAGGAGATGAGGAAATATTTGACCCCTTAAGCAGGAAGAACTGGTGCAGACAAAAGCAAGCGATTTGCTCAATGCTTCTCTGAGAGTTTGTGACAAATTCTATAATGAAATGCACCCGGAGAACTCCCTAGTTCATTTTCTTTATTATAATGATAATTTTTTTCTGACTGAAGTCTCATTTGATATGGATATGTCAGACAATTCCACAGATATCAAATGAGATGTGACACTCAGAGTAGGCTTTAGCTAAAGTAAATAGCTATTCTCACGTAATTTCTAACCTAATTTCTATTACACTGATGTTCACAATTTGCCTTAATTTCACTTTAATTTCTAGCCAGGAATTGCCCAAAGTCTTTGGGAAGAGCTGCAGATTAATTCATCCTAGGGGTGATTCATGATGTTTGCACTTTGAACAATTAACTACTCCAAAAATACATCCTAAACCAGATTAGCCCAACAAAATTCTACTGGACTTCCCTTACACCACCAAAGCCATGGAGAGCACTGATGTTGCCCAGGTATCTCCAAAAATCTGATCTGAAAATGAAGAAACCCAGTGCCATTGGGCGCAGGAGCAGTTTGTACAGCTCCACAACCCACCTGCATCCCAGTGATCTGCACATCCACACTATAAGAGTAAAGACTGAGAATCTTTAGTGCTATCTCTTCCAACTTCTCTTCTCCAAACACTTCTCTCCTTCTGTCCATCAAAACCCCAACAGTTAAGTACAGAAGGAAGAAGAGAAATACTCAACACGTCTGTGTCCAATGACTAACACATGGCCCAAATGTATTCCTAACATTAATTAGTAAATGATATTTCAATTTGTTCATTTGTTTAGCTATGGAAATGTACAAGGACAAACTATTTTACACTAAAGGAGGTATCTCAGATCAAACACCCGCTGTATTTTTAAACATCACAGAATGGCTTGGGTAGAAAGGGACCTTAAGCATCATCTGGTTATAACTTCATAGCAACTCTTTCTCTTCTAAGTGGATAGATTTTTAATTGAATAATATACCTTTCATAGTCAGGACAGGACTAATTAATTTAATTCCAGCCCCTGATGCTGGCACTACACTGCAATGTGTGGGTGAATTCTTAGTACCGAGCTCCCTCAGGTATGTTCAATGCCACATTTCAGGTATGTTCAAAGCCACATTTCAGCGAGGAACTGTATTTCATTAAATTCTTGCAGAAAATCAAAGCCCTGGAAAAGTAAATGGATTTTTTATTTTTTGGTTTTTCCTAACAAATAGTCTGCTATCTGAAATCTCTGGGAGCAACAAGTGTGCTTTTCAGACAGAATGCATACGTTCACAAACTGGAACACAATCCTTATTTCCAGTATTCCTGGTCAGTCACTAATAAAAGAACATGTACATCTTGGCATTCTCAGGACATGCCAAACTGTAATATCTCGGTGGGAATTTCTCAGGCTAAAAATTAAAATCTTATTTTAGCAACAGTTCACATCAATTATACTTGAGCTGCAGTTCTCAGTGTCAAAATGAGACAAATACTAAACCACAGCTATGTGGGAATTTGAGGGAAAAAAACAAAACTGAACACGATAAGGAAACTATGCAAGTTATTTCTTCTAAACAGCCCAGGAAAGAGCTATAAATTTCCTAGCACAACACTGCTCCATCTACTGAGGAGTTACTCAAAGGCATGAGCACATACATCTTTATTTTATATAAAGGGAAGCAGTGCCAGATACCATCAATACAACCGCAACAGAAAGGTTCAAGCTGGAAACTAAATTCAAATGGAGAAGCAGTTCATCAAGACATCCTAAAAGAGGAAAAGCACTCTGCAAAATACTTAGAGATAGCTACAGTGCAAGAAGTTACAGCAGCAAAATCACGAATCAAAACTTTAAAATCACAGCGTTTCTAAAAGGGCTTTTTAAAAATTATTTTAGCTCGATGAATTCATTGATCTGCTTTTACATTACCTCTACACGTGAGAAATCAGGCAGATCAACACGTACACACCATGCCCTAACGGAGTAATTCAGTGCTTCGGTCCTGATTTTTCTGTGTGCACACAGCGTATGCTTTACATTAAGCACAAGTACTAGAGGATGCACGCCAGACTGTGGGGTAATAGGCCAAATATTTCAGTTCCAGTGAGCTGTGAGTGCCAGCAGTGAAGAGTCTACCTGCAGTTGTAGAGCACTGCATTTGGGGCTGGAGGCTGCTCATTTGGCTTCTACGTGCTTTGCACTATGTGAATGTAAAACCTCAATCAAACTTTGTCCATTTTATTTTTTGGAGTGGAAATACCCATTGTGATAGCAAAATGACTCAAGAGAAAGTGCAGAATGAGAGCTTTGTGTGTTTCTTGTATGAATGAGGTAACCAACCAAACACCACAGGATGGAAAAGGTGATGAAAATCTTGTGGACTGCAGCACCTGGAGAACTGTAGTAGCAAGATACCTTACATAGAAGGCCAAACAGACTCCCACCTTTTTAATGTGACTGTACTGCAGTGTTCTCAGCTCTCCACTGACATATGCCTCGTGCAGACAGCCATCTTCTAAGGTTACCTGCATCATTTGGGAAATGCAGCAATGCTGTGTCTTCACTTCAGCTCCCTCAAAAACAATTCAGATTTCCATCCTGTTTCCTGGAGGCACCGATAGCCAAAGCAATTTTACTAAGACAGCATGAAAGGCCGCAGCTTTAACCACTGCCCATGAAAGCTACCCAACCAATGGCCCCTCTGTATCAGGGGACTGAAGTTAATTCTGAAATAAATTCCCCCCTGAAACAAATCCCCCCCACCTCCCCTATTCTCTTCTCACTTCCCAGCAGATAAAATTGGTTCAATTTAAAATTTAAAATGTTCTTCTCAGTTTTTACACAACAGATTTATTTTCACTCAGGAGCTTCCTATGAAAAGAGATCTGATTATTTTCCCTTTACACAGCAGAACTGCAGAATTCTGGATGCTATTTAACACTGCAGCTTGCAAACATCTCTATCTCCTTTCACATACTATTTATATGTTCTCAAAGGACTGTCTGCAGACAAATCACACAACATCCTCGCTGAAGACTGCTGCATTTCCATTTCAATGCCACTGCCATTTCATTCTCCATCTGGGGTGTCTCATCCAGCAAACACAGAATCAGTGCTGTTCATCTTTGCCCTAACATGTTATGAGGTGTAGTTATTATTTGCAAAAACAGCAATAGATTTTGAATCATGAGCAAGCTACTCTTACTCTGGGGAGATAAAAATTGTGCTAACAGAAACCCCAGTAAGGATTTTTCTTCTCATTACACAGCATCTCACATTAATTGGTTTGTGGTCACTGCTCTGCGAATTCAAGTCTCAATAGCAGAAGTGAGATATATGATAAACTGTAAGAGTCTAAATACCGTGTAGAGAGAGTTGCTTTTGAAAGCAGCCAGCTTTAAACTAAGAACACTAGGCCACAGAGTTACGTAAGTTAAAAATTTAAACCTGGCTCTTCTCTCTCTATTGTTCTCTATGCCTAAAAGGAAAAATGTACTTCTGAAACCTAAAGCAGGGACAGGAGAGCCACACTTGAGCCAAACAATGCCATCAAAACCTAAAGGTTAGTTTTCCTGCAGAAAGCTCTCTCAAAGCATGTGAGACACTCAATACTGACGGTGATAAAATAAGTTGTCTCTTGTCCTTCACACTTGGAGTGGTTTTAGTGAAGTCCCTCTCTGGACAGAAGAAATGGGGTAAGCAATGTGAACATGTACAACGTACATAATACTTGTACACTGGACTCTCATGTTTGGACTGTCATGTATAACCTCTGGACATTCTTCAGGAGAAGGGAAAGGCCTCCAGGACTGATTCCTCACAATGACTTTTCTACTGTCTTGATTTCTTCAGCATTAAACCTAGAAAACCATGCTTCTTTTCAAGAAATAGCCACCGGTAAGCAAAAGTTTCCTAGATAGTGTGCCATGCTATGGGTTCAAATATACCCTGTGACTATCACTGCAGCTTGTTCAACTTTTGACACAGTGTATAAATCCGTAACAGGCATCAAATTATAACCGCCAAGTCTCTATACTCAAAATGTTAGTGTGGAAAGACCAAAAATTTAAGTCTCCGGTGAATTCCAATTCCCCATTTTGGCCACTTAACTTCACACTTACTCCCACTCAAACTTGCTCTCTGTGCCTTTCTAGCTGTTTAACTTTTACATTGGATTTTCAACCAATACCAGCTCTGGCAAAGCCACAGATTTGTAGAGCTCACGAGCTCATGAGCACTTTATATCTCCTTTAAATAGGAGGTGGTAGTAGTGATGGTGCCTCTTCAGCAGTACATTATTACAGGCCAAAAGAAAAGTCAACAAGCAGCAATCCAGGCAATGGTAAACATCTTGATGGTCCTGGGGCTGAAGCAAAGCAGAACACTGAGTGCTACAAATAACTATCATCTATTCTGCAGAAAAGGTGAAAGCTCCCACACAACCTACTGCCACCACCTGAAGTTACCACGACTCATTCTCAAGGGATGTTCTATGAAGAAACATCCTTGGGACAATACATTAATCCCTCAAAAAATTCTTAACAATCCTGTAAATTTTAATCCACGTTTTGGCCTCCTATGTTTGTGGAAGTCACAAACAATTGGTGCCATTCAGAAGTGGAAAAGCTAATGCCTAAATAAGGCAAGAAGTTTTCCTTTCCCCTCCCTTGTAACACTCTTGACAAAGCAATCTGGGTACAGTGGTTTCTCTATCATCAAATGGTAAAACACCAGTTTCCAAGAGTGTTTACAGAGAAAGAAGCCAAAAGCAAGTTTCACTGCCTTTTAATCAGAAGTGACATCTTACCTCTGTCACTATCCACATCTTAGCTAGAACATGCAATGGGCATGGAGGCATCTACTAGTAGCTCTCATCTGCTAGTAGAGATTTTATCCTACCCTTGGTTGTCCGCATGCCCATCAACTGTTTGGAACAGTTCTGGATACCATATCTAACGAGCACCCTGAAAGATTAAGGTAATTCAGTTGGCAAAGAATTAGGTCTCAGTAACACTGCCTATATAAAGATCTACTCTCTGTTCCTTCCCACTGGCATCCTGTAGAATCACAGAATTATAGGGGTTCATCTAGTCCACACCCCCTAAATAAAGCATAGGTTCTTATTTCCAAGGATCTCAATGTACTACCTTCAACATCCCTAAAAGATGGCTTTAAATTCAGTGAGACAACCATAACCAGCAAATGTTGGTCTCCAAAATAATAATAACTCACCTGCGCAATTACTCAAACTTACCTCCTTGCATTGACACAAACATGCCTTCCAACTACATACAACAAGAAAAGCTTTCAAACCAAAATGTTCCTTGAAATACACTTGAAACCAAATGCGTGACTGATATATGTTGCAACCCATACCACACCACTGCCATTCACCCATCCAGTTGAGGCTCCTGGATTCATAGGCTCCTCAGCATGAACCTATCCAGGCTAATATGCTACTACCATCTTCTGCTGCATCTGTAGCCAACAGGACTGAGTAGCAGAATCTTAACAGAGAACTTGAATTTTGACAATTCCATTACTAATGCATTTCTTCTTCTTCCTCACGATGCTCAGAGTTTCTCCCCCATCTCATAGAGCTTTCTGCTAAAATTATTTCTTCTTGACAATGTGTCTCATAATTCCCCCCGTGTAAGACTGCTCACAAGTCAGAGCTGTTACACAGCTGAAGGTTCTCATTTTTTAGGGGTAGAATATGTATAGATCTACCTCCACAAGAATATTTACCTAAGAATAAGCAGGCAATCTCTAGAGTGCCACACAATCATATCTCCAACTTCTCACATATAAATGCTCAACTGAATAAAATGAGACTCACTAAAAATATCAGCTGTTTGAGTCTGGCTCTTTTCAGTGGTGCCAGTGCCAAGACAAGAGGCAATGCGCACAAAATGGAACCCAAAAGGTTCTGTCTAAACATCAGGAACCAATTCCACATTGTGTAGTGAACAGAGGACTGGCAAATAGAGGTTGTGACGTCTGCTCCTTGGAGATCTTCAAAAGCCGTCCAGACGCAGCCTTGGATACCCTGCTGTAGGTGTCCCTACTTTAGGGGGAATTGGACCACATGGACCCAGAGGTCCCTGTCAACCTCAGCCATTCTGTGCTCCCATGGTTCTGTATCTGTAGCACAGGACACACTTACTAGCTGAGCACTTAAAGAAAAATCAGAATGAATGAATGAATGAACAGGAGTCACAAAACAAAGCATTACCAGGAATCGTTCCTCTTTTTCAAGCCAGCGTTGATCTTCTTCCATCTCCTGTTGTTGTCGTATTAATCTCTCCTCCATGAGATGTGTGGGTAGAACCTGCCCCATTCCTCGTATGTCCAAAGTGCCTGAATCCTAAAAAACAGAATTAAGTTTATGCAGCCTTACAACAACTGGCAATCTGTAAAAGGAGCTGGAAGAACTTACTTAGAGATTATAAAGGAGTGAATTTTTAAAAGATCAAATGCAGAACAGCAATCAAGCAGAGTTCCTCAGGACGCTTAAAAACTGAAGGAGATCAGAAGAAACTCCTTCCATATACACACAGTTCATCGGCCTTGCTCCTAATCACAAGAATCAAAAAGATTTGAAAAATTCTGCTTTGCTGATCAATAATGGTGTCAACTTCCTGCCTTGTGCTTTACTTAAGTTGGTAACAATTTTCCTTTCTTGATCTTGTGCAACAATGCAACAATCCAGTTGTTAAAGCTGCAAGATACAGTTTTCACACAAACCGAACTCCCTTTTGTTTCAGCTGACCCTTGTACAACATGTCTAAATTTGTACTTTTAGAAAAGCCAAGGCAAGTTTGCCAACAAGCTGCACAGAGATCGTTTTTAGGTAACCAACTTCCAAGCTTTTGTGAAAACTTTGCCTATAACTTCTTATTATGAACATGTGCAAATTAGTCACATGCTTCTACCAACACTATTCAAGCACAACATAATTAAACTGAGTTGTTTCTATTGTCCCTCTAGAATAAACAGGAATGCTGAACTACCTGAGATGACAACAGTCAACTAAACTACACAGAGCATGAACAACTGCATGGCTGCAAGCCGTAATGGCAGAATATATGACCAAATCAACCAAGAGTAGTCTGAGGCAAACTGAAGATGTGGACACCTATCTGCTCTCCTGTATTTATGGTGTAAGTCTCAGTTCTCAAGCAAGTGCTTACCAGAGGCACAAAGAATAGAGCACTGCTTAGAGAGCAAATGAATTTAGACAGAATCTTTGTGGAATGATAAAATGGAATGAAAAAGGTGGAAAATACTGGAGGAGAACAGAGGAAAAAAAAATGATGGATAGCTAGAGGAGGAAATAATTCCATGTTCCTTGCGGCTACATGCAGGATCTGGTTAAAGAACTGAATTCAGTCATGACTCCCATCCCATTGCAGGAAAGCAATTTAAAAAACACCACTGAAACACACTTGATCTTCCTACAGTACTCTCCAGATATATCTAAAGAGTAAAAAAAAGTGTATTTACTGTAAGAGTGCAACAATAGCTGTATAAGTTCACCATACCTCCATGTTTGGCTGCCACACTGATATTTCCTGAGGTCGATGGTTCCAGGAATCTGTTTGATCCAAGAGAGAAGCTTGCCCAGGATAAATGCTGCCTGCCATGGCTGGTATCCCATGAGAACCAGAGTAGCCAGATACCTTTACAGGGAGAAAAAAAAACAAAAGGGTTCCATTAGTAGAATTTATGCTTCCCCATATTTAATAATCTTTTTTTTTTTCTCAAGGGAGTAAACATGAGTGACTCAATTCAAGCAGTCATTGTCAGGGAGGAAAGGAAGCAACGAAAGAAGAAGGAAGCCAAGCCAAGATGCGACACAAAACCTCCTTCTCTCATTCATATACTATCTGAGGATGCCTAACCAAACAGCAGCACTAGAAAGTATGTTTCAACCTCTGTAGTCAAGAAGATCAAAGTACTCTTAAAAACAAAACCATCCCTATTGATACTTTTGGAAGACTTACATATGCAGAGCTCATATTCAAGTTAATAGGAGCTATGCACACATCACCCTATGGGGCCATACAAAAACGTACCCCCCATTGTATATTACAAGCTTAAGTTCTGAGTGACTGCATGTAATTACTGTGCTCAGCTGAGCAGCTTGAGAAATTATCCACAGAAAAATCAAAGCAGCTTTAGGAAGTCTGAAACATTCTGATCAAAAAATTAAAATCTCCCCTCTCCCATGAGAAAACAAAAATCTCATCTGAGTCTGTTGTATATGCCTATTTGCTTTGAATAGACCTAAGTATACGTAAAGGCAGCTATCAGCCAACAGAGAATAAAACTGTTTCAGACAAATATTAGGGAGTAGAGTATCAATAAACCCAAGGAAAGTGCACCATCCAAGCCTCTTTTACACTGCAGGTAATTTCAGAACACACCAAAAATTCCAACTCAATCCAAGACATCCCATTTCAACCCAAGAAATTCTATGACTCTATTATTCATTAAGAAACATGTAGATGTGGCACTGAGGGACGTGGTTTAGTGGGCAAGGTGGTGGTGGGTCGATGGCTGGACTGGATAATCTTTGTAGTCTTTTCCAATCTTAATGTTTCTATTATCTGATAATAATCTATACATAAGGTCTTCACATTCTAGGATCTGATAAATGCTAATGGGAGCACCGCATTCCTTCGGTAAATACAAAAAAGTCTAATATGCTTCACTTCAGCTTTAGGAATTTGAGCACTACATCAGATATGGAAATAATTGCCATCTGGAGGAAACCTACTAGGCTCAATTCAGGGTTTGTTCTGATGTAGAACAAAAAAAAACACTTAGCAGCACTCAAGGAAACTGAACAGCAGAAGAAGGGAATCAATCCCAACTAAATTATAAACACCACATTTGAATAAATACACGCAAATAATACCTGGTAGTGATTTGGCTGTACCATATGCTGAGGACTCGGGTAAAACCCTTCACTGGATCTTGGGCTGGGGTAACCAGGCCTGCTGGGCTGTAAGTACAAAGAAATTCAGAAAGAGTCTTTATGAACAGAAAACGAAACCCACAAAATTATTCTCTGGTGAAACAAACGTTTACATTACACACAAAAGCTGAACAAAATCCCTGAAATAAACATTCTGAATTATTTACCATTTAAAAAAAAACAACATAAAATTAAGTTTTCCTCCATTTTCATCTGGAAACAAAAGAGGCTGAATTGTTTGCTGGATATTTCAACAAGTAGAGCTCGCTCTGCCTATTTTTGGGGTTTATTTAATTGCTTGCACGATGGGGCCTTCTCTGTGCTGTTCTTAACTCCGAAGAGAACACTCCAGAAAAATCTTAAATCAGGCTTTCAGGTTGAAACAGTATTGTTTCTAAGTTCATGATTTGTATTATGTGAAGTTTTGCCATTCATTTGTTGTTTTGTAACTGCTCTCAAACGCATATTATTTTGCTTCAGTCAGAACACAAATCAAACTTTGTTCAGCACAAATATTTCCATGCATTATTCTGAGGACCAAAGTCAGTTCTGATCATTAACCCCCATGTAATTCACTGCCGTAAAATGGAAGGTGCTTTTGGTCATATTCTGAACATGCTCTGTTCTGCAGCCCATACCCAGTCAAGAAAAAAATGGAAAAACAGCTCCTATTAGGAAGGGCAGCTAAGGAAAAGCTATCAGATTATTTATCTGAGCATCATGCTTTACACCGTCAGGAGAAATAGAATACCCTGCAGGTAAACAAAGCTGATGTATAATCATAGGAATACATGAGAAAAATCAGAAGGAAAGTCCAATGAAAGAGAAGCCTGTATGCCTGCACACATTGAACAGGTCATCCTTTTGCCAGAATAAGGATAGAAATTTCACACTGCTGAAAGAAGCAGTGATGGAAAATGATACTCTGAACAATTTAGTTGGATCTTTGAAGTAGAAAAGTTCTGCTATTTATACCTGATGTTAACCTATAAAGGTACACTTGTCTTTTTTGATGAGGAACAGTACTGCTGTGTATTTCAGAAGGAAGAAAAAAAAATCAACCAAAGAGGAAAAAAAACAACAATACAAAACCCAAACCTCAACATTCTCTGGCAGTTAAAAGCTACTATCACTTTACTTTGGGACTGCGGAGTTTTATCATCCCTACATGAAAATTATCACTCTGTAGTAGGATCTTTTCCATCTAAGGTTTCTAGCTAATCACTGATACAAGTAATTTCATAGTACAAATTGTGAGAGCTGTGAGCTATCCGAGAATGTGTAGGAACTGAAGGCTATAAATAAATGAGAGTTTAAGCACTGTAAAGAACTTTTACAATGAATCAGGCAGTAACTTAAGGGATGCTTGAGATACCTTATGTAAACAAGTCAACTTGCAGCAGTGTCCTTAGTACGCACTCCCATGTTACTCAAAAACACTATAAAAAACCTAAGCAACAATTTCGTTGCATATACAGTGAAAGTATCTCAAAAAGTTAAAACAGTGAACACCCCACAAAGTATGTAGTGGAAGGAGAATTCATTTCAATCCTAACACAATTTTTTTCAAGTTTTAGTCTGGATGTCACACCTAAAGCTCTGATGATGATCAGTTGTAACGCAAGTGTTGCTCATCTACTACATCAGTTAGAAGTATTTATTTGAATTAGCCCTAAAGCCTCAAGACTAAATACATTCTTAAACAATGTTGTAATAATTATTACTAAGCAGCTTAATTTCAATATAGTAATATCAACATATTAATAAATATGAGTTGTTATTAAGCAGGACATTGTTCTGATTCGTGCCGTTCATCTGCTTCTGCAGCTCAGTACATTATCTGGTTATATATACACCAAATCCTGACAGTTTATCTCAGAAGCCTGATCAGTTTGATGGATTGTTCACCATTCTTAACTCTGAAATAAAAACAGTTCCAGTGTCTGCAATTCTTGTTTGCCTTAAAACTATCAAAATGGAAAATCAAGCTAGAAAATCTATCAAGCAACAAGCTAGAGATACGGAAACCAAACACAAATATGTCTCCCCTCCATTAACGCTGGGGGACGTGTGCAGCAAGAGCTGCCCCCACTATTACTTTTGAACGAAAGAGTCGATGTGGCACTGATGGACATGGTTTAGTGGGCATGGTGGGGATGGGTTTAGATTAGACTAGATGACCTTAGTGGTCTTTCCAATCTTAATGATCCTAGGGTTCTACGCTCTGACCACAATCCCTATGAGCATCAGAGTTTGCACAGAGGGCTACAGGAACTCATAACAAACCGATCAGGATGTGGATACTGCTCCACATCACAACGGTGAGGGCACAAAATTAAATTCCCTCAAATATGGACTCCTTCAAAGAACAAAAAGCACACAAGTTATTGAGAGGAGAGAGCGCTCGGCAACTGGTGAGGTTAGACTGCAGAACACATCAGTGACATCCAACAGGACAGACATGCAATGGAGCAAAGTTAAGAGCAATCTAAAACGTTTAAGTTCCTTGGAAATAAAACTGTAATTTTCTGTTCAGAATAAGGAAAATGAAAGAAAATGCCATATAGTTAATAGCCAATAAATAGTTAATTTCTATTCTGATCTGTTATAATAAACACTTTACAGGGGTCTGAAATCTCACCAGCTAACATTTCACAGGAGTGCTACAAGAAAGAAGAAGAAAGAAAGAAGAAGAAAGAAAGAGCCAGGAAACATTTCTGTGGCAACTACGGCAGTGTCCTGCAAGTTAAATAAACAAGAAACAGAAAATTGTCAGTGCAAAATTATAGCAGAGATCAGCCCTAATAACAGTCTAAGGAGAGCCGGGTCATTTCAGGCAAGCATTAGCTGATGATGACGGAACTGGGCAGAATGCCGTTGTCTTAACCAACCCATCAGACAAGGCTTTGAAGAAGTACATGGAAGTAAAAGGATTATGATCATTATTTTTAGAAACACTCATGCTTTGTGTTCTGATAGCTACCTTGGGAGGAGCTTCATCTGATCCTCCTGAGTCCCAGGATACTGTGACTTGTCGCCTGGATTCCATTCTCATTCGTTCTTCTTGCTGCAGCTTCTCCTCCTCCAGTATTGTACTAAGAAAAACATACGGTATCTCAGTAAAACTCCTGTTTGATCTCTAACAAACCCCTCCCCAGGGCTCCCACGTCTCGCAAACTAATCAATACTATTCGACAGAGTGAGTTCTCCTATGTACACTGGGTATGTTTCTGAAAGCCAGTACCCTGAAGGAATACATCTGTAGGATTATCACTGTACTTTTAACATTAGAAGCAGTATCAGGTTTTTAGAAAGCGGTGGTTGATCTTGTATAAAAATTTCTTTGCATGTTAACATTTCTTTTGATGTGTAATTACACAGAGAAATCCTCAGAGACGATAAATCAAGCACTTACTTGCATGAAAACTTATTTTTCAGGAGAAAATATTCTACGGAACTGCTCTAAAGGATCAAAACACACTGAAAATACATATTTATGGAAACTCAACAGAGCTTCAATGCATTGGCATTTTTTTCTCTGTTAAACAAAGCAGTCAAAAACATTTTAAATACCACGCTTTCCTCTTACATTTCAGCCAAAGCAGGAACACATACGGCAAAGAAATTCAGCGAAACAGAAATAGCTGACAGCATTCACCCAACATTTAAACTCTCAGGTCAGAAGGCTGCATTTCCAACAAAGCACAAGACAGTAGTAAAAGTCGTTTGCTACTTACCACAGTTCTGACTATTAAAAAGACTGTTTGAAGTTCAACGTGATCCTGCTGCCCCCACAGCAGCCTCCTCCCAGCTCTGCTATGTGGATTATTAATGTTGGATATTTGCCATTTAAAAAATACTCAGAATGAAGCTTTGGAGGAGGGAGCTGCCAATTCGCCGGAGCTGCACGCTACATGGATAGTCTGGAGATTTGGGGAGGGCAGATTATTTACATATCCATCTCCCCAGAGTGAGGACAATCCCGCAAAGCAGCCATTGCAGCTCCTTTATCACTCCAGCCTTTTGAGAAACAAAGCTCAGCTCTGAGTTTATAATCTGTGCAATCTACTAAATAACCACCCAGAATTACTCATGCAAGGGATGAGATCAACTGCAGCAATCTATTCTAATCTTGGAACTTCATTGCTTATTTCAAGACTAAATTCCTGCTTGGTTGCAGACTACAACTCTGCTTTTCCTTCCCCAGCCAAAAGAATCCATGCCCCTTTTTAAAAGCGGAGAAGTCATCTTGTCTCGCTGCAGCTAACCCGAGTCTCTAAGTATTGCTGCAATTTCAATCCATCACTGCTGAAGCAACACAAGAATGTGGAACAAAAACAAAATCAGACAAGCTATTTGCAGAAGTCATCCTGATAGAACCGCCACAGAAAAACAGCTACAGCCCAACAGAGGCAACTGAAAGGAACATCTTTCTACTCCACCACCTCTTTCTTCCTTCAGAGTAAGGAAAAAAAAATTCTTGCTCGAACTCACAAAGAACGAGCCAAATCCCACTGCTTTAAGGTGGTTCATACTTCAAATACCCAGCGTGCATTCTTACGTACCGTGAGAAATCAGTCAAGATGTGGCTGTAGCCATAAACTGTGATTAAGATCTTTCAAAAATACCTCACAACTCAACCAAAAAACCCAACAAAACAAAAAAGCCTCACCTATACATATGTGTGTGTATATATATATGTATTTTAACAAAGCTCTTGATACAGCAGTTGCTCTAATCCCAGCTAAAGGAATGGAACAAAAGTCAGCTAAAAGCAGCTGACTAAATTTAGAGATGGCTTTTTGACAATTTGGGGCCACGGGTATGGTTTGTCACAGCACAGCCCTGATTTTCCACAAAAAGGAATGAAGCACTGGTGCCTATTTGCCTTCATGTCGAAGACGTTTTACTTATGGCATACCAGTATTCAATGCAATACCATCCGCTTCCGTTGTAGCGCTGGAAATGACAACTTTCTACCACAGTGACTCGCTTTAGTATAGGTTCAGCTTTTTGCCTTACAGCTCTCATTCATCCCACCACGCTACTCCTTGGCCTGTACTATCACAGGTCCTCTCCTCACAGCCCAATGAGTAACGTGAGGCAGATCAGCCGCAGCAGAGTTGTACTTGAATGCCCTTGACTACTGCTGACAAGAAACGAATATAAAATAGAAATGCCTCAGAGAAGCACCACTCAAAAAAAAAAAAAATAACCCACAAGGAATAGAAATGACTCACAGAAACGCCTTTGTTTTCACAAAGGGAAGACCAGTCCATAGATGGAGCAGAAGCGTGCCAAGGGATATTTCTGACCCTTCCTCAGTGCAGCTGCTTAAGTACTCTGAACAGTTTATTAGAATTCGCAGAAGGTCAGGAAAGTCACATCTAGGCATATTTTCCCAAACTACTTGTATTCTTGGCAGCAAAGAGGAGCACAGGAAGAGAAGAAGCGTTTCTATTCATATGGCTTCCTGAGCAAATGCGGACCCAAGGCATCTTCTTGGCTACGCTGAGAAATCTGATGAAAAATCTCAGCTATTAAATGTTTGTGTAACTGATAAACTTCGATCATCTACCAAGGATCTCTTTACTGAAATTTGCCAGTGAGACTGAACAGGAAACATTTACCAGGAGTTCACTGTAGAAGTATCTGAAATACTGAAATGCAGCTTTAATTTCCAAAGGCAAAGCAACGTCAGTGTTTTCTCATACGGTGGTGTGGGAACCTACAGTTAATGCTGACCCCTGAACCAGCAGCTTCTTTCTTCCTCTCTGTGGTCTCTGGCCTTCAGAAGTACAAGGCTGCATGTACATGAGCACACTTTCCCACACAGCCCTAATTTAAAAACACTCTGATACGGACATTATTCCTTACGGTCACTGTCAAGTACCAAAAGGCTCATGGAGAATGTTGCAACGTCCATCATATGTACCAAGTATGTGCTAAAATTATTTTTGCCAGATGCCACAAAATATCAGGACTTAAACTGCCCCCATTCCTATCAGTTTTGTTTTTTATGTTTTAAACAACATTTCAAGAAGTACAGCAAATGCCTTCACAAGGCTCCAGTCCAACAAGTTAACCATCTCACTGCTGTCACAGAAACAAACTCTAAGGGGATGACTAAGTCATTTTTTTAATTCATTTTTATTTTTTATACTCTTTTCAGAGTTGTATCTGTATTTAACGCATGACCTGCAGTCCAGGGATGCTACTGTGGTCATCTCCTCTACTAACAACTGGGCTTCTTCATTAGTGACCAACAGAGGCCTAACCGACAATCATAACACGGCACTGATAAAACTGCTTTTGCCATTTTTGGAAGAGAGGAATCATTATCGATAGATACTTAATATAACATTTATTCAGTGATGCAGTGAAAATGTCCTGGCATCACACGAATGTAAAAGCTTAATCTAGCTTAACGATGAATGCAAAAAGCAGTTTCAGCAGGACTACCAGCCTGAGACAGGCAGGACACCATGACTCACAAGCACGAGCCTGGGAGCTGACTTCTAAGAAAGCCTGTGAATACACTGGTGCTACTTTAGCAATACAAACCTGCAGCACACTGAACACAGCAAAGAATAAACTATATGTAATAATAAATGCTACCGTCCCTGAAGGTGTTCAAGGAAAGGGCGGATGTGACACTGAGGGACAGGGTTAGTGGGCACGGTAGTGATGGGTTGATGGTTGGACTAGAAGATCTCAGTGGTCTTTTCTAACCTTGATGATTCTACAATTCTACGTGTGTAGGAGATGGTATATGTATCTGTAGCAAGCATATGGATATAGCAGAGTTAAGTGTATATAAGTAATTCTGAATGGCAAGGCTGTAGAAGTAATATTGCATTATTTGGTCTCATTAAATGCTTTTGGCCTATCATATTATTTACCATGTAGTGCAAAATTTAGAATATCTTCTACACAAAATCAATAAGGAAATACATGCTTCCCAATTAAAATACTCTGGACTTCCACTCTGGCCCACTCAGGGACAGCATAGCAAGGCAGCATGTCTGCTTCTTGACTTCATCTCACTTTTTTGTCTGTTTTTCCCCAAACTGAAAATGGAAATGTAGAAAGCGAGGAGGAATCAAAGCTGGAAATGCACAATCTGTTTCTGTGTTTGCTCTGCACACCAATTCATCCTTACCCACTCTGGACAGACCCAAAGCCACGAAATGCCAGGCTTTGTTACTACCCCAATAACATCACATACATTCTACAGTAATCAGCATCTCACATGGCACAAGCAACTGAAAATAAAGTTTGTGCAAAGCAGATGTTACTATGAAATGCACCAAACAAACCGAGAACAGACGAAGCATTTACATTCCCATCAGTGCTATTTCAGATGCAGAAGTTTTTTGGTTGTTTTTTTTTTTTCCCAAAGCCATGGCCTTTGTTATTAAAAAGAGAGGAATGCTGCAGCGTTGTATCGCTGGCTTCAGGCAAACAATCAGTCTGCTCTCAGCTTGAAAAAACTACCCTGGAAAACATCCAGAGCGAGCAGCAGCAACACCACACAGAAAAAGCCACCAGGGAAATGGCTTGTTTTTGCAAGTTCATGGGAATTTGAGTTTTGAAACACAATCTTTCCTAGTTGCCTGAGATTGCCTCATAAAAGGGAACTGGCAGCCTTTCTGATGAGAGGCTGACACTGTGAGCAGCCCAAAGAAGCCCTAAGGACAGCTGCCTAACTTCCAGGAGGTAAAGGTCAACGTTTTGGAGTAGCAGAAAATTTTCTGCTTTGGTGGGAAGAGAGCAAAACCTGGATTTTAGCATTGCTGCTGCTTCAGGACAAAACCTGTTCTCTAAACTCAACTTCAAACAGCTTCCCAGCTTGGACATCAGAAAATATTTCTTCTCAGAAAGAGTGGTCAAGCATTGGGGTAGGCTGCCCAGGGAAGCGGTGGAGTCACTATCCCTGGAGGTGTTCAATAGAAGGGTAGATGTGGCACTGCGGGACATGGTTAGTGGGCATGGTGGGGAGGGGTCGGTGGTTGGACTAGATGACCTCAGTGGCCTTTTCCAACTTTAATGATTCTATGATTCTCAACCTCCCAGTATGACAAAAAAAGGAAAAAAAAGATAATCCCCACTTGGTGCATTTTTCATCTAGAATCAGAGAATCACATAAGTTGGAAGGGACTCCCAGAGGTGGCTAGTCTCATCTTCTCCTGAAGTTGGGCTTGATGCACAGTGAGGTCAGGTTCCTCAGAGTCTTCCTCAGCCAAGGTCTGTAAGCCTCTCAGCATGGAAATTCCACAGTCTCTTTGGACGATCTGCCTCAGTGTGTAACCATGCACCATGGTAAACATCCTTCTTGATAAATAACCAGATCTTGCCTTCCTGGAAATTGTGACTGTTGTTTCTCACCCTTTGGCTGTGTATTTCTGAGGAAAGCCAGATTCTTGGGTTCTCGTCCATCCTGTATAGCTGGTGATACCTCTCCACTCTCATTTTCTTTCTCCTATTCCCCTTCTGACTCATGACTCTATGAGTAGTCTAAATTTTCAGCAGCAACCAACAATGTTCCTCTTCCCTTGCTGGAAGAGGAATTCCCTTCCCTGTCTGAGTTTATACACTATCTTCCTATCTAGATTTTTTAGGGCTTAATTCTCCTCTGTGCCAGCCAACAGTTATCAGTACAAACTGACTGCAAATTAAAAAGACTTCTGTTTCTCAAGAGCCAAGAAAATAATAAAAGAAGAAAACGAATTGTCACCTAGTACACAAACCATACTGTTGTGTCCTATCTTCTCCCTGTAGTCCTTACCCAGGCCTACCACTCCTTCCCATATGGTCAACTCTACACAGCCAGTATTACGGACAGTTCCTTCTGAGAAGGGCTACGTCGTTCTCTAGCTATGTAAATTATTTGGCTACAGATGCGCTCCCAAAGTTACAAACAGAGGAAAAAAACTGAAAAGACAGCTACAGCTCAGGATAACTTATCCACACAGGCAGAACACTGTAATCACAGGAAAACTGCATCTCATTTTGACAACTTGTGAATTTTCTTCTAACACAAACATCCAGTGAGAGCACACAAGGTATTATGAACACAGGTAAAGCAAGGTGTAAGATAAAACTTAAGAACCTGGCAGTGAATCACAACAAATTCAAGAGTGGATTTACAGCTGTAGAATACCCACATATTGTTTGAGGCTTATGCTGTCCCAGTAAAACAAATAATGAACACTTAGAATCTCACAAAAGTGGTCAAAAATATTAGGTATGCATCCAACATCTCGGTAATGCTTCAAAGTTTAACTGTCACCCCTATACCATGTCTGGAGAAATGAATATATGGGCACTGGAATAAATCATTACGAATGAACTAAGAGTGAGAAATTAGACTGGTGTCAAAATCATGTACTCACACTTACTGCAAGATAAACTGTAAGATAGTCCATCCCCTGCAAAGTAACTTCTAACTAATTACAATGCATTTATTGCAACTGCACAACTGTGCAAGCAGATGCCTAAAGAAACTTGTGTGCTATATGTGTTATCAACTTTCAGCAACACTTCCAAATCTTGTTTATCCTACTGAAAATGCTCAGACACCTAATTCAAGGCATCTGCTCTGAAACCAGATGATTCGTTTACTTATGAAAGAATAGTATTTTACCCCAGAACTGTTCACTGCATGTTTGCCTACGTAATAACTCCAAATTATTTCTACCACCTCCCTGGAGAATTGCAGCTAAAATTATACAGAAATATTTAGTAAAAATTAGAACTTTTCTTGGCAGAGAAAGATTATTCATATTTCCGATTATATGAATTCACTCCCTAGTTTAATTTACTCCAATGGACAAGGTTCAGAGTTCCAAAAACGTACCAACAACCTGGCTTTCTGAAGTTAAAACTTAACACACTCATTTTTAACAGAAAGAAAGTACTGTAATGAAAGATAAAGCAAAAACAAGTATTTCTGAACAAGGAAACGACCTTTCAGAAGAATAACCCTACCTGAGTTGTGCTTTAAGTTCAGTAAACCTGGGCCGTCTACTAGGGTCGTATGCCCAGCACTTGGTCATAAGGCTGTAGAGGGTGGGAGGGCAGTTCGGAGGCATGGGGAGCCGCTCACCGTTCTCAATTCGACCAATAACGTCATTATTTTTCACTCCCTGGAAGGGCTTTACCCCATGCATCAGGATCTCCCACATACACACACCTAAGAAACACACAAAATAACCCATTTTGCCCATGTGAGCAAATAAAACCTGTTAAAAAAAAGAAAGCAATCCCTTCCCCCACCCCCCAGCACATAAAGTCTTTGTTTTAACAGTGCAGAGATTTAATAAGAACGGTGACTAAAATAAAGGACAAAAGCCTTCTTTCAGAGCTGTTATGTTCAGCTATACTACAAGTTAGAAATGTATCGGTTCCCGGAGCAGTTGGCTGGATTTGCACAGCCAAACAACACAATTTCTTCAAAAACACAGAGCCAGGGAATCAATTTCTACTTACCAGTCGAGAGCAGAAAGGAGAGATGTGCAGTAAAATTACATACACACTACCAACCAGAACTGTTTGTGAGGAAGCGTGACCCGCAGTTGGCTCACAGCAGCCTGGTTTCACATTTAGTTACGTTCTACCTATTGTAATTCAGAATGGTTGCTCATATTCAAATCTACTCTTTTTTTTTCTTAATGATGTAGAATGAGCTGTATTTGCTTTTCCTCTGACTAGTTCCAACCAGCTTGTTCAGACTTGTAGAATGCATTTTCACTTGAGGGGTGATTTAGCCCTGGCACTGATTCAATTTTTTTGTGCTGAAACTATGTAATAAAACAGCTTCTGATGAAACTATGTTAAAAGCACAAAGAGAAAAATGATCTGTTGGTTTAATATCAGCCAGTATGATCCAAAGGCTTAATTCTTCTAACTGGGACTGTACTAGAGCTGTCCTCATACTACTATAAAAATCACACATCCTTTGCTTAAAAGCATTCATATTCAGTTTGCAAAGTGAGTGAACCCTTACATGTCCATCCTGCTCTTAATGTCTCATAGTCTTTGTTCCTTCACACAGCCTATGTTTGTTTTGTCTGAGAAGCAGTCAGTAAGCTCTACCTTGAGCACAGGTGATCAGATTCATATAAAAGCTTTCAAATTTAGGAAAAAAGGATCAAAATTTCGGAATATTTCCATTTACCCTTATTTTTATTCAGCTTCCGGTCATATTTTGTAAGCTACTAGGAGCTATGAAGGATAAATTCAGTGGGAATTTAGCATTAAAGAGCTGGAAATAGGACAAGATGTAGGCTGATCCAGACCTTAAGAAAACTGAAGAAAAAATGAAGAAAATAGAAGGTGAAAATATAAAACAAACTGAATACAGCAATGGGATGGCAATAAGGAATAAGAGGAAAGAACGAAAGTAAAAAAAAAGGATCTCCATTGTGACCTTCATTTCTGTCAGCTTCTTACTAGAGGTGAAAAAGCACATGCAGCTTCAGGCTTACTGAGAAAAGGGAAATACAGACATAGAAAAGATGCTGGAAGAAACTAACATTTTAGAAAGAACACTAAAAATATAGAGGAATATCTGGAGATTATTAACCTTACGGGGATTAAAATGAAGCATCAAACATTTCCATAGGACACTACAAATCCCACTATTTGGTATGCACCTACCAAACATCCACACATCACTCGCTGAGGTAAACCGTCGGAAGTTGATTGACTCTGGAGCCATCCATTTGATAGGTAATTTTCCTTTGGAAGCTACAGGAAGACAAGAAGGCAGGCCGTTATTCCTACTGCTGTGCTCAGACATTGACTTCATTCTCAAGGAAATCATTTAAAGGCCAAACTCATCTCCACTGAATAACTATCAAATTTTGTACATGCAGGTCATCCTCTAGAAAGAGGGGAAAAGAGCATCATTTGCCATACATATATGGACTGATTAAGCTCCTTCTAACTTTAAGTCAATTCTTATTTCTAGATGTAAATGACATCAAGTTGGGAGAAACTGTTCGTTTGCCTGAGAAAGGCCCTAAAGAGGGACCTGGACAGGCTGGATCGACAGGTTGAGGCCAACTGTATGAGGTTTAACAAAACCAAGTGTTGGGTGCTGCACTTTGGTCACAACAACCCCACGCATCACTAAAGGCTTGGGGCAGAGTGGCTGGAAAACTGTGTGGAGGAAAAGGATCTGATGGTGTTAGTTGACAGCCAGCTGAACAAGAGCCAACAGTGCGTCCAGGTGGCCAAGAAGGTCAATGGCATCCTCGCTTGTACAAGAAATAGTGCAGCCAGCAGGAGCAGGAAGGTGATGATCCCTCTGTACTCGGCACTGGTGAGGCTGCACCTTGAGTACCCTGTTCAGTTTTGGGTAACAGTGATAGGACAAGAGGTCATAGACTCAAGTTGCAGAAGGGGAGGTTTCAGGTTGGATATTCAGACAAATTTCTTCTCAGAAAGAGTGGTGAAGCATTGCAACAGGCTGCCCAGGCGGAGTCAGCAATCCTGGCAGTGTTCAAGAAAAGGGTACATGTGGCACTGAAGGACACGGTTAGTGAGCATGGTGGCGATGGGCTGATGGCTGGACTAGGTGATCTTAGTGGTGTTTTCCAGACTTAATGGTTCTGTGATTCTATGTAACTATTGCAGTTCAGAATGCACTGGTACTAAATCTGAAACTGTCCTGAAAATCTCAGTTACAGAGCAGGTGTTTTTAAATGGTGAACTGAAAAAAGGATAGCTTGCTTGGCCTTATAAAATAAAAATAACAAAAAAACTTCTAAGAACAGAACAAAACAAAACAGCCATGGAAGGCCCTCAAAATACCATGACAAAAACATTCCTCACTTCCTCTCAGCAATAAACTCTAAGTAGCTCACAGTGATAAAAGACAAATGAAATGCAGAAACATGCTGAAGCATAAGGGGACAGACATGGCTGTTACTTAGAAATTTATTAAAGATTCAATTTGTGACGACAGTTACATATTATGAATCAGATGTAAAACACTACTGCTTGGCACCATACATGCCATCTCTGTTCTGCTACACTTCCATGCATTGGGCACTGACGTACATCTCACAGCTGTTTGGGCTGCTTAAGCTCAGTCTTCCTTCCATGCAAAATGAGGAAAAAAGGCAGCTACGTGTATTCCTTTGTAGTGAATTTTGCCAGTCCGGTGGCATTTGGGAGTACACAGCATACAGTAACAATGCATATTCCAACACCTGTTAGTAGCGTTGAAATCACTGCAGCATACTCAGGTTAATAAATGACTATCACCTCAGACAGGCCTCAAATGTGGATAACCTTCTAAAAACCACGACAAAAAACTGCTATGACCTTGTCCTATAAAACAGAATTTTACCCACAAATGCACTTCTACTGTTTGCAACTTATATCAGACTCTGTGTTTCTTCTTTTTGCTGCACAGTGTAGGAATTTACTGCCATCTTTTCAACTGTTGAACACTATCACTTTACAAAAAAAAAAATATAGAACAACTGCCAGACCAAGAAAATCCGGTCAACTCCTTTCAACAATAAACTCAGCACCGTGAAAAGCAACGCCTTGTAAGATGAATCCAGAATGCCAACTTACCTTTATAGTAAGTACTGTCTTCCATGTATCGGGATAAGCCAAAGTCACCCAATTTCACACAGTCAGTGGTAGATACCAGCACGTTTCTAGCAGCAATATCTCTGCCAAATAGAGGAGATACTATTTATAGTTGTTTGGAAGCTTACAGTGATAAAATAGCATTTGAAAAATATTATTAAAATCCAGAAATATCAATCTCCTTTGAAAGGACCAAATCACTCTTCTAGTCACAGTTTGTGTACATATACAGAAAAAAACAGAACTACTACGTGTTTGTCCACTGATACTGAAAAGCTTGCAGAAATACTCCAGTAAAAACTTCTGAGTAAAAACTGTAACCCTAAAGTGTAACTGTCAATGTCAGAAGAAGTTTTAGTTCTTCACCTATTTAAAGATTTAAAGGCAAAAAAGTTTTGGCAGTTCAAATTAACGGAAAGAAGAAAATGTGCCTTCTGTCACTGGAAAGGTGTGGAAATGCTTTAACATCTCAGCCCTGTACGAAGCTTCTTAAGGAGCCCAGTTTTATTGGTACTACGCTGCTTCCAATAAGACGAGGGTATTTTTTTCTTGCAGCTTCCGAGGTGAGAGAAGAAGCCCTATCTGTTCATTGATTCTGGATTTTGGCAGACTGACAGACTTAAATTTGAGCACTGAACCAGAGCAACCTGAAGTGATGCTGCTTCCTCCCATTTCAGGAAAATACAATTACGTCTTCTTTCAAAACTTCACTGCTAGAGTTAAAATTAGCTCCTACTTGGCCAAGACTCAAATATCTGTTACAACTGTAAGGGCCTGTTATTTACAGTGCTTATATATTTATATAAGTATATATAAACAGCTAATATGCAAATACACATATATATGTATGCACATTTGATATATCCTATATATCATTTGCACTTAAATATTTAAGCACAGACAGAATGTTCAAGTTCCAAATGGTTCATGATAATCTGAATTTTGTCAACTGTTAATTGCATACAACATGGGGATAAAAATCAGTCTTTTCTCCCTAGGGCGGAATTCATAGGTAATAAAATTTGAAACACACCAAGAAAGAAATTTAGGCCCACTTTTTAGCTAAGCAAGCAGCTGTATGTTATAAACATTCTGTTTTCCCTGTTCTTTACCTAAGAAGCCAGCTGCCCCTTGTTTTACTCCTCCGTGTTTGGAAGAGGGCAGCTGACTAGCAGCCTGAGAAAATGTTGTAAGCACAATGCAGTGACTCAGATGGAATTCATTCTTCTGATTAAAATGAAGCACCATCTCCAAGTCAGTCTAGGAGTGAGCCAGCAGGTGTCACTCTTGAAAAGGGGGTTATTTTGCTGTCAGTCTAAAAAATGCCATACTAACACAGACATGCAGAAAGGTGCCTCAACAAATTGCTGCTACATATTCATCATAAGCCAAGAAAAATAAACAGGGAAGTTAAGCTTAACGTACATAGTTTTACATTTTAAGTGCGTGTCTTCACTCAAGCAAGTGTATCTAGTATCCACAATACTGCCAAGCAGCAATCTGGTAATCTAGGACATTTATTCCCTGACATTTCAAGTAGTTACATATAAAAACAGACAAATACCCATATACATAAAGTCTTACCTATGTACAAATCTTTTGCTCTCTAAGTAAGCAAGTGCTGTGCTAAGTTGGTAAGCGTAGAGGATCAGGGAGGCCAGGTCCAAGCTGAATTTTCTTACTTGCAAAAACGATCTCAACTTATTGCACAAAGAGGAAAAAAATGAATGAAGTCAGGACAAAAGATAACAGATATGAACAGATATCATTGCATCTCAAATTATCAAGTTTACAGAAGTGTCAGCAGGTTTGCCTTTGTTTCAGACTGGATGAGAACAGAAAACCATTTGCCATGAAAAAAAAGAACTCTGCACAAAAGCCAAGCAATTATTTCTGCAGGAGAAATGTTACCTAAACCAAGGAAACTTTTTTCCATTGCATTCAGGCTCCTTCTGAAGGCTCAGTGTACACACTACTGCTGCTCCAGATACACCTGGTCCTGTGAGTCCCTTCTTACACTAAGTGCGCTCGTTTTTTTCCTAAGTGACTTCAGGAGACAACAGTATACAGCAAATTGGATAACAGCTGTGTTATTTAAGAAGCATGCATTTTCTTCCTTCATATTTGCTAACATATATGCATTTCTCTCAGAGCAGTCGCTTTCAATGCAGAAATTTTATGAGCTATATTCCCAGTTAAAGACAGTTAGGATCTAACAGAAAGCGGCACTAGATGCTCTGTATAAATTACTCCTCTGTCACTCCTCTATAGTCCTTCTGTCTCTTTTGTTTTGCCTGTTGTTTTTTTTTTTGGAACAATGAACTGAAGGTTGAGAATTAAAATGACCATCTTACAGTATGAAATATTACTTCACATTTTCAGATACGCACAAAGGAAATAAATCAATTTTAAAATCTGAGATCTAGTTCGGTATAAACCGTCCATCCAAATGACACGATAATGAGGAAAGCCATCTTTACTAGCGCCTCTGACTGGAGAGAAGAAGAAACGTCACAAATTCAGTGTTCCAAGGGAAACAGAACAATATTACTCAGGAAGCTTCCAAAAGTGAACAATAATAGTTTGTAACTACTGTCAGTAAAACTTCAAGAGCTGTCTTTGCCTGTGAACAACAAACCCACCCACTTTCATGGGGTGCCATGTTCAGTTTTCCAGAAGCAACTATTCAAGACTGGGCAAGTCACTTGGATGGCTTCATGTACCCACTTCTACCTTTCCCATAAACTCCCCCTGCAATTGTTTCCTTCAACTGCTGCCCACATAACACAACCCTCTTCTGCCACCTTCAAGGAATGAAAGATGTACCACATAATTTCCCTTCCATGACACAGGCTTGCAAATGCTGTTTAAATGCTATCTCATTATCATCATCTGAGTTGACACAGGTCATGCTCTCACTCTGTAAAAGCAACTGAAGTTCTTCTGAAAACTATGACTAAGTCACTTTGGTATGAGCTGATGCAGTTCCCTCAGCGGAGGAGTTAGGTCAAATTTTGCCATTCCTGTGTCTGAGTCCATAACTCTAAGACAAGTATGATATCATGTCTGCCGAGTCTGCCTTTGCGTTAGCACAGATAAGTGATTTTTTCAGCCTTCTGCAAAGCCAGACGAGAGATCAAAGACTCATGAGAATTTTTCATACCTCTCCAAGCGTACAGAGCTCCATGATTATCCACACTGGGTTTTCTGTAATAACTCCAATGAGCTTCACAATGTGAGGATGATCAAACTGACGCATCGTTACTAAAAGGAGAAAAAACAAGATCGTATGCTACAAAGATTTTGGTCTTTTAAGCAATAAAAAAGTTCTACCCTGACTGAGCATAATGGGAGCACGTTCACCTATCAAGACAGTGTATGACCTCTTAACCTGTGCCTTTTTTACTGGAAGAGGAGAGGGAAGGATAAAACTGTATAATTCAGTGGCTGAAAAGAGGTGTGTTAGTTTATGACACAGACACACAGTTTCATGTGATGACTATGCTCACATCCGATTTTATTTTCTATGGGCTAAATTAACTTTTCAGTCTTGGCAATGCAGTGTATTTTATGCACTAAAACAGAAAAGCTTATTAATGTTTTGGGGAGGTATGTCTGTGAGGTTAAAAGAAACAGCAGTCCTCTGATTATGTTTTTACCTCCCAACATGCACATGACGAGCATTCTTACTTTAATTTCACAGTACTCTCTCTTTTGTATTTACAGTGTACAGTGTCAACAGAAATACACAGCAATTACTGAGCTGGCAAGTCTGCTTCAGTTTACATACAATTTGAAAAGAATAATCCCCCTCCTTGCATATTGTGGCTTTTAATAAATCATACACTAGAACAGCAGGCATCTTTGGATTCCTACTCCAAAGAGCTCTAAATTCTACTTCTGCACTGTAGTTCACAACAGTCATATAACCAATACATCTTGCAATGTGAAATATCCCAAGAGAAATCCTTGGGCAATGCTACCTACACGACCTAATCTCATAATAGTTCACTAGCATAAGAAAGAAACTAGCACTGCAAAGAAACTTAAATGGGACAACTTAAGAACAGGCTGCTCAGGGAAGCGGTGGAGTTGCCATCCCTGGAGGTGTTCAAGAAAAAGGCAGATGTGGCACTGAGGGACACAGTTCAGTGCTATGGTGGGGACGGGCTGACAGTTGAACTAGATGACCCTAGAGGTCTCCTCCAATCTTAATGGTTCTATGACTCCAGCATTAAAATCTTGGTAAATAAAGTGTATATTAAAAACAAAACACCCATTACTTATTTTTAGAGTTCTCTTACACTGATCTAACTCAATGAAATATACCGTATGTTTTATGATATGAAAACATTTCTTCATTGATGCAAAATGAAGCAGGAATACAGTTTTAACTATTAAATTAAGGGAGAAGGAATTAGCACAAGTATTTTTATACTTCATATGGCTTTATCTGTTTTAAACATAATATGTTTCATTGCTGAAAACTATTTCCCAGAGACTAATTTTATCACTGTTACCCGACAAACTCAAAAACTCATTTTGCCATCCAGCTTCAAGAGGTACGAGGAAGATTCAGCTTCCAGAAGGAATCAATAGCTTATGGAAAGGAGTAATATACCAAAAAAAAAGTGCAAGATTAATAAAAATCTACAAATCCCATGCAGGGGGATTTTATATGGGAGCATATGCAAATGCCTCAACAGCAACACATTACTATGCAAGAGCAGATAGGATTGAAGAAACAGATGTTACTGACAGAAATATCTTCTTTCATAGAGAATCACAGAATCAAAAGTTGGAAAAGATCACTAGACGATCTCACCCAGTCCAACTGTCAACCCATTACCATCGCGCCTACTGAACCATGTCCCTAAGTGCCACATCTGCCATGGACATCAAGCCCACCACACCTCTGGGCAGCCTGTTCTAATGCTTGATGACTCTTTCCAGAGAAGAAACTTTTCCTAATATCCAACCCGAACCTCCCCTGGTGCAGGGGTTTCTCCATGCAAGAATCAATCCTAAATTTTTTCAGCACAAACTAAAATACCCAAACTACTAAATCAGTACGATTTATACTACTACTAAGTATGATCTTTCCATCATACTTTGATGTTCTGAATTTGCAAAAGCTTTTGTGTATGTATGCATTACTAAAGGAAAAAATACTGCCTGAAGCTCTTTAGCAAAATGGCCACCTCTGGCCAGATGTTGGATTTGGGCCCTTCAGAGAACGCTCTTACAAACAATGAGACAACATCTCAGAGTTTGCAAAGGGAACACAATAGAGAAACGTAATGGATTGGAACTACTATTAGAAAAGAAGAAAAACAGAAAAATGATTAAATCAAACTCATAAAGCACTATTTATCTGTCTACAATGCCGGCATTTCCTGATCTGTCAAGCTCAAGTGCCTAATAAAGTAGCATTAAACGAGCAATTATTTTCTACATTGTTAAGAGACAGCTGCCTAACTTTGACTGCTAAGTTACTCCTAAAAGCAATGGTATTGACTCTTCCAAAGCTAGATAAGTAATTGAAAGAATTACAGTAATTTAAGACAAATGTGACATTCAGAAATAATAAGCCATTAGCTATGAACACATTTTCTAAACAATTAGAAAAAAACTGAACAAATAGTAATGTACTCTCGAGTAGAGAGTACATTATAACATCTGGCTATAACTAATTACTTTAATGATATAACACAATGCCTTCACAAGACATAGAGACACAACTGTGGAAAATAATACGCAACATTTGCTTATAAAACCAAATGTTACAGAAATCAACAACTGTAACACTTTTAGGGAAGTTTTCTTCTAGTATTTTTCCCAAAAAAAGTTCTCATCATGTATCAAAGATACCATTGGAGGAATGCAATATTTACAGGCAATTGTTTAGAAAGCTGGTTTATTCCATTATAATCCTGACAGATAAATATTAGATAGAACATTTTAGCAACACTGATAACGAGGACAAGCTGACCTAAAACGTAGTTAATACACTCATACAAATGCTACGACATTTAAAAAAAATCATTAAGGAGAAGGAAACAGAAGATCAGATCTTTGACACTTCAAAACCAGTCCTGAAGTCTTCCAGGAGTCAGATATCACTGCTGAAATTTGGAAAAACCAAATAATCCAGATCTCATCATGTACGAGGGCAATGCCAAGATACAAAGCAGTCTTCCTGGCATATATTGCAGGAGAGAACAAAGCCCAACCTATACGTTAATGAAACAAATTAGGATGAGAAGACTCTGGCACAGATGGCTGCAAAGTCTTTCCAAGGACCGTTCACAGAAGTTAATAACGTAATACTCACAGGCTTCTTGTAAGAACTTTTCTCTAACACTGTCTGACGTGCAGTTTTTACACGTTTTGATTGCAACAGCCATAGTCGGATTTTCCTGAAAGAGATTTAGGAATAACTGAAACACAGCCCACAGAAAGTTAGGTCTAAAACTCTAACAAAACTGATTTAGAGAAAATGATATTAACTAAAATGCCTTCAGTTAAGAAGTTAATTTTGACAGCATCAATGTTAAAATGTTATTATAACCGAGACACTTAGTGTGCATTTACATCCAATTACAACTTAATCTGTTTTAAAGTACGTTAATTTGTACAAAAATTCTGACAAGAGGATGATTAAGTGTGCAGTACTGTAAATGTTCCAGCGCTACAGAAGATTAGAATAGAAGCACAGTTAGCAAAAGCAAAGGGAACGAGTAGATACATGCCTGAAAGACACACTTGGCTTCTGCAAGCAACTTGGAAAGCCAAGTAAAGGGCTTTTTGTGGCTTTTGCAGTGCAAAGACCAGCTATAATTTCTGACTGACTCAAATCCTTTATACAAAGCAGATTGCTGACAGGATGCATACTAATTCAGCTTTTCAACTGAACTCAAGCTACAAAGAGACGTAAAGGATTTTATACATTAGCTTCACAGCCAGTTATACCAAGAGCTTAGAACTGAGTTTAACAGAACACATGTATCCCAAATCAGAAACAGATTAGAGCATCTGATTGCTTATCCTCCGAATACAGAAAAATGAGAAGCTCTGAGGCAGCCCAAAGGAGGCCTCCTGGCTCAGGAGGAGTCTTTCATCTTATCTTCCTTTGGTGCGTCTTACAAAAACTCTAAGTCACAGACAGCGCTGAGGAGTTGTAAGAGCGTTTCTTTCCTAAAGAAGCTTTAGGCGTTCCGTCTTCACAAGGATTCAGAACACCCCAATTTACTCAGAAAATGGTATTTTTTTAAGTTTAAATCTCTATTTGGCAAGTGCAGAACCTGCATAATGAGCTGGAAAGCTCAGGTACTGCTGGCTCTCACAAGAACAGCTCTGCATAACTTGCAGCAGAAGCTGCTCCATCCATGTGGAGATCCATCTGCTCCAGCACAGCACATCCCCACTGCTGCATCCCATGCTCAAGCGTCACTCCCATCAATTCTTAATGAACTGGAAAAGCAGGTGAAGTGTTCTTAAAATCAATTCCGATCAAGGCCTGATCAAGGGTTAACGACTTCCCAAAACCTGCAGCCCTGAGGAGAAGCACTTGGTGCTGTGGTGGATGAAAAGCTGGACACGAACCAGCCCAGAAAGCCAACAGTACCCTGCGCTGCATCAAAAGAGGGGTGGACAGCAGGGAGAGAGAGGAGATTGTATCCCTTTGCTATGCCCTTGTGAGGCCACATCTGGAGTACTGTGTCCAGGCCTGGGGTCCCCAAGAAAGACATGGAGCTGTTGGAGTTGGTACAGAGGAGGGCCACGAAGATGATCAGAGGGCTGAAGTGCCTCTCAGCCTGAAGAAAGGTTGAGGGAGTTGGGCTTGTGTAGCTTGGAGAAAAGAAGGCTCTGGGGAGACCAAACTGAGGCATTCCAACACATAAAAGGAGCTTATAAGTAGGAGGGGGACCCACTGGGAAGACAGTAACGGGACAAAGGGGAATGGCTTTAAACTAAAAGAGGAAAGATTTAGATTAGATGTAAGGAAGAAATTCTTTACTCAGAGGGTGGTGAAGTGATGGAACAGGCTGTGGATGTGCCATTCCTGGAGGTGTTCAAGGCCAGGTGGGATGGGGCCCTGGGCAGTCTGATCTGGTGGGTGGTAACCCTGCCCACAGCAGGGGGAGTGGAACGGGGTGGTCTTTAAGGTCCCTTCCAACACCAGACATTCTGTGATTCTATGAAACTGGCAACTGTGTCAGTGGAAAGATTACAAAACACCTTTTCCCCAGAGGAATACAGGGTAGATGCAGGTCCTCGCCTGGCTTTTACGGCAAGTCACAGCTCAGCATGTGTGCACATTTTCACCTTATTTTAAATACATTTTTACAGACAAATCATATCAGGATTAGAATAACATTTCTATTTCGTAGGCTTAAAAGTTCATCTTCCATGTCAGCCACAACACAGCTCTTCAAGTTGACTCTGCAGGAAAATACTAATCAAAAATCTCCCATACATGAACATGCCCATAAACTGATCGAAGAACTGGCATAAAATTCAGATGATTTTATTCCCTTCTGAAACTGGGATTCGATAATGAAGGTTGGAAGAGACTTCCGAAGACCAGACAGACAAATCCCTGTCCTGGATCTGCACAGTTTTTGTAACATCTTATCACTAATATCATCAAAAAGAAGAGTTTCAGTGTCTGCAGACAGAAAAGATTCCACGTATTCTGCACAACAGAATACAGAAAGAGCCCTCACACCAGGGTTTTGATGATGTTTTGTTTTTGGATAAGAAGACAGAACAATAAGGATCCAACAACAGACTGGTAACACTTGCACAGCAAGCAGTAAGTACTACTTCAAATGACTCTTCCGGCTTAATTCCATAGTATATAAGCCTTTAAAGACAATCTTGAATTTGAATTGCTTACACCTGAGCAATAAGATCCTATATGCATGCCTGACTTCTCATACAGTATGCTATAAATACATGCTGGTTGTGATATTTCAGAAATGTTTAGTAGCAAGTAGCCTTGTAGAAGATGTGGATGCTGCACAATCAATAGAGTAAGAACCTTACAAGTGCAACAAACAGGGATAAATGGGATTTTCAAATTGGAATTTGAGCTAGCAGAATAAGATGCCAGAAATCTTCCCCATGTTTTTACACGTGAGCTCAATACATACAAAGATGGAAAAGTTATCTTGTTGTTGTAACTGATTTTTTACCTGCTCTATCATTTCTTCCAGACATTTAAGTTACAGTCTATGATTATTACATCAAAATTTAATGATACCTTATGTTTTCACTTTACACATTCAAGTATCTTAAATGTGGTAATAATTTCATTAATAAAAGTAATTAGTAGGTTACCATTTATAGAAAGCAGACTAGGCACATGATAACAGGATCTATTTTCAAGAAAAAGAATGGAGATAGACAACATCTACAGAACAGCTCCAAGAAAAGAGGTCTATCATTGGTTTTACAGAGCATTAGATTTATCCACTTTGCTCCAAGTTCACTGCAACATTCTTCCTCAAGTACTCCTGTTAAGTCGACCAGGGTTACATAACAATAAGGACTGATCCTAATACAAGGTACAGCAGATTTTTCTGAATGAAGGTATAATGAAATATCTCAAATCTGTATCCCATGTTTGAACACTTACTTATCCCTATTTTAAAATATTGCATTAAATATGTATTTATTTAATCCTGCATGGTTGGGATACTAATCAGTTGTTTCTGGGAAATAATGTTTCTGAAGCCAGAACTCAACTGTTGCACATATGAATTATACCTTCATCTACAGAATTTCCAGATATTGAATTTCTTGAATGAGAAATAAATTTTCATTTTACACTTATAGACTTAATTCCTTATTGGAATTGGCTGAAATTAAATCATTCTACAGCTCTGTCTCTATTCTACCCCACTCCTCCAGTCCCCACTTTAATTTTTCACCTATACAAATTGTGATCTTATTTTTTGTCACTGCAGTCTGGAAAACACATAAGCACATAGCCCAAAGTCCATGAGTGCCACTGACCTCACTGGTTTCAATGAGGTGACTGTTGTGCATTGAGGTTTTGCTGGATCTGCATCTATTTTGCATCTTTTCTTTGAAGAAAAAGTAATAACTTACACTAACAGATAAGTCATAGAGCAAGAGAGAAAGATCTTACTGCATGAACAGATGTTTTTAAATATTACTGCCCTCTGTTGTAGGCTACTGCCTTATCAGCATAGAAGACTAAAACTTCTCCTCTCTATTTCAGCAGAGAAGTCTTACTCAAGATTACTCGATCCTGACACCACTGGCAGCTTCTGCACTGAATGCTGAACCTACATCCAACTCAGGTTTAACACCTCCAGATACTGCTTCAAACTTCTGAGAAAGTTCTACAGCACAGAATACTCAGTAGTAGAGTATGGCCAGAGGTATATGTGCTTACCATGCTTGGACAGACTCAAAATTAAGAAGGTTTGCAGCGAGGTTTAAAAGCAGTGTTCTAATTCTAGCGCTGCCAGTGGTTTTGGTTAAGGGCGTGAACAGTCTACCTGGCATTTCTGATTCACTTCCTTATCTGTAAAAAATAGGGATCACTCTAGTGCTACTTTTTTAGATACCTGAAAATTGAAAAATATGCTCTACACAGGGATTATTCTGATAAATAAACCACAGAATCAACATTTACTTGTTCTGGAAGGCATATGAGGCACACGTTCATTTATTTTAACCAGAAAGCTTTTGTTTGCTTGCTTGTTCTTTTGTTTCAGAAGTGAAGCTTACCGGACTCACGTAAATTCCTTGGTGCACATCTCCAAATTGTCCTTCACCAATGCAGCGCCCCAGTTCAATTCTCTCCCTTTGAATTTCATAATCTCTGGCTATGAGAATATAATGCACTTAAAATATCAGATCTCTGAGGAAAGGCATAGGAACAACCCACAAGATACCAAACTCAAAGTCAGTCACTCCAATGTCTCACAAATGAATAAGATTAACATACGCTTCACATCAACCTATACAAATGCTGTATACACAGTGGAAATCTCTTAAACAAAAGTTTGAATCAAAGCAATGAAAAAGAAACTTGGAACTATAATTTCTTGAATTAAATATTATGCATTATTTATTTCAATGTGATAGACACAATTAAATCTTTTGTGCTGGTAAAAGACGAAACATAAATAGCCTTGGACAACAGAGATGATAACAAATACAGCCCTAGCTCGCATGCCTTTATGAGTTTAAGAGAAGTCCACTATGTGGTATTTTAGATCTTGGAACCATCAAATTAGCCAGGAGAATTTTTAAAGAGGTAACTGCAAGAAAAAAAATACAGAAACAAGAGCATGGCAAATAGAGATAGAATGAAAGAGCAACATTTTGAGTGCGCTACACCTCCATCAGTCTGTCATTGAAGTAAAATTCATAGAACGCATTGCACGACTTATGCAATTTTATTAACTTCACTGTTTAACAGACAGAGTATTTCTGATGAAAATGCCTCAGTACTTCTGCAAAAACATTTAAGCCATTGCAAGTGAATTACTTCATTTGCAATTTAATTTCTAGCAGACATGGAAAAATATTTCTGGAACAGCAGAAAAGCACGTGCAGTATATGTTTTCACTTCTACTTATATTACTCAGAGAAAAAAATAACCTACCAGCTTAGGACTTAAGGACTGATTTTTTGGACTTCATTAACACTACAGCAATAATGTCATCTGGAGATGGATAACACCATGTTAAATGCCCTTTTCATTCCTTGTTTTAAGTACTGCATTTTCCTCTTTAAAATCCCAAAGCTAGCCGGTTTAACTATAGATAAATAATGTTTATTAAATGAAAGTGAATAAGAAACTTAAAAATTCCACGTCATTCCAAACTGCAAGCATACAAGGATGGGTAAAGGATCTCCTGTTACCTTCATCTATTCCATAGCTTTCTGCAGTGCAATTAAGAGAAAGATCAGATGCTTACTTAGAGCTTCTTAAAATCAAGTCAAGGACAAACAGTTTCTTAACATTAAAAAAAAAAGAACTATACTGATGCAATTTTAACTTCACATTGGCAGAAGTCACAGGCCTGTTCTTGTGATCTGAACTGCCCCAGCCCTGGGAGAGCTGAACACTTGAACCCACTTCAGTCCAGCAAAGCACTTAATGTTGGTGTCAACAGCCCAACCCATGGGCTTTGAACTGAAGGGATAAACTGCAGTGTTCAGAGTCATCCAGTGCTGGACCACAAGTAATTACTTCAACGAAAATTTAAAGGAAAAGATTGCAAAATAATAATAATAAAAATCATACAGAGTTAATACGTTAAAAAAATTAAACGATTTAAGTTATCACAGTACTTTTTTGATCCTGCAATTATTTTAATGGAATTATGCAATAACATACTGCAAGACATTCATAGCACATTGCTTATTTCTAGAAAACATATATTCCTGCTTTTCAAATATTTTCCACAGTAGCATATTGTATAAAAAACACTGAAGCGATTATGAAACACTTCTATCTCATGAAAACCTGAAGAAATCCCTGCACACATTCATCATTCTCCAGCAGAACACGGTACCAGCTCAGCACCATCCTCCCCTGTCACACTAAACCAACCTGGCACTTTTGCAGGTGTTCTTTAGAAGCAGACAGAACCAACTGCTTAATTCTAGAGAAATCCCAGGTTGCCAAAATACCTCTGCACGTTGTAGATATAACTTAAACTCAGCATATGGACTTTAATGTGAAATTAGCTGACTCTGACAGTTCAAGATTATTTCTTAATTCAAATATTCCGTAAGAAAATCCTGGTGTGGCTAATGCATGATCTTCTTCTATTTCAAAGATGAAGACTCAGAAAAACTTTGTGTTGTTGTTCCTGTTGTCTTTCATCTTGAAGGAAACTGCATGAGGTACAGATGACTATGCTCTAGACAACAGCATGTGTGACACAGAGCAAGGATCGAGGATGGGATACAGTTATAGAGCAATATATTTACATATTTACAATCATATTGCATTCCAAATTCCTTGCCTTTGTGACACGAATCTTACTCATTCTTTATGCACTGCGTTCACCATCACAGTAAAAAATATATCTCCATTTTATGACATTTTGAGACATAAAAGGGAGTTCACAGTGAAGTCACTGACAACACCAAAAGCTATGACAGAACTTTACTTTGTTTCATAACCTGAACTTACAAGGACACTGAAGCTAGGAATTTTTCAAATATCATCAAGCAGAATGCGTGCAAGGAAAACATTCTTAAGGCTGAAATGTAAGATTCAGTCCAGAAGAAGCTGCTGGATAGAAAAGATCCAGTTAACATACTTACTCGACGGCATTGTATAAGTATCTTCTTCATCTATAATCTCTGCATAGTCATCTGTTTCTGTAAAGGGAGGAATTAAAGAGTTTCGGGAAAAGCAGATGAAAACACTTCTCCAAAACAGTATCTCCAATGTATCAAAACTGATAAGTCACAATCCCCCACTTCAACAGCGCTGGGACACATTTACAATAGCATGAATAAAACTTGCTCATGCATAATTTATGGCATGATAATGACCTCAAGTGCCAATTATGCTACGTCACATAGATGCATTCAACAAGGAATAAAAGAAAGTTTCAGTTGTATTCAGAAAAGCTTAAGTTCTGTAACTGAATCCAATCTAAACTGTTGACTTCAAAAGAAAACCTTTTTAAGAGCAATTTCAACCACAGGAAAAAAAAAAACCCAAAACATTATTAATGGATTAAATTGTTTTATCTTCAATGAAGTTTGAACAATAGCTTGCTAGTATTTATGTCAAACAAGCAAAACAGATGGTAAAGATGATCCAGGGCAGCATCAACTTACTGTCAGTGCAGCAAGGTGAGCAATTTTCTGTAGTATTTCCTAAAGCAAACAGATCTTTTTTTCCCTGTGCTACTCTCAGTTTGGTTTAGTGGGAATTTGCTACCAGATTTGCTGTCTCAAATCAGCATCTTTAGAAAACATCCAGCTCTCAAAGTTTCCAGAAAAACGACAGTGTATTTCTGCCTCTGTTTATAACTTCTGACTTGTGTATCATCAGTCCTCATAACAGTGTAACTGGTGGCATGTCCAGTCTTACCAGTGGGTCCTTCTGTTGCTCTGAAGAGCTCCCAGGTCATGTAAGTCATGTCCTAATGGTCAGAAATTCTCCCAGGGTTTACAAAACCAATGCACAACAGTGAGGTAATCAGTCACTGCCAGACTGTTAAATTCTATTCACCAACTTTAATTGCACAGATGTTCTCAAAATTGAGTAATTTCAAGTCCTGTGTGAGGTTTTAACAGCTGTTTACAGGTGACTACATACGGGCTGCCTCTGAAAGGCGTGATTTGCTTCCTCTGCCCTGGAGCATATGCACAATCCTATACCTACTTTGCATCATTTCTAGAGGCGCGGTTTCTAAATGGTGAATGGAACAAAGCAAAGGCTGGGATGATCCCTTTTGGTGGCAGCCCTCAGTTCAAACTAAGCCAACTCTGAAACCAGAGCAGGGTTCCTAAACATTATGCAGGTACATAAACAAGTTTTCAGACAAACTCAATATTCAACAACTAGAAAACTCCAGGTTACCTATAACATTTGAAGTTCAACACACTTTAGCAATTAAATATAGATTTATGATCCTAACTTCATAGTACTAATACAAAATTAAAGCTTCTTTTCTTTCAAACCCCTATAAGAATATACCCTGTCTGGTAAAATAAGGAAAATTTCCACAATTTAAATTTGCATTAGGCAATTTCTGTTTAGGACATAGCAAAATAGAATCACCTAACAAAAGTCCAATGAATTATGAAGACAGTGCACAAGTGTAAACAGGCAGCATACCCAGGGGCACTGATCTCTTCGTATGTTTTTGTCTTTGTAATACAAACTCAAGTTTTAACAGAAAGGTAAACTCTAGGTTCACCTAAAAAGTAAGCAACCATCTGAAAGAAAACATCAGCGTTACACCACTGTTAAGAGGACAAACCACTCTGCTTCCTTGTAATCCTCCGTAAGATACTTTTAACTTTTGTTAGGTGAGATATGCGTCAGCTAGTGTTACAAGCTGGTATTTGAGGATGATACCGAAGAGTTCTTCCCATCCGTTTAACAAATGGACTGAATCAAAGATATTATAAACAACTTCAAGAAAAACTGAAGAAGACTGCAAAGAAAAGTGGTGTCACACTGTCCTTTAAAAAACTAAATCATTTGTCACACTAATTTATGGAAGGCATTAACAGTGACTGTCTCAGAGCGCTCTGTGCAAGAGGTAACCAACCTCCACAACCCACAGTCAGAGCCACATAGTAAGAAACTAAAGTCAGCTAAGACTGAGACTACGTCTGCTCAGAGATATTCCAGAATCCATGCAGAGCCTAAAGCAAGGCCCAGCTGGACAAGGCTCTGCAGGCTTCTTTATGGAGAAGGATGTGTCGTAGTGTTCTCCAGAGCAAAACTCGCACAGCAAAGCAGGGATTCCAGGAGCTGCTCTGTTTTCAAGGCCCTTGATACGTCTAGATAAAGTGGAGATTTAAAAATCGGGCTTGCTACATTTTGAAAAGAGCCCTGAACCTTTTTACCTGCTGGCTGGCCCACTTCTACAGAAAGAACTGAATAGGTCACTTGGACGCACAGTATTGCTGGTACAGGCAAGTAAGCCAATCTGAACCTCACTAAATCTGAACGTGTTTATTAAATTTCAAAGAAAATACTGTAGTGCATTAGCTCCATAACAGCTCATCTCTTATTTAAAATGCTCTCTGAAATTTCCTTTTTCGGGATTATTTTTTCCTTTTATCAGAGCCAATACTTTTTAGAAGATAAACACCAGTAAGTACCTATCCGTAGGTATCTGACAATCAATTTCTGAATTTATGACTGAAAAAACACCCTTCAAGTTGCTAAGAAATGGAATGAAATACAGGTACTATTATCTTAACTCGTATCTGGAAGAGAGGAAGGAGGTGTGAATTTATATACCCCTCTCAAAGTTTATTCAGAGGATGGCCACAAAACATTATTTCTTTTTATCGTCCTCCTTTGCAAACTAAAAGAACATAAAAAGCAGTACCTCCTGCTTCTAAGAACCAAGACACATACACCACACCAGCAGTATCAGACTGATTTTTTTTCCAACATCAGATGAAATTCTGTAAGTAGAAGTAGCAGTAGTGGACTACCCATGACTTCAAAGCATCTCCTTAACAGACTCATTTCCCATGCTGTATTGCAGCCATTGAACACACTCACTGGCCAAACCAAGCGTGTGACATAATCATTTAAATCAAAATGAATGAACACTCTTGAAAACCTATGAACTTTCTTTGCATCATGCCAGACTCCCATTGCAAACACATGCAATACCACATCCCTGCGTGTCTGAAACAGATTTCCCTTTTTCAATTCCAGTTTAGCAAAAAGCGTTGGTTGCACAGCCAAAGTACAGTAAAGTACAGTATTTACTGGCTTATGTCCAAAACAGACTGCTTTTTTGATACTAAAATGAATATAAAATTGATTACTGAAATATGCATTAACTGCTATATGGATGTAAGAATTGCATATTGCACGTTAGTAACACACAGACTAGAAAACATATTACCGTCCCCACTAATTTCATCTGCAGATCCAGGTGGCATGCAAGGAGAGAGAAAAACAGGGGGAGAGAGAAGGGACAGAGAAAGGGAGGGGAAAATATACTATTAAATTCATGAGTAATCCAAAAGTATTCAGATTGCAGTTATCTTATATACCTGACTCAAGAGAAACCAGAAAAGTAGCGGAATTTAAGACTTCTCACCTAAAACCCAAGGGACAAAGATACGTTCTGAGAAGCTTGTATGATGAAACAGAGTTAATGACTTCTAAACACAGTATTACAAAGAAAATAGATTTGGAAGTGGAACTAGTTCTTTTAATGCATAATTCTTTACTTCTATACCAAATCCTGTTGTTATTTAATCCTTTGCTACTAAATGGATCTCCTACAGCCAGATGGGTCGTTTCAATTTGGCTTTGCACGTACACTTGTGATTTTTGATAACCAGAGCTGGGGTTGACCGTTTTCAAAAGGAAACACACTCCTGTGCTATCACAAAAACACGAGTAAGAAATGGAACAATCTAAGCATTAATTATACACAGCGTACTAGTTATATTGAGCAACTCTACAGGAAAGCTGTTCAGTGAGCACTGCGGCCTGCATTTCTATAATGGCCCCATTCCACGCCAATAACTACAGCACAAGCTGATGCATTTTAGATATTACTTATTAAAAAAAAAGCACATTAATATTGTAAAAGTAATGCACCTGTTACTCCAATTCTTCTTACCCCTAACAAAGCCAAAGTGGTCCAGACTAAGTGCTGAACCAGTATGAAGCCACAAGCATCACTGTATTCAATATTTAATTAAAGGTGATTCCAGTTGATGCTTACTGTTGCTATTCTACTTCATGAGCATGCTGTATCAGGGGTCCAAGAATGAAGTCCAAATATGTTAACAAAAAAAAACCATGAGTATACATGGCCAGAACAGATATACAAATGAAAATATTAATGCTTGTAATTGCAGCATATGATGCTTAAAACAAAGCTCCTCATTAAAACGTAGACCAGCAAGTTTATGACACTGCACGAATATCCAATTCGATAGGAGTGAAGGGGTAGCAGAAATTTAATGAGATTATTCTTGGAACTCTGTTTACCTGAGCCTGAAGTAGTAAAAAAAACAGTAACTGAGTTAGTATTTCAGCTTTTGGGTTAATATGGCAGCCTATACAAAGAGCAGTGCAGTACCCTTAGGTGGCGGCTCATGGGAACAGAAGACGAAAGGGAGAAAGCGTCTAGCTTTCTTTACTTTATGCTGACAGTGATTGACTCCTTTACAAAGAGGCAAGAAAAGGAAAGAGAAAAACAAATTATTTAGAAATAAAAAAGAGACCAGAGAGAACAGTTATAGTGAATGAACATAAAAGTAAAGGTTTACATTACAGTTCTGTATATGCAAAATAGGTATATGAATATATTTGAAACTCCAAAGCACAATTACTTTCCTTCAAATCCTTCTCTACAGCAGTAAGTTATTCTCGTTTCACTTTTAAAAAGTGAGACTAGAATCTGTCAAGAAGCTGGCTATGGCCAACTATCTACACCATTCACCCATTCACAATGCAGACGTACTGTCCATCCCAGAAGCATAATCCACTTCTGAAAGTTCCCCACCTAAGCTTGACTAGAACGTGCTATGGTAAAATTCTAAGTGATGTGACAGACTTTATGTAATACTGACTTTCTGGACCCTGAGAGAAGAACTTAATATAAAACAAGTATTTCACATATCACAGTTACACAGAACAAGGAAAAAGTACTGCTTCTCTATTCCACTGAAATACAAGACTGCATGTAGTTAGCAAAGTGCTTAGCAGGAAGAGAGCGATTTCTACACAGGAGAGAGTACAAAGAAGCCAAGGCCAACTTTACATGGCAAGAAAGAAGGAAACAGGATGATACTAGGAACCTGAGGATAGCTGCTCCTCTTGGTTCTCGTCATCTGTTCACTCCTCTCTGCTTCCATCTCTTCCCTCTCCCTTCTGTCTCAGGAAATGGGAGAGATGATGCAAAATGTGCATCAACCAGAGACTCCCACCCAGCTGCTGATACTCCCTTTCAAAATTGAGGAGTGAAGTCCAGCTGCCTTGACTGATGGAGGATGGAGGCAGAATTGAGAGCCCAAGCTGTGCAGGAGCAGCATGCTGGCCCAACACCCTAGCAGCAGCAGCATGGAGGAGTATGGAAATCTATGAACTACTAAAGCAGCTATATTTATGCAAAAGCAATGTCTTCTACTCTTCTTTTTTTCCCTGACCAGAGTTTGAGGGATGATGAGAGCTGCATTAAGTACGTTAAATCTGGAGGGTGCATGCTGAATTTTATGCATTCAAATCTAATGGGTAACTTGCTACAACATACAACTCCTGCATCGCTAAGACAGTAAAGGTAAAACACATGGGTATGATTTATTATTGCACCCGAAACAAAGAAGTATCACTTTAAGAACTGTTAAGGTGATTCATCAGTTGTGAAAATTTACATGCCATTGAAAGTGACAGAACATCAATCAATGTTAAAAACTGAAGGAGATGCAAAGAGAGGGCAGACTTACAATTTAGTTTACAGTATTTACGTGAATTAACCCATTAATGGAATCATAGGGATCTTTTTTCCTCATATCACAAGGCCATGGTAACATTCATAACAAAGCTTTACAAACAGCACAAACACAAAGAAGTCCTACAGCTATTTTTAGAGACTTCTGAAAAGACACTGAAATAAGAATAAAGGAATACAATACACTGTATTGAAACAGAAGAACAGGTTTAGAGTGACTGGAAGCAATGTAAGCTATCTGAAAAGGAAGAGAGGTTTCAACTCTTGACCTGCCTGCTCAGGCCAGAAAGCTAATTCAAGCCTGAAATGCTGCAGTGCTGCTGCTCTTATCCTGACACATGGCAAGCAGAAGCTGGCTGAAACCTGACCCACCTTCATAGGAAGCAACCATCAAAATGAAAGTGTTTTAATTCACTGCATCCTGATGACTGACCATACTCAGACCAACCTGTCTTCTGCATTTCAAGTGTTGTGTTTGCAACTCGCTGTTCATAGTTTGTGCCACTATTCTGCTAGATTAAATGAATGCTTTGCTTTAAAATTATCGCATCTTCAGACTACAGAAGTTCCTCTTGGTAACATCAATTCTAAGTCCAAAAAAGAATGTGCAACTCTTTGTCAGGAGCCTAGAAAGCACCTGCTTGAAATGAATTCTACTTTGATTGATGTACACCATGCCACACTGACTTCCAGCCAGAGATATGCTGGCTTCTACCTAAATGCTCACAAAGCTCAAAAGTGCCTCTGAAAACAGAACTCACAGGACTCCTTTTATTTGGTTTAGTTCCTCTCCCAAATACTACGCATTCATAGAGTTACGGCATACCAAAAGTCCGTACCACTTTCTATTTTACAAGGGAAGCTACGATGCTAGAGGGCAGTTGTTCCCGGAGCTCCTTATCAGGACAGTATGAGCAGATAATGGAAGGCTGGAGAAGGTCACATCCCCTTCTATTTTAGTCCTATATTCCTGAGCCAGTTTGGGAGGAAAAAAAAAAACATCTGCAGAAGGAATAAACCTATTTGTTTTCAAGCTTCAAAACAAAGTGGGTACAATGCAGCTGAAATATTTACAGAACGTATTTGTCAAAGCAAACATGCTTATACATAAGCAACAACAAAAAACAAATGTAAAAACACATGGAACATCTCTTCAGTCTTATTACAGAAGTGTCTGCTTAAATTAAAAGAACTGATGGCAAAGGAGGAGCATAGGAGGGGGAAGAACCTTAAGCAGTGATACAGATTGATGAAATCAATGCAGCACATTCCTAGGCACTGACAGAGAGATCATACGGTCATCACAGTTCATTCTGATCTCCCTGTGCCTTAAAAGAAGCATTTTAGTGACTTTAAAATACAAAGAGATAACACCTGCCTAGTCAACTGTGATGAGAAGCCTAACACTGTAATTTATCACCATTAGGGGTATTTTAAAGCATATTATCTTATTAACAATCAGAATAGCTGAGTGAGTTATGCAAGTACCTCCTTTTTGGAAACTAATGACTTGCTAACGGTTTGTAAGAGGAATCTGCCAAAAAAAAACCACCAAACCTTAGAATCAAATGCTTCCCAGTCCTGCAACCAGACAGCAGAGCTACTGCTGTACAGACTTTATATTCCTCTAATTACTTGATAATTAGAATGTGTAACTATGCAATTTATGCTAATGGTGCCAGTCTTCAGAAAAATGAGCTGTCAAATATGACATAATTGAGCGAACAGACAGAAGTGGTAAGCATTCAAGACAAAGATTTTTTATCTTAATAAATCGCATACACTTTTCAACACTGTCTTTTTGTAGTGACTTGATAAAATAAGCATGCAAAAAAAACCAACTGCTTTACAATCTTGGGCAAAAACACTTTTTTCCCCTATCAACTTATTCGAAAGGAACTAGGAAACGTAAGTGCTAGACAAGAAACTCTTTCAGAAATGAGCACAGTGCAGACCTTCACTTTTAGTACAGGAACTATGAGACAGAGCATGCACGGTGCTCTGCAAGTAGGAGTGATTCAACAAAATCATATTTGTCTTTCCATCCTTGCTCACAGCACTGCTTGTGATGAACCCTCATCATTAACAGATTTTCCGGTGTGCTGACATTATTAAGAACATTTGTAATTGCTGCAATAGTGAAATATTGTGAATATACTTGGTAGTTTTTTTCTGCTGTTTGTTGTGCTTTGACGGTTGGCTACAGCTACGGTTCATACTGTTCGAGGTAACCAGCTGGAAGTGTCTCCTCAGTGAACTGTACCATACCCTGTGTCTATGCCTATTTCCTTCAAAAGAGTATTTTTCATTCAAATTTAAATTTCAGTCAAATGAATGACTAATGCAACAACTACTTCAAACTCAGCGTCTCATAAACACCCCTTAGAGAAGAGCTATCTTCTCTATGTCATTTCACTGCCACTGCCATAATCAGGAGTTAACCACAGTAAGTGATTTAAGTGGAATGATATTATACTAGAAGTCTGTGATTTTAAGGCAGAAACAAGAAGCTGGCAAAGAAGCTTCTGTTTCAGGATGCTAAAATCCTACAAATTCTACTACAAAGCTCTCTCTAAAAGACCCAGTTTCTCCTACACATGGCACGAACAGCACAATTATTAGACACTTACACTGTGGTATAACCTACAGCTACTCCTTTCAACTTCAGTTTTAAAAAGCTCTTTGTGCTAATAGCAGCCATGTCAACTACGGAACAGAACATGACAAACAGATTTCTCTTTCAGTTACCTATTTCCCTAGTAAAGGGGTCTGGCCTAGAATCTGTTACTTAGATGGCTTAAAGCAGCTTGCTTGTCTTAACATCTGTCTCAGTTTCAGTTGGGATGGAATTGTTTTCTTCAGAGTGTCTGGTATGATGCCATGTTTTGGTTCTACACGAAAAACAATGCAGATAACACACCAATGTTTATAGCTGCTGCTAAGCAATGCTGTAACAGAGACAAGGCCAATCCCAGCACAGGACCCAAAGAGCTGGGAGGGATCAGAGTTAGGACAACTGACTTAAACTGACCAAAGGGGTATTCCATGCCATATGACATCATGCGGAAGAAGTTTTGAAGTAGGTAGTTCATCATTTTCTTCCACTGTTTTGGGGGTTAGTTGGACAATGGTTGGGGAGCGATGAGCAACTGTTTGTGCATCACTTGTTGCAGACATTTATATATATATATACTTGTCATAATTATTATCCTTCTCCTTTTCTTTTAGTAAATAGTTTTATGTCAACCCATGAGCTCTACTTTGTTTTTTTTTTATTCTGTCCCCCATCCTGCTGGGAAGGGTGGGATTGAGTGAACAACTGTGTAGTGTTCTTATTATATAATTATATATATACTTATTACAATATGCAATTGACGGGGTCTATTATTATTTTTGGAAATACGTACATCAGGAAATAAGCGCATCACCTCACTAAGGCTAACGGTTGCTATTTCAAAGCTGACTGCTGGCCAAAATAAGTTTCTGTAGACTAGAGCAGGGCACTTTAATAAGATGCCTCCAAGCAAAACAGAAGAAAACCTAGTCAATAAAATCACAGTAAAGTGCTACGTTCCTTCTTACAAATTAGATGTACTATTTGCACACAGCAAAGAATTTAGCCTTACTGTTTCCTGAGTGTGCACTCTTGGCCAAGCAGAAAGAACTCTTTTTTAATGCAAAAGACAGAAGCAGAGGGTGAGAGAGATATAAGGTGGAACCATCCAACTATCAGCTTAGAACACCACTCAATTTGATGAGTCAGTAATTTTAACAAAAACATCATACGTATACCAAAGAAATTAGAAATGCAACGCATATATAACCAGGCTTTTAATTTATATATAAAGGCACACATAAATGTAAAATTTGAGGTATAAAATTCCTACTATGTTTAAAAAACTACTTGCTTGCACAGAATAAAAGACAATGTCTGTTGTAAGAAGTATTAAATTTAAAGAGGTAAGACAAAGAATACCAGAACAGAGAAAGCCACAGTGAAACCTGGTTCAATGACACATGGCCATTAGGGAACGTTTCTTGGCTCCCAGGTCCAGCAATTTGCTGCTTGAGATTCCTGGAACCAACTTCACCCTTCACTGGTTTGAAAAGGTCTTTATTTAAAGCTAGAGTTTTTAAAAAAATATTTAGAAACCTTCAATCTTTGTATGCCTTGGAATATTGAAAGACTTGGAAAGAACAAGTCTTCATTTCACTAAACTCGAAATATTTCAAGGTGGATTAATACATATTTCAAACAGCAAGACGTCTTTCATTAGTAAGCTCATTTTCAAACCTATAAAACTTCAGACAAATATGTGTACTTTTAGACCACCAAATCATCTTCCACGCCAGCTTTCAGCTATTGCTTGTCCCAAATTGTGGAAGGGAACTCACTCTGAAATTTTCCTTTAGAAGTGGATAAATACTATAAATATGTCTGCCTGCCAGATTTTCCTGCAGAACAACCTGTTTACGATTTTTGCTATTTAGTGTTAGCACTGGGAGAGGTCTAAATAAAGAACAGCAATCTCACTGCAATAAAGAGCAGAGTTAATTTATGATTTAAACCGTCAAAGGCATGAATAATATTACAGCTGTCAGAAAGTTACAAAGGATCGTCTTATTTGAAGTCCTTAGCTCTAAGGCATTTAAATGTCACCAGAGAAAAGCTCTTATTCTCCAAACCAAGATAGCATCATCCACAGCTGGCTTTGCACTGGATGCTGTCAGCTGTCAGACTCTGCTGACCTGCAACTCTCGGGATAGCTGAACATAATGTACATCTGTTGCTTCTGTTGTTCCACAGGATGTATCAGTTACATGTGATAACAGGAAGGGACTTCTTCACATCTACGTGAAGCACTACCTCATTTATAACAAGTTGATTCCCTAGGGTATACCAAAATTCCCCAAGAGAAATTGCTATCACTCAACTTTATCTCTGTGGTTTCAATTCAATATCCAAACATCCATGGCATACTTTTTATGCACTTTAAGTAATCTGTGGGCAAAACCAAACCAAAACAGAAACAATAAAAACAGGATTGCAGTCTTCTCTGTGCCCTTCTTAAGAAGAACAAACCCCTGAGACTGAATAATAAATGCAACAGTTTTAATCATTCCAGCATTATGTCAGTGCTTCTGATGGTTTGTAACGTGGTGTAGGACACAAGCACAATGATTTCCCTGTGGAAAGACAAAAAACCTTACTACAAAAGAAAAATACACTGCTGGTTTTTATTTTGGCACTAGAAAGAAAGGGAAGGGCATTTGCTGGTTCTGACTGACTGTTCTGCTTCTGCCATTATGAGCCAGCTCTGTGCTTTACAGCTTCTTTGATGTTCTCCTCCTGCATTTTGCTAGATGCTATGCTCTAACCCTGGCCCTGCAGCAAAACTCCTATTTGGCTACCAGTCACCTGTATGCGATGCCCTACACAGCAGAGATACGTGGTATCACAGCTAACTTCCCTACATTAACATCAAAGCACTATTTCTAAAGAGTTGAGAAAAATGAAGAGAGAGAACATGCTTGTCATACTTCACGCTCATCTCCTTCAGTGCCCTGCACCTTGCTTGGTGAGGGAACAGCAACTCTTGTTTGACTCGGAGAGGTAATGTTAACTGACAAAGATCTGTTATAGCTCTGCAGCTTGAGAAATATTTTAATTCCAGATCCTCTCACCTATTTTCTTGCACAAGATCTACATAAGGACTTCTTATGCCAGCAGAGAATCTGAAATATCTTTAGAAAAGGTTAAGCGTGGGGATGGGAATCTGAAAAGTAGGAAATGAATTAAACATCGACGTAACATTTCTCCTCCTTCTCCATATTCTGAGTATGCGCCACTAAATGGTCACAGAAACGTTCCAGTGGAGCTGTAGCCTTCCTGTAAGTCAGGGATGGACATTCCACAGGGTCACAGTAATGGTTCTTGAGGTCTGCAGCCAAACACTATGAATCTGTATGACTGTACCACAATCTTAATAACACTTCCACACTGCAAATCTCCTTTACACATAGCATGTATAAGTATTTAGAAATGCACTTCCTACTGAGACATTGAATCAATCCCTCAAAAGGATTTGTTGAGAGCCTGTAAAATAAAAATGTTCTCTCTGGAGTATGAAAACTTAAAAAAACAAAAACAAAAACATAGCAACTAACAGAAATTTGAGAAGACTATAAGCTATTGGAACAACACAGACTACATTACATGCTCATCCTTCAATTAGCTCATGGTTTTCAACAGCAAAATTTAAGTGCTTTGATCTAATCAGCAGCTACAACAAACTAGCTATTAAGTTTCCTCTTTCAGAAGTGATGATTAATATTTAATGGCTTATTTTCACTTTTCAAAGCTTATAATTAACACATCCTCATGTAATTTAAGAGGAAGATAGTTTTGGTAACAAGTAGTGTGGCCTAAGTGGAAATACTGACAGTCAGCCTTGCTTTCAAGCATATGCCCCTGCTTCTCTGCACAGACGTGGCTGTTCTCACATGCAACACTACGCAGACGGATAGCTGGAAAAGTTACTCTTTATGAATTCTAAGTCAGCACAGCTATGGTCTTGGGAAAATCAACAGCCATGAAGCAAGAAGTGAGCTAACTGTGAGCAAAGATCTGTCTAAACGTCTGCTAGCTGTAAAAATAAACTTGCATTTTTTTCAGAGCCTTACCTGATACAGAGACTGTGTGCGACCTTACTCCTTGCTTCTCATTGTTGGCCAGCCTGTAAAACAGAGGTTTGAATCGCTGAATGCTGTACATTCTTCACGGTCACATACACTGTGAATTCATCCTAACAGGGCACCTACTGTAATTAGCAGGGCCAATCCATTTTCCACAGTGACAGATTTTGAGGGGGGAGAAAAGTCAGAAAGGAATCTACCACTTCAAACCCAGCTGGGGGAGTAAGCGTGGAGAGAATGCATTACCATTTTAATTAGAAAGCAACCCTGCAACAACAGAACAAACTTTAAGAAAAACAAGAGAAATAAAACTTCTAAAAAGTTTTAACATTAAGCAGTGCACGTCTAAACACTGTCACTGTAGGCAATTCGATGGTCTTTCAGCTTCCTGTATTAAATATTGGAAATTATGAATTGGGTTTTTATCTGTAAGCTGATTTATCCCATACAGCAATTTTAAATTGAATTGTGTATCAAGTAAATGAAGAAAAACAACTACAATTAAACTTTTTTAGCTATAAAAGTTGATTACTAACAAACTCCAGTGAATTCTTCCTGCAGCTTATTTCATGTACAAGTGCATATATAACCACAGTTTTAATGTTATGAGGGAAGAAAAGTACAGCACTTCATGCTTTGAGAAATCTGAAATGTCATCTGCCAAAGGCAAATCTTTCCAGATGGTGTTGGCTGGTATTTTAATACACTTGACAAAAGGCTATTCCCCTGCTGTCAGCTGAAGAGCACATGTGGTTCTTCTGTTTAAAAAGACTCAAGAGTACAAGAGACAGTTTTGGTAAACTGTCCCAGAAATGGATAGAAATTTCTCCTTCAAACCTTACTTTATCCTAGAAATCCCTACAAACAGAAAAAAAAACAGTAACATCATGATGACAATTCTGTAATTAGAAGGTTATTCTGTGTTTCTCAGTTTTACTTGTTGAAGTTTTCATCTGCTACGTGAGTACACACTGTTTACCAATCTTACTGCTTCCAGCCTTCCAGCATTTGCTTTTCCTCCCTGCATTTTATCTCTTTCTGCACTGTGAGCAAGCTATCACCTGGCTAATGAAGGCTGCAGCAGGACCTGCGAAGGAAGAGCAACCACCAGTACCTAAAGTGGCCTTTTTCTTGCTGAATCAGGAAGAAATCATGTTCCATATTTCATTCAGTAGTTTAAAAAGTAATAACAAAAATGGCAGGCTCCCTCTAGGAGTTAAGGAAGAAACAGAATGTGGTGGCTGGATTAAAGTCGTACAGCTCCTGTTCCCCAAAGGAAAAAGGAAGGAGACACAATAAACTGCTAAATTCCCTACAGTCTTTCAACCATTATCTCTTGATACTGGATACTGCTTGATAAGGCCCAAGGAAAACAAAGAATTATTAGATGCAGATACCTCGGATAGAGTATCACCATTAAACCACACAGAGAAAAAGAAATGAGATATATTTGCAAGACACAGATTAGGATTTTCAAACATTTCTAATTATTATTGGATATGAATTTTGATACATTACTATATTTAAAAAAATAGATTAAAAATTCTTTACTCTATGACCACTGCTCTTTATTCCAACTCAGACTGACCCCACTATGGAAATATAATTTGAAAAAAAGAGATATAGAAGATTTATAATAGGAAGAAAAATTCTGTATTTTGCATAAATAGTAAAGCAGACAAATAGGAAAACCAACATTGTAGACTGACCTACAGAGAGGCTGAAGTGACAATACAAAGACTGTTATGCATCATTCCTATAATTAAATTTACACATGGACTCAAATAAATGGCCTGAATCCCAGTCAAGCCTTTCCCAAAACATCCTACTTTTGTTACTGTCACATATCATCGATGCACTATGCATCTTCTTCCCTCAAATTTTATTTGTGGTATCTTTATAGTTTAACGCTTCTGTCAGTCATTTATGCCCCATGGTTCCAAGTGACTGCCTGCTATCTGTCCTAGAATCCAAGAGCAACAATAAAAATTAAGCATATATAAGAAGTGCCAAGTGTCACTAAAACAAAACTACTTTTCAAAACATTTTTTGAACTACATATATATCAAAAGAAAGTATTAAACTCACTTTGGTATTGATGGTAAAGCTCTTTCACCTTCTGTGTAAAGAAGAAGAAAACAATTAAAATTTTATTACAGTTTCCAAATGACCTCTCTCAATGTCCAATATATACAAGGCTGAAATAGTAATCATCACAACCTCCCAGGGTAATTGTGTTGACTCAAAAGACCATTCAGTACTCATATCAACAGCAGCACATCAACACAACTCCTTCCAACTAGTAATGCATACATTCTGGCAGTCTCATCTGAGAATAATAATGTATACAGAATATGAGAGTCTTATTTATTCACAATAAATAACTCTGATAAATCACCTGCAAAAGGTATGACAGAAATCTCATCTCTCTATGAGAAATACTTCTCATTTCCAAGACGTGCTAAGCGTATACACAATACAGTGTAAATACAGTACATAGATATATACGTATTAATATACTACATACACACATAAATAAAAAGACTGAAATCAACACAGACTTACAAACAAGACTACTGATATAAATTATTAATGTATGTAGCATATAATATTAACTTCACACTTGGTTAAAATTATTCAACAGGAATGCCTAGAAGTCAGAGATGAGGTTATCTTTTAATGAACTATCTTCAAACCCTCTGCCAATCTTTCTTTGACAATGGCCCTAAGTATAAAAGCTTTGATGTAAATAATCAAGTATTTTGTCTCATATCTCTTTGATGAGATCCTCATTACACATGTGGAGAAGGAGGATGGGGAATTTACAGCAACAATCTGAAGTAGGTTGAAGTACACAGGGAAAGAAGGAAGGAAAGGAAGGAAAGGAAGGAAAGGAAGGAAAGGAAGGAAAGGAAGGAAAGGAAGGAAAGGAAGGAAA
>JANHGO010000063.1:5999632-6028956 GCA_024606505.1 Aquila spilogaster | reverse complement strand
CACTGGTGAGGCCGCACCTCGAGTCCTGTGTTCAGTTTTGGGCCCCTCACTACAGGAAAGACATGGAGGTGCTGGAGTGTGTCCAGAGAAGGGCAACCGAGTTGGTGAGGGGCCTGGAGCACAAGTCTTATGAGGAGCGGCTGAGGGAACTGGGGCTGTTTAGCCTGGAGAAGAGGAGGCTGAGGGGAGACCTTATCACTCTTTGTATACAACTACTTGAAAGGAGGTTGTAGTGAGGTGGGTACTGGTCTCTTCTATCAAGTTAGCTAGTGATAGGACAAGAGGAAATGGCCTCAAGTTGTGGCAGGGGAGGTTTAGATAGGATATTAGGAAAAATTTATTTACTGAGAGGGTTGTCAGGCATTGGAACAGGCTGCCCAGCGAAGTGGTTGAGTCACCATCCCTGGGGGTATTGAAAAAGTGCGTAGACGCAGTACTCCATAACATGGTTTAGTGGGTGTGGATGATGGTTGGACTCGATGATCTTGCAGGTCTTTTCCAACCTAAATGATTCTATGATTCTATGGTTGGACTTGATGATCTTAGGGGTCTTTTCCAACCTAAATGATTCTATGATTCTATAGATCTACCCTCTTTCCATTTAAAACCATTGTCCCTTGTGCTGTCACTACAGGCTTTGATAAAAAGTCTCTCTCCATCTTTCTTATAAGCCCCCTTTTAAGTATTAAAATCTTGGTAAATAAAATGTATATTCCAAACAAACCACAATTATTATCTTTAGGGGTCTCTTGTGCTAATCTAACTCAATGCAATTTACAATGTTTAGAACATGGAAATGTAGCTTCATTGATGCAAAAATGAAACAGTACAGTTTTAATTATCAAAGGAATGGAAAGGCAATTAACACAAATAGTTTTATATCATATGGTCTGACCAGTTTTAAACATAAACTACTGTTGGAAAGTACTTCTCAGAGATTAGTTCAATCAATGTTAGCTGACAAACTCCCAAATTCAGAAAGGTAACAGAGTTATTACATCATTTTGCCATCCAGCTTCTAGAGGTAAGAGGAATGAACTACTTGCAGAAAAGAGCAATTTACCAAAAAGCCAGCGGAAGATCATTAAAAATCTCCCCAAACCAGGTGGTTTGTATTTTAGCATACACAAATGCATTAACAGTAATACACTGCTACGCAAAAGCGGACAGGAATGAAGAGACAGGTGCTGCTCCTAACATTTTCTTTCATCTACTTTTTATTCTGAAGTGCTCCTCCTCGCAAGAATCAATACTATATCTTTTCAGCATTGAGAACTCCACCACAAGCAAACAACTGAAACCCAAGAGTATTTTAATGTTCCTACTATTAAAATATTAGGAAATAAATTTCTTAATTCACTGAAATAACCAACTCTGCCTCTCCAGATATTGCATTTGGGCCTTTTGAAGAGTGGTCTTAAAAACTAGGAGGCAGTATCTTCTGAGAGTTTGCAATCTGAACGCAAACAAGAGGAAGGTAACAGATGGGAATTAGAATAAAAAAAGGAAAGAAGAAATAGCAAAACTATTAAATCAAAATTGAAAAGCACTATTATCTGTCTACTATGTTGGCATTTCCTAATCTGTCAAGCTCAAAGCATAATAAGGAGCATTCAATGAGCAATTATCTTCTACATTGTTAAGAGACAGCAGCCTACCTTTGACTGCTAAGTTATTACTATAAGCAACGGTATTTACTTTTGCAACAGCTAGAAATGTAATGGAAAAAATTATAGTAATTTAAGAAAAATCTGACATCCAAAAATAAGAAGCCATTAGCTATGAACAAAGATTTTTCTGAACAATTAGAAAAAAATCCTTCAACAAAGGAATAGTGAATAGAAGTATACTGTAACATCTGGCCATAACCAAATAATTTATTGATATAATACAGTACCTTTACGAGATTTATAGATGTACAATAGCAGAGGCTAATAGGCAAAAATTAAGGCCTAAGTCTCATATCTTAATTTGCTTACAAAACCAAACTGCAGAGAAATCAGTAACTACAACATTCTTGTAGAAGTTTTCTGTTAGTATTCATCTCAACAAAAAGCCTTCCTCCATGTATGAAATGTCCCATTTGGGGAATACAATATTTGTGGGCAATTATTTAGAAAATTGGTTTATCCTATCACAATTTTTAACTCTGAATTGTCAAAACAGATCTCGCTTAGACATAACATTTTTAGCACCTTTGTTAACAAAGACAACCACCTGACCTTCTAAAGTAATACACTGGAAAAAGTGCTAATTTTTTTTTTTTTCAATTCATTAAGGAGAAAGAAGAAAATAGAGGATCAGATCCCTAATATTCCAAAACTGGTTCTGAAGCCTTACAGGAGTCAAACATCACTGTTCAATTTAGAAAACCAAAGAACCCACATATAATCATACACATGGGCAATGAAAGGATGTAAAACAGTCTTCCTGGCACATACTGCAGGAGAGGAAAAGGTCATGTTATATAAATAAAAGATTTACATTAGTTATCACAAGTATCTGGCACAGATGGCTGCAGCCTTTGCAAGGACCAGTTACAGAAGCTACCCCAAAAGAAATACTTTAATACTCACAGGCTTCTTGTAAGAATTTTTCTCTAACACTGTCTGAGGTGCAGTTTTTACATGTTTTGATTGCAACAGCCATAGCTGGATTTTCCTGAAAGACATTATTGAGAAATAACTGAAATACAGCTCACCAAATACAGTCCACCAAAAGTTAAGTCCTTTAAAATTCTAGCAAAACTGCTTTAAAGAAAATTAACTAAAATATCTTTAGTTAAGAAATTACATTTTGAAAGCTTCAGTGTTAAAATATTAATTATAATCAAGACACCTAGTGTACAACATTTACATCTCATGCACCTAGGAAATATTTCATCTGTTTTAAACTATGTTAAATCGTACAAAATTATGACAAAAGATACTAAGTTTAACTGAATACTACTGTAAACTTTTTGCGTTATTGAGGATGGTAAACTCTTGAGAAGATTTCGCAATTGCAGAGGAAACAAGTACATATATGCCTAAAAAACACACTTTGCTTATGCTAGCAAGCAACCTGGAAAGCTACATAAAGGGCTTTTTGTGGCTCTTGCAGAGCAAAGACTGGCTATAATTTTGAACTCAAACTACAAAGGAAAGTGAAACAAAGATTTTACATATTGGCTTCACAATCAGTTACATCAAGGGCTTAAAACCGCGTTAAACAGAACACGTATTCAGTATCAGAAACAGATTTTAACATCTGATTGCTTATCCTCTGAATACTGAAAAATGAGAAGCACTGAGACAGCCCAAAGGAGGCCTCTTCGCTCAGGCAGCATCTTTCATCTTCTGTTGATTTGGTGTGTTTTTCAAATACCCTTTCCATAAGTTACAGACAGCCCAGAGAAGCTGCAAGCATTTTTCTCCTGAAAAGAAGCTTTAGGTGTTCGAGCTTCACTAGTATTCAAAACACCACGACTTAACTTAGAAAATAGTATTTTTACAACTTAGAAGGTATCACTCATACAAGTTGTTAATGGGTTGAAAGCAGATGAAATGTTTTAAAATTAAGCTTCTACATAAGATATAGGCCTGCTCAAGGACTAATATGCCTTTCTTCCAACTGGGAAATTGGGAATTGTGCATTGTTTAATAAGAATATTGCAAAAGAATCTGTTCCCCAAAAGGCTACAGGGTTGATGTATGTCCTCACCTAGTTTTTAAGGCCCGTGAGAGCTGAAGATTCACAGTTATGTTGTATATCTGCTCATGCTTACTCTATTTTAAATCTATTTTTACAGACAAACATTATCCAAATTAGAGTAATATTTATATTGTGCTTACATGTCTATTTTCTAAGTTACTCACAACATAGCTCTTCAAGTTGACTTTGCAGGAAAATATTGATTAAAAACTTTTCTCATACATAAGCATGACCATAAACTGACTGAAAAACTGGTGGTAAATTAAGATGATTTTATTCCCTTCTGAGATCAGGATCCAATAATCAACACTGCATGAGACCTCTGGAGGCCTGCCAGACCAATCCGTCTCCTGGTGTTACAGATCAAGTTTTTGAAACCTCTCATAACCAACTTTAGCATCAAAAGAAAGAGTTTCAGTGTCTGCAACCAGCAAAGACTCCAGACATTTTGCAACATGAATATAGGAAAAGGCCTGCTATCAGGGGTTTGCTGATCTTTTGTTTTCTTATAAGGAGATAAAACAGTGAGGATGTATCAGATGGGCAACAGTGTGTGTACTGAGCAGCAAACACTATTTTAAATGACACTCTTGGATTAATCCCACAGTAAATCAGCCTTTAAAGACAGTCTTACTTGAATTGCTTACCTCTGAGCAATAGAATCCTCTATGTATACATACATTTTCCATTCAGTATCCTATAAATACAGACTGGTTGTGGTATTTCAGGAATACCTAGTAGTGAGCAGCATTTGAGAAGAGGTGGATGCTGCACAGTCCCTAGAATAAGAACTTTCCAAGTGCAGTGAACAGGGATAGATGAGATTTTTCAGATTCAAATTTGAGTTAGCAAGAACAAGAGGCGAGAAATCTCCCCTCTATTTTTGCATGCGAGCTGAATATATATAAGGATGGAAACATTATCATGTTATTGTAACTAACCTTTTATCTATTGTAAGATTTCTTCCAAAAGTGTAAGTTACACTCTGTGACTAGTACATTAAAATTTAATGATAATACCTTGCTGTTTTCCCTTCACATATTCAAGTGTCTTAAATGTAGTAAAATTTTATTAATAAAAGTAATCAGCAGGTTGCCATTTAAAAAACTCATACTAGACACAGGATGACTGAATAAAATCTGTTTTCCAACTGAAGAAAAAGAATGGAGAGAAACAGCATTTTCAAAACAGCAGTCCCTTACAAAAGGGGTCTTCAACTGGTTTTACAGAGCACTAGATTTATCCACTGTGCCCCAAGTTCAGTGAAATATTACTCCTCAAGTACTCCTGTTAACTTGGACAGGATTAAATGAAAAATAAGAATCTCTCTTAATGCAAAGTATATCTGATCTGCTTTTCCAAATGAAGATATCAGAACAGACTTCAAACTTGTCTGACATAGATAACATTTATCCTTATTTCTTTACTTAAATATTGCATTAAAGATTTATTTATTTAACCCACTGAGCCCAGGATGCTAACCAGCTGTTTCTGGGAAATACTGTTTCTGAAGTTAGAATTAGATTGTTGTCCACATGAATTATTACATCATCTATTGAATATCCAGACAGTTTCTTCAAATGAGAAATAAATCTTCATTTTACACTTGAAGTTGGTTGAAATGAAATAATTTTCCAGCTTTCTCTTGCTTTTTTCCACAAACTTAATTTTTCGTCCATTTAAATTGTTATCATAATCTTTGTGGCTGCAGTCTAGAAAAACACATAAGCATAGCCTAAATTACACAAGTCCTGCCAACCTCACTGGTTTCACTGAGGTGACTCTTGTGCATTGGGGTTTTGCTAGATCAGTGTCCAAGTATTTTGTATCTTTCAGGAAAAAGTAGGAACTTTATTAACATAAAAGCTTCTTTGTGAAAGATATAGCGAGATGGTCACTGGAGAAACAGACACATTTGTTTAACATTATTGTCCCTCTATTGTAGGCTACTGCCCTTCCAGCATAACAGACTAGAATTTCTTCTCTGTATTTCAGCAGAGAAGTTAGATCAGCTTATCCTGACCCAGTTGGCAGCTTGTGCACTGAATACCAAACCCAAACCCAAGTCAGGTTGAACACTCACAAATACGGTTTTAGACTTTGGAAAAGGTTCTAAAGCACTGAATGCTCAATAGGGGAGTATGGCCAAAGGGATGTGTGCTTACCATGCTTGGACATGCTCAAAATGGAGAGTGTATGGTTGGGCTTAAAAGCAATGACTTCTAATTCCAATTCAGCCAGTGGCTTTGATACAGTCCTGAATAATTTACTTGGCTCTTTTGATTCCTTTCCCGATCTATAAAAAATGGTGATATAGGAGCAGAGAAACTACTCTTGAGCTAGTTTTGTACTTATCTGAAACATAGGAAATATTCTCTACATGCTGATTATTCTGGAAAATAAATCACAAAGTCAATTTTTATTTTTTCTGGAAGACCCAGACCAAGCACCTAAGGAATAAACTTCTTTTTTTATTTTATTTTTTAACTAGAAAGGGTTTATTGTTTGTTTATTTTTATTTCAGAAGTGAGGCTTACCGGACTCATGTAAACTCCTTGGTGTACATCTCCAAACTGTCCTTCACCAATGCAGCGCCCCAGTTCAATTCTCTCCCTCTGAATTTCATAATCTCTGGCTATAAGAATATAACGCACTTAAAATATTAAATTTCTGATGAAGGGCAAAGAAATAATCCACAAGACACAAAACCCAAAGTCAGTCACTCAAATATCTCACATATGAGTAACTAAGATTAACATTTGCTGCACACCAACCTACACAAATGCTGTATACACACAGTGGAAACCTCTTAAACAGATGTTTGAACCAAAGCAATAAAAAAGGAATTGTGAAATCTAATTTGCTAAATTAACTACTATGCATTATTTGTTTCAATGCAATAGGCATAATTGAATCCTTCTTAATTATAGGTAGTAAAAGACAAAGCACACAAATAGCCTTGGGCAATACCGATGATATTAAATACAGCCTTAGCACACATCCCTTTAGGTGTTTAAGAGAACTCCACTATGTGGTATTTTAGATCTTGGAACCATCAAATGAGCCCAGAGAATTTTTAAAGAGGTAACTGCAAGAAAAAATACAGAAACAAGAGCATGGCAAATAAAGATAAAATGAAAGAGCAAATTTTTGAATGTACTACACCTCTATCAGTGTGTAATTGAAGTAAAATTGATATGTTTTGTGGACTTATGCAATTTTGTTAACTTCGTGGTTTAACAGACTGAGAATATTACTGATAAAAATGGCTCAGTACTTCAGCAAAACATTTAATCAATTACAACTGAATTACTTCATTTGCAATTTACTTTCTAGCAGACATGGAAAAGTACTTCAGGAATAGCAGAAAAGCATGTGTAGTATATGTTTTCACCTCTACTTTTGTTCAGAGAGAAAAAAAAATATAACCAGCCAGCTTAGGACTCGATTTCATTAACACTACAAAAATAACGTGATCTAGAGCTGGATAACAAAGTGATAAATGCCTTTTTCATTTCTTTAAGTACTGCATTTTCCTCTTTAAAATCCCAAAGCTAACTGGTTTAACTATAAATAAATAATGTTTATTAAATGAAAGTCAATAGTAAACTTAAAAATTCCACATCATTCCAAATTGCAAGCATACAGGGATGGGTAAAGGGTCTCCTGTTACCTTCATCTATTCCATAGCTTTCTGCAGTGCAATTAAGAGAAAAATCAAATGCTTACTTAGATATAGCTTCTTAAAATCAAGACAAGGACAAACATTTTTTAACAGCTTTTCAAAAAAAATGAAGAAATATACTGATGCAATTTTAAGTTTACATTAGCAGAAGTCACAGGTCTGTTCTTGTGATCTTTACTGACTCAGTCCTTTGAGAGCTGAACACTTGAGTCCACTTCAATCCACCAAAGCACTTAATGAATTTCACTTCAACAGGCCATCTCATGGGCTTTGAATTGAAGGCATACTTAAGCGTTCAGCATCATCCAGGGCTGGGCCCACAAGTAATTACTTCCATGAATTTAAATGAAAAGATGGGGGGGGGGGGGGAATCACACAAAGTTAATATGTTAACAAAAAATAAAGGATATAATTTATCACAGTACTTTTTGATCCTGCAATTATTTTAGTAGAATCATGTAGTGACTTACTGCAAGACATTCAAAACACATTGTTTATTTCTGGAAAACATATATTCTTGCTTTTCAAATATTTATATTCAAATATATATGTTTTTCAAAACATATATTCTTGCTTTTCAAATATTTTCCACAGTAGTGGAAACTATGTTGTAAACACTGAAGCGATCACAAAACATTCCTGCCACACAGTAAACTCTAGAAATCCTTACATAGATTCATGGTTCTTCAGCAGAACATGGTACCAGTTTAGCACCATCCTCCCCTCTTACACTAACCAAACCTGATGGTTTTGCAAGTCTGCTTATCAACAGATTGTCTACTTCTACAGAAATCCTTGGTTGCCAAAACACAACTTAAATTCAGAGACATAGCTTTTAAAATCAGAATACTAGACTTTCACGTTAAATTAGTTAGCCTTGACAGTTTAAGATTGTATTATGATTCAAATATGCCATAAGACAAAATCGTTGTGGTGAGTAATGCATCTTTTTTTTTTTTACTTCAAAGATGAAGACTCAGAAGAACTCTGAATTTTTATTTTTGTTCCTGAAGTCTTTCAGCTTTAACAAAATTGCATGTGGTACAGATGACTTTCCTCTATCACGGAATTCAAAAGCAGCAAGTCTGTCATAGGGCAAGGGTGAGATACAGTTAGACAGCAATACACAGAAGCTTTCCAAATTGTTTGCTCTTATCACAGAAATCTTATCCATTCTTTCTCAAAGCACTGTGTTCGGCATCACAATCAAAAAAAATCTACATCGTGAGACATAACAGGAATTTCACTGTGAAGTCACTGACAGCAGCAAAACAGAATTTGGTTTATCTGCTTCAAAACCTGAACTGGAAAAACACTGCATCTATGAGTTTTCAAAACATCGTAAAGAATATTTTCTTTGCACACATATTACTTAAGGCTGAAATATAAGATTCAGTCCCTGCTAAACCAAAGAAGCTTTCGGATAGAGAAGTTCCCAAGTTAACTACCATACTTACTTGATGGCATTGTATAAGTATCTTCTTCATCTATAATCTCTGCATAGTCATCTGTCTCTGTAAAGGGAGGAATTCAAGAGTTTCGGGAAGAGCAGATGAAAACAATTCTCCAGAACAGTATCTCCAATTTATCAAGGCTGATATGTCACAACCCCCAACTTCAACATTGCTGGGACGCATTTACAATAGCATGAATAAAACTTGCTCATGCATAATTTATGGTATGATAATGACCTCAGTGCCAATTATACTACGTCACATAGATGCATTCAAGAAGGAATAAAAGGAAGATTCATTTATATTCGAAAAAGTTTAAGTTCTCTAACTGAAACCCATCTAAACTGTTGACTTAAAAAGAAAACCTTTTTAACAGCAAATTCCACTGCAGTAAGGAGAAAACATTATTAACAGATCAAATTGCTTTACCTTCAATAAAGTGTGAATAATAGTTTGCTAGGTTTTTATGTCAAACAGGCAGAACAGACAGTAAAGATGTTCCAGGGCAGCATTTACCTACTGTCAGTGTGGCAAGGTGAGTTATTTTCCATAGACTCTTCTAGAGCATAAATATCTTTTAAGTCACACTCTTGCTTTAAACCCATTTTTCTTATATTAGTCTCAATTTTCCTTGTTTAGTGGAAATTCACTGCCAGTTTTGCTGACAAGAATCAACATCTCATGGACAGTGAGTGAAAACAATCAGTTCTCAAAATTTTCAGAAAAATGACAGTGTATTTCTTCCTCTGTTTAAAACTTATGACTTTTACATTATCTGCTCTCAAAATGGTTTAAATGGTGTCAAGTCATATCAGAAGGTCCTTCTCTTGCTTTGAGGAACTTCTAGCATGTCTAGGTCATTTCCTAATGGTCAGACAAATTTCTCCAAGGGTTACAAAACCAGTCTACAACAGTGAGATAATTTTTCACTTCAAGGCTGTTAAATTCTCCTCACCAACTTTAAATGCATAGAGAGGTTCTCAAAATTGAGTAATTTCAAGTCCAGTATGCAGTTTTCATGGGTTGGTTTCAGGTGATCACATATTGGGCCACCTCTGAAAGGCATGACTTACTCCCTCTTTTTTCCCCATCTGCCCTGGAGCAAATGTCTATTCCTACAACTCCCTGGCATCATTTCTCGAGATATGATTTCTGAACAGCGAATGGGACAAAGCCACAGTGAGACTGCAAAGAAGGATGGGATGATCCCTTTTGGCAGCAGCCCTCAGTTCAACCAACTTAAGCCAACTCTGAAACCAGAGCAAGGCTCATAAATATTATACACATACATAAACAAGAGGCTTAATTTTCATACAAACTGAATATTCAACAATTAGGAAACTACAGGCTATAACCTTTGAAGTTCAACGCACTTCAGTGAGTAAATAATCCAAACTTCGTACTACTTAAATAAAATCAAAGCTATTTTTCTTTCAAACTCCTGTAGGAATATACCATGTCTTGTAAAAACAGAATGAGGAAATCTATACCATTTAAATTTTTCCTAAGCAATTTCTATTTAGGACACAGCAAAACAGAGTCACCTAATGAAAATTCAATAAATTATAAAGACAGTGCACAATTCTAAACAGGCAGCATACTCCAGAGGCACTAATCTCTTTCTTGGTATTTTTTTTCCTCCCTACATTATGAGCTGATGCTTTTGTAGAAAATAAGCCCAAGTTTGATCCAAAAAATAAGCATCCATTTGAAAGAAATCATTACTGTGACACCAATGTGATGGGGATAAATCACTCTGTTTCCTTGTAATAATGTGGTAAGATGTTTTTAACTTTTGTTAAGCGTGATATATATCAACTATTGTTACAAACCAGTATTGGTGGATACCAGAAAGTTCTTAATCTATGTAAAAAAAATGGACTGAATGAAAGGTATTATAAACATATTTGAGAAGAATTTAAAAAGCTTGGAAACTAGAACTGGTGCCACACTGGTCTTTAAAAAACCAAAACATTTGTCACACTAGATTATGGAACAGTCCTTGCAAAATGTGATACATGGCTTGGCTTGTTCACCTCTCTATTTTAAATTAATGAAGTTAGTTCATAATAAAAGCATTATCAGAACACCGCAGAGCACTTTACATTGTTTTGATACATTGCCTAAAACCATCCTGAAACTGAAAGGGTCTTCAGTAGTCAATCCAAATAAATTAAATGTATGCAATTAACTAAACAAATATTTTTTGTTACACATTTAACACTCTGGAGAGGAATAGATACTAAGAATTAAAAAAATAATTCCTATACACGTCTGGCATTGTTTCTGGGAATTAGAGGAAAATTCAATCAAGGCATTAAAGTGATGCACTCAAAGTGTTCTGCAACAAAGATAACTGACCTCTCTCACATGCAGTCTTTACCCCATGATTAGAGTCATACAGTATGAGACTACTACCAAGTCTGCTAAGACTATGACTATGTCTGCTAAGAGATATTCCAAAACCCACACAGAGCCTAAAAACTCAGCTGGGCAAGGCTCTCCAGGCTGCTTTACCAAGAAGGAAGTGCTATAGCAGTCTCAAGAACTAAGCACTTGCAACAAAGAAGTGATTCCAGGAGATGTTCTATCTTCGAGGCCCTTGGTAAGTCTAGAAAAACTAAGATTTAAAAATAGGGCTCATCACTGCTGCTCTCTTGCACATTTTAAAACCAGCACTGAACCTTTTCACCTGTTGGTCAACCCCAGATTCTTCTAAGATGGAAAAATGATAGGTTACTTTTGGACAAAGATACACTGTTGGTGGTACAGGTGAATGAGCCAATTTGAGCTTTACTAAATCTAAATGCATTTATTAAACAGTAGGAAAAAACATCTTACGATATTAAATCCATAATAGCTAATCCATGATCTTAACCACCTGTTTGAAATTTCCCTTTTCATGATTTTTTCCCGTTTAGCAGAGCCTGTAATTTATAAAAGATAAGCACCAATAAAAAGCTATGTAGGGTTAGTATCTGAAACACAATTTCTGAATTTATGACAGAAAAAATATCCTTTGAGTTTTTAATGTTTAAGAAAAGAAAGAAAACTGGGGTAGTGTTATCTTTGATTTGTAGCTGAAGGAGAGAAAGGAGATGAGAAGTTATACACCCCTTTACATTTTGCTGAGGAAGGCCACAAGACATTATCTCTACTTCTTCTTACTGCCTTCCTTTGCATACTGATTTATGCCCTTTTAGTACCTCCTACTTACAAGAATAAAGATACAACCACTATCAGTAGTAGCAGTTTGATTTTTTTTCCAACATCAGATGGAATCCTTTCGAAAAATAGCTAAAAATCTCTTAAAAAAACCAAAACCAAAACCCAACTTGTTTTCAGAGGCTACCAAGTCAGTATTTTTTAGAAAAAAAGAAATAAAGTCTGGAGAAGTTAAATATTTTAGAATAAGTTTTGAAGAAAACATTAAAATCTGTCTTTAAAATTAGCAGTTTGAGTAGCCAAAACCTGATTAATATTTCATGTATTCAATCTACATTAATCTATCTTGTATAGCTTCTTTTTATGCAAGGAGCCACAGCGGACTACAGAGCACTTTGATGCTACCATGCCTTTAGAGCATCACTTAGTAGACTCATTTCTCACGTGTTACATCCATTGATCTTACCCATCGAGCAAAAAAATTTTGTGATACAACCGTTTCAATCAAACTGAATGGACACTCTTGCAAACCTATAATAAACCTTCTTTGCATCATGCCAGAACTCTCATTGCAAACGCATGCAATACCACATCCCTGCATGTTTGAAATAGTTTTTCCTTTCCCAATTCCAGTTTAGCAGAAAGTGTTAGTTGCACAGCCTGTAAAGTACAATATTTATCGGCTAATGTCCAAAGCAGACTGCTTTTTCATACTAAAATCTGTATAAAATTTATTACTGAAATGTGCATTAAGTGGTATATGGATACAAATGTTGCATATTGCATGTTAGTAACACACAGACTAGAAAACATATTACCGTCCCCACTAATTTCATCTGCAGATCCAGGTGGCATGCAAGGAGAGAGAAAAACAGAGGGGGAGAGAGAAGGGACAGAGAAGGGGGAGGGGAAAATATACTATTAAATTCATGAGTAATCCAAAAGTATTCAGACTGCAGTTATATTATATACCTGACTCAAGAGAAACTAGAAAAGTAGCAGAATTTAAGACTTCTCACCTAAAACCCAAGGGACAAAGATATGTTCTAAGAAGCTTGTATGATGAAACAGAGTTAATGACCTTCAAACATGAATTTACACAAAAATTAAATTTGGGAGTGGAACTATTTTAATGCATTGTTAAGAAATGCCAATTTCTGGTTTAAGTCAATACTTCACTACAAAACAGATCTCCTACAGGCAGATGAGTCAGTTCAATTTGACTTTACACACACACTTATGACTTTGGATAACTAGAGTTGGTGTTCACCCTTTCAAAGGAAATGCACTCCTGTGCTATCACTAACACATGAATAAGAAATGGAACCATCTAACTATTAATTATACAGAGCATACTGCAGTTACATAAAGCTGAGATTTAAACGAGTGGCAAACGGAGCAACTCTACTGGGAAGCTGTTCAAACGAGCACCATATTCCGCGTTTATGGTAGCGGCCCTATTCCACACCAATACCCACAGCACAAGCTGATGCACTTTAGACATTATTTATAAATAAAAGGAAAATAGGCATTAACGTTGTAAAAGTAATGCACCTATTACTCCAATTCTTCTTACCCCTAACAAAGCCAAACTGGTCCAGACCAAATGCTGAACCAGTATGCAGCCAAAAGCATCACTGTAGTCAATACTTAAATGAAAGTGATCTTAGCTGATGCTTATTGTTGCTATTCTATTTCATTCATAAGCATGCTGTATCAGGGGTCCAAGAATGAAGTAAAAATATATTAACCAAAAACCCCATGGGTATACAGGGGCTGCAGAGCTGTACAAATGAAATTATTAATATGTTTGTCATTGTAGAATATGATGCTTAAAACTAAGTCCCCCATAAAAATGGGGACCAGCAAGTTTATGACACTGCATGAAAATCCAATTCAATAGGAGGAAAGGTGTAGCAGAAATGTCATTAAATTATTCTTGGAACTCTGTTTACCTGAGGCTAAAGTAGTTTAAAAACAGTAACTGAGTTAGTATATTCAGCTTTTGGGTTAATAAGGCAGCCTATACAAAGAGCAGTGCAGTACCCTTAGGCGGCGACTCATGGGAACAGAAGACGAAAGGGAGAAAGCGTCTAGCTTTCTTTACTTTATGCTGACAGTGATTGACTCCTTTACAAAGAGGCAAGAAAAGGAAAGAGAAAAACAGAAACAAATTATTTGAAAATAAAAGAAAAGAGACTGGAGAGAACATCTACAATGAATGAACATAAAAGTAAAGGTTTACATTACAATTCTGTATCGCAAATGGATATATGAATGTTGTTGAAACTCTAAAGCATATTTGGTATTTTCCTTCAAATTCCTTTCTACAGCAAAGTTATTTTAATTTTTAAAAGTGAGACTAGAATCTATTAAAGTCAGCTTTTACCAACTATAGATACCATCCATTGACAACACAAAGAACACTGTTTATCCCAGAAGCATAACTTGCTTTTGCAAGCGCCCCATCTAAGTTCTACTAGACTGTGCTATAGCTAAATTCTGATTTAAGTGGCAGTCAGTGGACTTAAAACATGGACATATTGATTTTCTGGACCCTTAAAAGAACTTAACACAAAACAAGTATTTCACATAGCAGGGTAACACAGAACAAGGAAAAACACAGTTTCTCTGTCCCACTGAAATACAACACTGACATAATATTTTATGATCTGAAATCTGCCACTAGAGTTTTATCCCCAGTGCAGACCTGTCTTGCCAACTGACATTCTAGCTCTCCGAGGATCTTCGGGTGAACGCCCCATTGTACTGTCCTCACTGTCCCCTCTCCTAGTCACCTTACTGCATTTGATTAGCAAAGCAGTTATCAGGAGGAGAGAGATTTTTGAGCAGGAGAAAATACAAAGAAGCCACAACTGATTTCACAGGGTGAGAAAGAAGGACACAAGACGACACTAAGAACCTGAGGACAGCTGCTCCTTTTATTTCCCTTGTTATTTGTTCGCTCCTCTCTGCTTTCCTCTTTTCCCTCTCTCCTCTATCTCAGGAAATGTGAGAGATGGTTTAAAAAGCCAATCAACTAAAAACCTCCGTCTTGTTACTGGTAGTCCGTCACAGTCAAAACGGGAGTGAGGTCCAACCACCTTGAGTTATACAGGCTGGAGGTCCAGGTGTTAAAAGAGAAGCCCAGTACCACAGAAGCAGCATACTGGCACAGCATACTAGTCAGTGGTGGGAGGAGAGGGAAAGGGTGGAAAAGGAGAATTACCTTTTAATAAAAATAACTTCACATTTGCCATAGATTCTGGAAACCTAAGAACCATCAAAGCAGCTGTACTTACACAAAAGCACCACCTTATACACAGTTGTGCAGTTTTTAGTGGCCAGATTTTGAGGGATAATGTGCAGAATTTTTTTAAAGGTGTATTAAGTGTGTTCAATCACTGTCCAATCTGGAGGCTGCATGTTGAAATTCACGCATGCAAATCTAATGGGTAACACACTACTATGTACAACCCATTCTTTGCTAAGACAGCAATTTTAATCCAGAGTTGAAACAAGTGGGTGATATTTATCATTGTATCCTAAACAGCAAAAAAGTGCCATTGTAAAAACTGCTGGGGTGATTAAACAAACAGGAATCATTCATCAATTGTAAGAAAGTACATGTCATTGAAAATGACAGAACATTAATCAGATTCAATGCTAAAAACTAGAACAGGTGCAAGGAGAGGGCAAAATTATTGAGTAGATTAGTGTATCAGTATTTCCATGTATACCACATTACTGCAATCCTAGGGATTTATCTTCTTAACATCACACGGCACAATTTTCAGCACTATCATTCTAACAAAAACCTGAGGTAACATTCATAAAAACCTTTAGACATAGTATGAAACAAAAGAAAAAAATACTAGAGCCATTTTAAGAGACTACTGAAAAGGTATTGAAATGAGAATAAAGGAATCCAATACTCCGTACTGAAACAGAAGAACAGGTATAGAGTCACTGGAAGCAATGCAAGCTATCTAAAAGGGAAGAGATGTTTCAACTCTTGACCTGTCTGCTCAGGCTACAAAGCTAATTTAAGCTTGAAATGCTGAAACGCTGTTTACTCTCACATTAATACATGGGTAGCAGAAGCTGACTGAAACCTGACTAACCTATTTCATACGAAGGGCACATCGAAATGACAAAGGTGGTTTTAATTCATGAGGTACATGTCATGATGCCCTGAGATATGCAGTCCAACTTGTCTTCTGCATTTCAAAATCTGCCTTTACGATTTATTGTATAAAGTTTGTTCAACTATTCTGCCAGACTAAATGGAAGACTACTTTGTCTTAAACTTACCACACCGTCAAGTCTAGCTACAAAAGAAAGGTACTCTTTATTTAGGTAAAGAGTTGATTCTAAGTTAAAAAAAAAGGACGTTCCACCACTTTTTCAGGAGCTTAGAGTACCTGCTTGAAATTAATTCTACTTAGAGATTTCCACCATTCCACACCAGCTTCCAGCCAGGACACCACTGCCATCTACCTAAATGCCCATAAAGCTCAGAAATGCTGCTGAAGACTTCACTGGACTTCTTTTTTTATTTAGTTCCTCTTCTCAATACTAAATATTCACTAAAATTACTGTGTATAAAAAGAACAAATCACTTGCTATGCAACAGACTATGTTAAAAAGGAATTGACCAGGATAGAGGGCAGTTACTACTGGAGCTCCTCGTTAGGACTGTATGAGTAGATAACCAACACTGGAAGGCTGAAACTGATAATGTCCCATTCTAGTTTAGTCATACATTCCCGAACCAGTTTGAGGAAAAGCCCTGAAAAAAATCTGTAGAAGGAATAAATCTATTTGTTTTCAAGCTTTTGAAATCAAATTAGTACTATGCAGTTGTCACATCAAGTATGTTTATACACAAACAACAACCTACCAAACCTAATACTTCATGGAACATTTCTTTACTCATATGACAGTGTCATTACTAGCAAAGCGAAAGTGTCTGCTAAAATCAAATGAATGGATCACAAAGGAGGAGCGTAGGAGGGGAAGAACTCTTTAACCAACAACACAGACTGATGAAATCAATGCAGTAACTTCCTAGGCACTGATACAGAGGAAAACTGTTTAGACTGTCTCCACAGTTCATTCTGGTCTTATGCATGAAAAGAAGCATTTTAGTCAGTCTAAAATACAAAAAGATAAGAACACCAGTCTATTCAACAGTGATGGGAATCTGAAATATTGTAATTTATTAGCATTAAGGGTATTTTTAACTATATTATCTTATTAATCAGTGGAATAGCTGGGTGAGTTAAGAAGCAAGTAACTCCCTTCGTGAACTTGGAGACTAATGACCTGCTCAAGGTCTTTAAAATTAATCCACAGTAAACCTTAGGCTTGAATTTCTCCCAGTCCTGTGACCATATGGCAGAGCTACAGCTGTACAGAGCCTTTATATTCCTCTAATTATTTAGTAATTTGAATGTATAACTATGTAATTTATGCTAAGACTTTTAGTCTTTATTTTCAGAAGTGAGCTGTAGAGTACAGCATAACTGAGCTAGCAGACAGTCATAAGCACTCAAGATACAATTTTTCATCTTAAAAATCTACTTGTGCTTTTCAGCATTGTCTTTTTTGAGTGACTTGATAAAATGAACATGAAAAAAAAACCAAACAACTTTATAACCTCAAGCAAAGAACACCTTTCTCCCCTACTAATTCAAATTGAACTAGGAAATGCAAGTCTTACACAAGAAACTCTTTCAGAGTTGAGTGCAGGGCAGACCTTCATTTTGAGCACTGGAATCATGAAACAGAGCATGCACTGTGCTTTGCAAGCAGAAGTGATTCAATAAAATTCTATTCGTCTTTCCACCCTTGCTCACAGCTTTGCTTGTGATCAGCCCGCATCACTCACCTGTACATGCAGGCTCTTTCATATGCTGACATCTCCTTCATTAAGAACATTTTAAAGTGTTGTAATACTGAAATCAGGTGAACATTTTTTTTTTTTTCTCTCCTGTTTGTTGTGTTTTGACATTTGGCTCCTGCTGTATTTCAGTTTGCTCTAGGTAACCTCCTGGAATTCTCTCTCACGGATTAACTATACCATATAATTTTTTTCTGCATGCTAAAATCTCACTTAAATCATGCTTATCTCCTTCAAAAGAGAAATTTTTTCATTCAAATTGAAATTTCAGCTCAGTGGTATGACTAAATTGGCAACTAGTTCAAACAGATCTGCTCATAAGTAGCACCTTAGAGAACTCTCATGCCACATCACCGCCATGATCAGGAGTTAACCACAGCATGTGATTTAAGTGTAATGATATCATACTCTAAATCAGTGATTCTAAGGCAGAACCTGGAAACTTGCTGAGAAGCCCCTCTTTCAGGATGCTAAAATCCTTCAGTTCCTGTAAGGAAGCTCTCTCCAAGAGACCCGATTTCTCCTTCGCAAGGCATGTTACTAGATCTATCTAAACCATAGGGCGCAGTTATTATTTCTTACAGAGTCACAGTAAGCAAACAGTTTTTCCCCTCTATAGAGAGACAATGGCACAACAGCATTATTAGAAACTTATGCCACTGTATTACCATGCACTTAGAGCTACACCCCTTTTTACTTTAAAATGCTACTTGTGTTAGTAACAACAGCCATGCCAGCTAGGAAACAAGATGACAAACAAATTTCTCTTTAAGGTACCTATTTCCCTATTAAAGGCGTGTGTCCTGGGGTCTGTTACTTAGATGGCTTGAACAGCCCGCCTTAACATCTGAAACAGCGATCATATTTTTAAATACCTTTCAATTTCCTTCACCAAGTAAGCACACACTAAAGCTGCAAAACCAGCACCCACTTGGAACCAAAACCAACCTTGTGGCAGACCCTAAAAAACCCCTTCAGGCACATGCCTTGTACTGGCTCCGGCAGCATGGCTCATCTTCTTCCTTACTGTCATCTTTCCAGTTAGAGCTCCCTCCCCACAAACACGTTATTTTATTCAGCAGTACCTGAATGTCCAAATGCCAAGAGTAACTGCTTAGAATCGTAAAATCATTTAGGTTGGAAAAGACCCTTAAAGATCTTCAAGTCCAACTGTAAACCTAACGCTGCCAAGAACCTAACATTGCCAAGACTTGTTCAATACTCTGCTTGTTCAATACTCGCTGAAACAAGTCGGTCTGAAATGTCATATTCTGTAGCACTGCATGTAAAGTAACGTTTGAGCTATGATTAAAAAAATTTACATCCACAGAATTCTCTAGTGCAAAGGACTTAGTCAAGGGATGCAAAAGCATATTTATTCTTCCTAGTCATATTTATATAAGCGAGGATGGGGCAGAAGAAGCCAAAGAACTCTGTGTCAGAAAGAATTTATGCAAACTACAGCTTTATTGATTTCATTTTATAAAGAACTTTTTATACTATATAATTGACTAGGTAAATTATTATTTTTGGAAATATGTGTATCAGGAAATATATGCATCACCTTACTAAGGCTAGTGCTTGCTATTTCAAAACAAACTGCTGGCCAAAACAAGTTCCTGTAGACTAGAGTAGAGCATTTTAACATGGTGACTCCAAGCAAAACAGCAGGAAATCTAGTCAATAAAATTACAGTAAACTGGTATGCTGCTTCTTACAAATTTGATATACTATTTGCACAGAGCAAATAGTTTAGCCTTACTGTTTCCTGAGTGTGCACTCTTGGCTAAATACATAGAATTCTTTTTTAATGTAAACACAGAAGTAGAGGGAGAAGGAGACAAAAGTTGGAACTATCTACCTATTAGCTAAAACACTCATTGATTCTGGTGAATCACTGCAACTTAAACGAAAACATCAAATGTATACCAAAGAAATCTAAAATCCAACTCATTTAATTGGGCTTGTTATTTATATTTATTTATAAACCTACACACACACAAAAGTAAAATTTGAGGGATAGAATTATTACTATGCTTTAAAAAATGGGGGAAATCTCACAGGCATCTTACTTGCACACAGTGAAAGACAGTGCCCACTGCAAGGAGCATATAATTTGGAGAAGGCAGGCAGATAAATAATACCAGAAGAAACAGGAACAGAACCATGCAGTAAGAGGTGTGTGGTGAAACCTGGTTCAGTGGCACACACCCGTAAGAGAACACATCTTGGCTCCCAGGTCCAGCAATCTGCTGCTTTGGATTCCTGAAAGCAACTTCACCCTTCACTAGTTTGAAAAGGCCTTTATTTAGAGAGAAAAAAAAGTATTTAAAAACCTTCTATCTTTGTATGCTTTGGAATACTGAAATACTTGGAAAGAACAAGTTTTCACTTCACTAGACCAGAAATATTGCAGAAAGAAAGACAAGGCGTCTTTCATTAACAGGCTCATTTTTAAACCTACAAAACTTCAGACAAACACCTGAACTTTTAGACCACCAAACTGTGTTCCACGCTGGTTTTTGGCTATTGCTGGTTTCCCCAAATTGTGGTGGGGAATTCACTGTGAAGCCTTCCTTTAGAACTAAGGGCGTTAATACTATAAATATGTCTGACTGCTTAATTTTCCTGCCGAATGTCTATCTCAGATTTTTGCTAATTATCTTTAGCATCGGGAGAGGTCTAAACAAATGGGAGCAATCTCACTGAAAACAAACGGCAGAGGTAATTTATGATTTAAACCATCAAAGGCGTGAAGGACGTTACAGCTGTCAGTAAGTTATAAAAGCTCGTCTTGTTTGAAGCCCTTAGCTCTAAGTCATTTAAATGTCACCAGAGAAAAGCTCTTATTCTGCAAACCAAGATAGCATCACCCACAGCTGGCTTTGCACTGGATGCTGTCAGCTGTCAGACTCTGCTGACCTGGAACTCTTGGGTTAACTGAACATTATGTACATCTGTTGCCTGTGTTGTTCCATACTGATGGATCAGTTACATGTGACAACAGGAGTGACACTTCTTCACATCTACATGAAGTATTAGTTCATTTATAAGAAGTTGATTCCTTTGGGGACTCAGATTCTTACAGAAAGCACCTCCCGAGGAAAAACCCTTACCATGCAACTTCATCTCAACAATCTGTCTGTGGTTTAAATTTAATATACTGACATCCATGCCACACTCAATGCATTTCAAATAATCTTGGGGCAAAAAACCCCAACAACAAAAAAATGTATCTGTGTTCTATGTACCCTTATTATATTAAAAGAACAACAAACCCTTGAGACTGAATAATAAATGCAATGTCTTGAATCACTCCAGTATTATGTCACTGTTTCCAGTGGTTTGTAAGACGGTATAAAAAACAAGCATTAAGCACAATGATTTCATTGTAAGAAGATATAAAACCTTACTACAATACAAGAAAAATACCTAATTGGTTTTGATTTTGGTATTAGAAAGAAAGGGAAGGACATCTTCTGGTTTAATTTTATTCTTTTGCTTATGGCATCAAAAGCCAGCTTTGCACCTTACAGCTTCCGTGACATTGACTCGAACAACCAGCTCATCTCCAGCACTGCCACTTCTGTCTCTTCTGTGGTGCTACAGCAAAGCTCTCATTTGCCCATCATTCACCTTTATGTGACTCCCTAAATGCCAGAGTTATGTGGTATTACAACTAACTTCCCTACATTAATATCAAAACACTATTTCAAAAAAATAGAGAAGTGAGTTGTGCTCTGAGACACAAGAGTACTTCAGATATAATGCATCAAGCAAAAGACACCTAAATTTGCAAAGTCAAAGTGACAGCAATAAAGGATCATGAAGCAAGCATTTATTACTGCTTTTAATAGTAAAAGTGTATCAGCATTCTTCGAAAAATTGAAAGGGTGAAAATTTGAGGTGGCAGGGGAGTATGACTTTTTTGTCCCGAGGATTAGCTTTTTTTGCGTGAGTGGAGTGATTAAAAAACACAGCATTAATCACTTAAGAACTTTCAACTTTTTCTAACAGCTAAAATGAGCCACACAGGCAAGAATGCTGACCATGCTTCATCTACCTTATCTACTGTGCTTGCTTGATAGGTACTGAAGGAAGAAGAGCTGCTATTTGACTCTGAGAGGTAGCAGTAACTGATGAAGCTCTGTTACACCTCTGCAGCTTGATAGACGTTTTAATTCCAGATCCTATCCTCTATTTTCTTGTGCAAGGTCTCTTTACTTAGGCTTCCTATGCCAAGGGGTGAATATCAAACATCTTTAAAAAAAGGTTAAGGGTGGGGAAAGGAATCTGAAAAGTAGGAAATTAATCAAACATCTACATTTCTTCCCTCCTTCTTGTATGAAGTATGTCGGGTTTTTGAATATGTGCTACTAAGCGCTCACATAAATGTTAAAGTGGGGCTGTAGCCTCCCTGTAAGGCAGGGGTGTACACTCCACTGGGTCACAGTATTGGCTCCTGAAGTTCGTGGCCAAATACTAGAAATCTGTAGGAACATACCATAATATTAATACACTTTTGCATTGAGAAATCTCCTTAATAAGTATTATGTATAAAGATTTAGAAATTTATTTTCTACTAAGACACTGAATCAATCCCTCAAAAGGATTTGTTCTGAGATTCTGTAAAAGAAAAATGTTCTCTCTCAAGTAAAGAAACTTAAAAAACCCCACAGTAACTAACAGAAATCTCAGAAGCCTATAAGCTATAGAAACAACATGTATTATCTCACATGCTCGTCCTTCAATTAACTTGTGATTTTCAATAGCAAAAATTAAGTGCTTTGATCTAAACAGCAGCTACAAAAAACCAGCTATTAAGTTTCTTCTTTCTGAAAAGCGATGATTAATATTTAATTGCCTATTTTCACTTTTCAAAGTTGCTCCTTCATAATTAACACATACTCAGGTAATTTAAGTTCTAGCCCACGATATTCTACTTCATTACAAAGCTAAGTGAAAATATTGACAAGGAGCTTTGCTTTGAAGTATTCTGGCCCTGCATTACTGCACGGATATGGCTGCTCTCACAAGCGATACTACGTAGGATAGCTGCAAAAAGTTTCTCTTTAGAAACTGCACTACAAAGGCAGCACAGCTATGGTTTTGGGAAAGTCAACAGCCATGCAGCAAGAAGTGAGCTAACTGCGAGTGAAAAATCCACCTAAACATCTGCTAGCTTTATAAATAAACTTGCAATTTTTTTTTATGAGCCTTACCTGACACAGAGACTGCGTGTGACCTTACTCCTTGCTTCTCATTGTTGGCCAGCCTGTAAAACAGAGGTTGGAATCGCTGAATGCTGTACATTCTTCACGGTCACATACACTGGGAATTCATCCTAACAGGGCACCTACTGTAATTAGCAGGGCCAATCCATTTCCCACAGTGACAGATTTTGAGGGGGAGAAAAGTCAGAAAGGAATCTACCATTTCAATCCCATCTAGGGGAGTAAGAGCAGAGAGATTGCATTACAGTTTTAATTAGCGTATTGATTCACAATGACAGCAAATTTCAACGAAAAAAAGAAAACCTAACTTTTACAAACTTTTAAGAACAATCTGTGCATGTCTGAACTTTGTCAATGTACGTAATTTGATGGTGCTGCTACTGTCTATATTATTTACTGGAAATAAAGTATGAATTGAGTTTTTGTTTGTAAGATGACTTTCCCTGTACAACAACTTTAATTTGATTTACACATCAAGTAAATTAAGAAAAACATTTAAATTTAAACGTAATTAGCTATAAATATTAATTAGTAACAGAAATTCCAATGAATTCTTCTAAATATTTTTTCATGTACATATATAAATGTGATTTTAATGGTAGGACAGCAAGAGTACTGCACTTCATTCTTTCAGAAATCTGGAATTTCATCTGGCAAAGGCACATCTTTCCAGATGCAAGATGGGTGTTGCCTAATAGTTTTATATATTCAACAAAAGCCCATTCCTCTGCTGCCAGCCTAAGAGCATATGTGGTGCCCTTCTTTAAACAGACTCAAGCGTACAAATTCAGTTTTGGTAAACTGTCCCAAAAATGGGAAGAAGCTTTTCCTTCAAACCTTATTTTATCCCAGAAATCCTTACAAATAAAAAAAGGATAAAATTTATGTAATTAGAAAATTATTTTGCATTTCTCAGTTGTATCTATTTAAGTAAAAACAAATTTTCCTCTTCCTTAAGAGTGCACACTAAGTTTACCAATTTTACTGCTTCCAGCCTCAACTTTCACATCCTTTTCCTCCCTGCATTTTAACTCCTCTCTCTCTGCACCATGAGAAAGCTACCTGGCTAGTGAGGACTGCAGCAGGACCTGAGGAGGAGGAGCAACCACTAGTATCTACGTGGCTAGTTTCTTGCAGGTTCAGGAACACACTGTGTTCCATACTCCACTGAACAGTTAAAAAAGTAGTAGTAGTAGTAGTAATACTACTACCACCACTACCACCACCACCACCACCACTACACCTACTACTACTACTACTACCAATTATTATTATTATTATGATGATGATGATGATGATGCTAGACTCCTTCCAGAAATCAAGAAAGAAACAGAATGAGGTGGCTGGGTCAAAATAGGCACAGTCCCTGTATCCCAAAGGAAAAAGGAAGAGATAAGACACTATAAACTGCTAAATTTCATTTGGTCTTTCAACAGTTATCTCCTCCTACTGGATACTGGTGACACTGCCCAACAAGGTTCAAGGAAAACAATCTGATGAGATGTGGCTTTCAACTGGGTCTGACTATGGCTATAGAGAAAGCAGTCAGATTGTAAAACAGGAAAAAAAACAGTGGCTTGGTTAAAGGACTAAAGTTTAGGAGGCCACAATAAGAAACTGCACATGCAAAGGGGAGACGACCATCACAACTTGCCAGATAGGATGGAGACCTGGCCACTAACAGCAGGAGTGTAGAGAATCATCAGGAAGAATTAATAGGCTTGCCTACCACTGCGTTATGGACTACCAACTCCAACAACATAAGAAGCATTCTTCGTTCAAACAGAGCTAAATCAGAAATCTTTTCTTATTTATCTTAAAGTTTGGGAAGGAGAAACATGCAGAGAGGTAACTTAGCATACTTTATAAGAATTATAAGACAGCATGTCTCAGCATACCTTGGATACAGTATCACCATAAAACTAGCCAGAGGAAAAAAGGCAACTCCATTTGCCTGAAATAGATTAGCATTTTCTACAAATCCACAATTACTATCGGAGAAGAATTTTTCTACATTACTATATTTAAAAAAATAGATTAAAAGGTATTTGTTATGTAAATGTTATTCTTTATTAACATTGAATCTAGAGATCCCAACTCAGACTGGCCCTATTACGGAAATACTATTAACAAAAGGTGACATGACAGATTTATGAAAGGAGACAAAAAAAATATTTTCTGTATTTCACATAAGCAGAAAAGGGGGAAAATGGGAAAAAAAAGAGCATAGACTGACTCACAGATTGAAACCAGAATTCAAAAACTGTTTAGCATCACTCTTATAATTAAATTTACTCATGGACTCAAAATAAATAGCCTGAATCCCAGTCAATTCTTTTCCAAAACATCCTTCTTCTGTTACTGTCACATATGATCAATGCATTATGCACTTTTTTGCTCAGATTTTATTTCTAGTATCTTTATAGTTTAATACTGCTGTCAGTCATTTATGCACCACGGCCCCAAATCACGGCCTGCTATTTGTCCTAAAACCCAAAAGCAACAATAAAAATTAAGCACGTATAAAAAGTCCTAAAGCATCACTTAAGCAAAACAATTTTTCAAAACTTTTTTTTTTTTTTTTTAAAAGAAAGCATAAAACTTACTTTGGTATAGATGGTAAAGCTCTTTCGCCTTCTGTGTAAACAAGAAGAAAACAGGATTAAAATTTTTTCAAGTTTCCAAATAACCTCTCTCAATATACAATATATAAATGCCTGAAACAATAATCATCACAATCTCTCAGGGAAACTTATGTTGATTCAAAAGACTGTTCTATACATATATTAAGAGCAGCAGATCAACACAAGTCTTTCTAACCAGTGATACAGACCTTTTGGCAAACTCTTGTCTGAGAGGACAACGTATACAGAATATGGAAGTTCTTTTTTATTCTTAACAAATAAGTCCGATAAATCACCTGCAGAAGGTATGACAGTATCTCATCTCTCTAGTAAGAAATGCTTTTGTTTTATCTCCAAGATGTGCTAAGTGCTAACATATGAATAAAACAACTGAAGACAACTTGGGACTTCCACGTAACACAACTAAAATAAATCTTTCAACCGCGTAACTTATCATATTGATTTCACATTTGGTTGACATTATACAATAGTAAAGCTTAGTGGCCAGAGATGAAGTTAGCTTTTTGTAAACTATTTTCAAATCCTTGCCAGTATTTCTTTGATAATAGTATTGTGTATAAAAGCTTGGATGTACATATTCAAGTTTTTTTTCCCTATTGTATTTGATGAGACACTTGGTATCCATGTGGGGAAGGATGATGGGGAAGTGACTAATCCTTTAGTAAAACATCAACGATTTACAGCAGATTGAAATACGCAGGGAAGGAGACAAGCTGGGCAATTAAAATGGGCTTCACTCTCTAAATTACTGTAGCACTGATAAAGTGACCTGAGAGAAAACAGAACAGCCACCCTTTTAGAAAATGGTGACATATACTATTTACACAAAATCATGTAAATTCTAGTTTGCTTTTATGCTGCATGAAAATTTCTGAAATTTCCAGACATTACAGAAGTAAAGTACAATCTCACCTTTGTGTACTATGGGACTGAGTAGAGAAATGCCCGATACCCAGAAGCCATGCTGACCACGGCAAACTACAGTATTTTGTTACAATATTTTTGCTGTCTAAAGGTAGATCATTTGGCTCACCAACCTGTGTCTGTCTTGATCTTTCTGATCGCAGGTGTTGAAAAGGAAGATGCAGCAAAGAAGGGAAACAAGAAGCTGTAATTTGGAAGATGACCTGCAGTAGCTTGGCAAAGTGACTAGAGCCCTGAAACTGGAGGGCAGAGGAAGAACAGCAAGATTATACAAGAAGCATGAGGTGGGAGATACAGGTATTGTGGTATGTTAGGGTAAATGATACCTTTTGGGGAAGGAAATAAAAGGCAAAGATCCTTAGAGGCAGTGCGGAGTGACAAGTTAGAGATCAAAGGCATAAAGGTGACAGCCTAGCAATAAAAGACTGGGGAGTAGGTAACCAAAAAAGAGAGACTGTAATGGGCAGTAGAGGGTTCACACTGGATGAAACTGGACAAAAGACATCAGGTTTGGAGAAACTGGCAGAAGAGTCTTGCCTGCTACTATGCAGGCCTCCCTGGGGTTGTAAAGAACACTTCAAAGAACCTTAAATTCCATCTGATATCTACATCAGCTGTCAGTCATTATTTGTGAAAGCATCCTGTGTTCTAGTTTACATCAAGTTATGCTGCTACTGCTAGTTATTCCAACACTGCTCCTACATTTGGCAATGGATTTAATAGTTTAGATGTTGCTGATGAATCAGTCACACGTGTTACTGGTGAAACATACTTGCAGTCTGTTGTTTTTCAAGATTTAAAAAGTGATACAAATATACAAACCTCTGTATTAAAATAACACTATTAAATTGCACTGTTAACTTCCCCATTCCATATTTTTAAAGCAAGGTAACGGATGCACAATTAATAAGCAGCTATTCAAAATAATTTTCCTGCTCTTTAATATGTAGCTCCATCACGTGTTAACTGCATACTATTCAGACTGTATTCTAAAGACGGAACTTCCATTTCCTTCTGGTTCTTTTGCACGTGAAGCACATCAGCATCATATTTGGGGCCTTCAGAAACATCAGTGAATGATTTCATAACACTTGCAGGGCCACAATGCTTCATATCTTCAAAGTACTGACCTCAGCTGCATATCAGACTGTTTCTCTCTCTTGCAAATGTAGACCTCAACCTCTTAAGAAAGTGAGAAATATGATAGGTGGCAACTGCTAGTGTACACTGAAGTCAATTACCACCTATCAAAAAGGATCTAACAGAGATAAAGATAGAATCTAACTTTCCAGTGCAGTATTAAATTTTCTTAATGAGAAGAATCCTATTCTGTTCCCTACAAGCCTCCACTTACTGAACAGCTTCCTATCGGTGCAAAATATAAAGCAAGGATCATAAAAAAAAATCTCTTTCACAACAAAATCCTGATTCTATCTTAATAGTAAACGTATTCTTCACATTTTGTGAGATAAGGAGAACATGAATAGAAGTGGAATTATGTAGTTAGTTGAGGAGTAGTAGTATGATATAGTCAATGAGTGTGACAAAGATGAAAGGAATTGAGATGGCTGGAAAACTGTCAGAGGAAATGATGGCAATGGACAGAGAAAAGCAGACTCTAACCCAAGTTAAATGAATGTTTGTTTCCAGATTGGTTGGAAAACCAGAGAGTACGCATGGGTCCAACTAAAACCCAGTTAGATCTGATCATCTTCCTTTTCACTGTCCTTCGCCAAATTCCATGAGGCATGACTGATTTTGCTCTCAGTAGTAGCAGAGCAACACACTGTCATGCACTGAACAGAACTGGGCCCTTGTCCTCTGGGATGATGAGGGTGGGAGATGTGGACAACGCATGCTCAGCCCTGGGGAGACGGAAGGAGCACATGGCACCGATCTTAAGCCACAATCTGATGTATGCATTGAGCGGCTACATGGACAACACCCCCCTTTTGGCTGCTGGAGATATGCGTCAAGGGGAGGGCCAGATATGTACAAGGGAAACTGGAAAAGTAAGTATGTGCTAAAATAAAAAAAAAAAGGCCAGCCAGAAATAAAAACCTACTATTAAATAGCATTAAAGATGCCCCCCCCTTTCACTGGAGAATATTCAAGAAAAATCCATCCGCATGGAACTACTGTGAAAATGGCATACCAAAGCTGATCTTATAGACGCCTACATGCTCTCTGGATACAAACTGCTCACTTCAGGCAGGGTTTCCCAAGTTGCTGCTCATCCATTTACAGCTTATATCCCAAATAAAATAACAGAACATTCATTAGTACCCTTTTAGGTCTGAAGTCAAAATTCGTTACTAACAGTATCACAGTAAAAGCATATGTTGTTTTTCACAAGTTGAAACCCACAACATTTTGCCCAATTCTATATTCAGTTAAAAAAATGGGATATGCATGATTGTACTGGGGTGTCCGTGCCCAGTCACTAGCAGCAGGAGCTGCAGGGCGGCCTGTGTGAGGAGAAGCCGGGGCTGCCCCATGCCGGACACAGCCGGTTCCAGCCGGTCCCAGCCAGCTCGGAGTGGCGGCCGTGGAGAGCCCGGGCGGGAGCAGGTTGTCCCTGAAGGACTGCAGCCCGGGGAAGGGCCCGCGCTGGAGCAG
>JANHGO010000063.1:5979709-5999565 GCA_024606505.1 Aquila spilogaster | reverse complement strand
AGCCCCTGCGCCGCCCCTCGGGGGGACACGAGTCGGGAGGGAAGGGGTGAAGGTGGGATTGGGAAAAACGGTGGGGAGGGGAAGGAAGTAGGGGGAAGGTGTTGCTCAAATTTTGTCTTTGTTTCTCACTACCCAAATCTATTTCAATTGGTAATAAAGTAATTTTCCTCCAGTCAAGTCTGGTTTGCCTGTGTTGGCAACTGTTAAGTGATCTCCCTGCTGCCTTTATCTCAACCCATGAATCTTTTCATCCTATTTTCTCCCCCTGTCCTGCTGAGGAGGGGAAGTGAGCGAGCAGCTGAGGTTGGCTGCTGGCCAGGGCTAACCCACCTTTTTGGTGCCCAACATGGGGTTTAAGGAGTTCAAGGCAGCAACACTAATTGAAAGAGGTAGCCACCAAAAGTCAGACAGGGAGTGCAATAATTGTGGGGAGCTTGGATGCTGGTGTTGGCAATGTATTGTCATAAAGCAGTGATGGGACAAGGAGAGTTTTATCGTGTATATACTGTTCTTTTTTTCTTATTTTCTTTTGTGATGATGATACTTTAGATTTTGATGTTGGGAATTTTTGTTGATAGAAGCGAAAGTCCTAAAGATGTGTGATGAATGTGTATTTTAATGAGAATTATCAAGTGTGTGTGTCACAGAGGCAAGGGGTGGAATAGTGTGGAGATAGCTGTGACCGGCACAGGGCAACCCCTGGTCTGTTCCTGCAGTGGCCACCCCTGCAGCCCCGCTGCTACCAAAACCTTGGCACGTACGCTCAGTACCTTCCACCAGTCCTGTAACACCTGGCTCCAGGAGATGTGAAAAGAACTCTCAAGTATTTTGATCTACCACAATGTAAACTGTCCTCACCTGAATGAAATTATTGTGAAAGCAAAATCAGTGAGGGGTCAAATTAGTCAAAGTGATAACATTACTGTAAGAATTAGAATACATGCTGCCATTCCATTAAAATGAAAACAGTGCTCATGGTTAATTTGTGTGAAAACAGAAAACAATTATTTGGAGAAATTAATGGATCATTTAATTTTGGAATTTTGAAACTCAAAATTCCAAGTCTTCATTTAGCTGTAACACTTTCAGATTTAAAGGGAATGTTTCAATGTAAAGGTCAGTTCTGGTATAAAGGAATGACAATCAGATAACTATTGCAGTTGCTCAGGTGTTTTTTTCCTAAGTCTTTTTAGCCTTTTATAAGAGTTTTGACAATTTTGCATTACCTATAAAGCTTGTTTAAAGTGATTAATAGATACAAAATTCAGCCACTAGACTTAAGATCACAGGGAAGCTACTTAGTGCATAGTCCAGTCAGTAAATAGCCACTTAATAGCAATTTAAGTTTTTATCCATTGCTTCATTTCTGCTCTTTGTCTGTAAGAGTTAAGCGTGATAATGGAAACACAAATATCAAGTTTAAAGTTTCCACATTGGTCTAAAGGGACCTGTATACCAAAATATTTATGAAAAATAAAACAAACTGAATGGAAATATGCCAAGTACTATCCAGGTCTTAAACATTACCAAGTGCTCTCACCAAATTAAGAGAAACTGGATCATTAATGGATAGCGAGAGATAATATCAGAAAAACACAGGTTCTTTTAGTAATCAAGAAGGCTAATTTATGAGGAGAGTTGCAATAAACATGTAAATTTACAACAAAGAGGCAATGGGAAAGCTCAAAGAGGGGAGAAAACACATCTGTTGGATCGAGAGCTGCTACATGATTTGTTTCTGATGTGCCTTATATAATCAAAGCTCACTGTGGGGAGGGATCTGGGAATGCAGATCATGGTGGGGACAGCTCTCCTACGAAATGTTTAATTAATATGTTGAGTACTGCTATGAACTTCAAAAAAAGAAACCTCAGACAAAAGAACTGTACAATTTATTTTAACTGGAGGGATTCTCTTCATGTTTGCATAAAGAGGAGTGTTCCCAAAGTGCTATATAGTGTTCTTTTAACTCAATCACTGCTCATTTGCTCCATGTTAAAATACACCAATACGAATATCACACAATAAACACACTCCATTAAATGCATTGATTTATTCTGTGTTCATGCCTACCAGCAAACCACAAGACAAGGCATACTTGTGCAACACAGAAAAAGCAGAAATCTCGCCCTTCACAGAGCTTGGTGAGTCTAGAAGATGCAACAGCTGAATGATAAGCAACTCAAGTTAGAGGAAGACAAGAATTAGAAAGAAAAACTACAAATACAGTGGGTGAATTTTTATTGTCACCTACAGCAGTAGGTTAGGACCCACGTGCCCTGCTAATCTTAGATGGCAGCTGCTTGTACGCATCATGAAACAAGTAAGTATCAAAGAGGACATGGTAAAACCTGTAGAGATTTTGACTGGGAGCTGCTCCCTTGCTTGGGCAAGAACAGCAGAGGACAGCAGAGCAGGGTTTAGCTGAGAAATGGAAACACACATGACTGGAGCACAATCAGTGCCACAATGCACAGCAGCAGAAGCTTGCACACTGGACGAACAGAACTAAGACTTGATGAAGGCCTTGAGTGGCTGCAGTTGCTGTTGTGAGTGACAGAATTGGAAATCATGAGGCAGTAGTATTTTGTGGAGTTAAGAGCATTTATTTATGTATAGGTAAGAAAAGAAAAGCCATTCTAGCAGCAGAGGAACAAGCCGATAATAGCCACTGGCAATGTAGAATGAATGGACCAAATTTCTGAAATACTACCAGTGCAGAAGTGGCAAGAATTGGACATACTCTACACGTATGTCTCTAAGGAAAAAGTAGAGGACAGGGTCGGAGCTATCCATTAACTTAGTATGACTGAGAGGTGGGGAAAGGTAATGTGTTAAGATACCAAAAAGTTTTAGAAGCTCAGCTTTGTCTACTATAGTTCAGGCTGAAAAACAGCCAATCCACTGCATATTAGAAGGAAAGTTTTACGAGTGAATAACAAGGATTGTTAACAAACCCCAAACCATGTTTTTCAGAAAAGAAGAGGCACAAAAGACAATCACCCACAGGTATAGACTAGTCTAGTGAAATGAAAACCTTGGTTTGTGATGCCTATTTTATTTTTAGAATAAACTAGCATTATCACTGATGCTAGCTTATCCTTTTGGTGTCAAATTTTGGTGCCAATGGTTCATCATCACTGAGTTGTGCACCAGGTTGGCCATAAGAGCAGAGTTTGTGTTGAGGGAAGATTTTCCTTTGTATGGAGATAAGGTTGCATGACTAACACAAATTCTAACAAAGCTGCTAATGTTGGAGCTAAAGGTCAGTCACACACTACGGGTCAGAAATAACAAACAAACATGCAAGTTAAAGAAAAATGTGAACAATTACTAAGTGCTATCAAAACATCTAACACCCTACAATCACATTTCTCCATTACTGAATGACCAAGTTTCAGTTTGGGGTTTTTTTCTGCCATGCACAGGCAGGATTCTATATATGGACCTGGGAAAGACCTGAAGTATGTTAACGTTACCCCATTTGAACAACTACAGACCAGGGAAAACCAGTGGCACAAAAAAGCAAAAATGTGGCTAAAAAGGGACTCAGCTTCAGATTGGAGACCTTCTGGGACAGTTCGTGTACTTTCTTGTATTAGAAATAGAGAAGAAGGAAATAATATATTCATTGTTTTAGAAACCAAAAAAGTTGGATTAATTTCCATGAGTAAAGATTAGTACAGGAGGACAGAAATTTCCATTCTGAAGCAGCTTTGCTTGGATGTTTTTCAATAATTAAAGGTGTCTGAAATTAGAAAAAAACTGAATGAAATTTAATTAAAATTCTCTCTTTAAAGCTAGGTGTACCTCCACCCTTGTCTCGCTGCTTCCAGCTTGTGGGTTGCTACAGAAACAACCGATCAACACTACAAAATGCATCTCTGCTTTAGCCTATTTTATGAGAAAAGCTCGTGAGACTTCTCTCAAAGTTTTTTTTGGTTTTTTTTTTTTCCAAACAGAGATGTTTTGAGTATCTAGGAGGAAGGCAGAAATTTTTAAAAATTATCACCAGTCAGAACCTTATCCACATGCATACTAACCAGCCTCTCTGAACTTCCACTTGTGTATCAGGGAATCACATTTCAAGATGACACGTCCCTGTTAGGAGTGCCTGTAATTCAATTTACTTCTGCTAGTTAAGTTTAGAATAGTGTAAAGCAGTGATTACTGAAAACCAGTCTAAATTATCAGCCATTGAGTAATTTTTGATGGAGTGACATTTACTATCAGTGTTTCTCATAACAAAAATACCTACGGTTCCCCCCTGAAAGACAAGAGCCTCCAAATGAGGGTTTTGCTGCTACCTTGTGTCTCCTATTCAAGTCCAAAATAAGCTATCAGTAGATATGAGCATACCAACTACCAGAATGAAACACCTCCTTACCTTTCTGTGGCCTGATAATAAAAGATTGCGTAGCTCCATTCACCAGTCGGCAATATCCGTCTATCAAGTCAGCCATATTCTCTGCAATGGTTAAGGATGGTGCTGTCACTGTCAGAGGCTAAAGAAGGAAAAACACAAGGCACCAACAAAGAGGTATTATTGTAGTTGCAAACACTGAGCAGAACAGCTGTGTCATTGCATCAGAACTTCACACACACTTGCAAACAGTAAACAGAAAAATGTGGGTAAGCAAAGAACAACCAGATTCTTGCTTTACTTTTTATGTAGAAAATTTAAAACACAAGGTTCGAAAGCACTGCTGACAATACCCTCCACCCAAATGTAATATTAATCTGGGCTTATTAAGTGGCTTGCTAGCTAAACTTTCAGTCAACCACTGTTCCTTACAACTGCTATGACTTTTATGGCTATAATTACGACAATTCTGAAGAAGCTGCTTATTCCTTAAAGCTTTTACAGGTGGTGTCTTTTTTCCACCCTTTTGCGGCAATTTATTCTTTGCCCTATAAAGTAACCTTCCCAATTTCAAAAAAGATAAAAATAAAAAAAAAAAAGATGGACAGTGGAAAAAGAGATGAGACATACAGACAAGCTATTAATCTTAATACCACCAACATTCATCATCCTCTGCACAGAGTTGCCAACTTGCCCTCAATCCTTCCCTACCACAGTGACTATTTTCCAGTGCATTGGAAAAGACCAAGCAAAAAAATTTGACTTCCCTTCCAGCTTTGCCTCCATGTAATACGAGGGAACAAATTTTCCCTCTTTCATATTTCCCCTTTTCACAAAAGTGAAATTGCTCAGTTTCCTCTTTAGGACATAGCATCATACACATACACAGGTTACTACTAAGTTGCACTTGAGGGCTCATATTTTTCAATTAAGCTTCTTTTACAAATATCAAAGTCTACAAGCACCAGATGCAAAACCTAGAACATGTACTGAGCTCTAAATCTATTTTAAAAACAAAAATATCTGACTAGCATAATGACAACTGCTCACACTTAACTTCCCTTTCCCCTTAAAGAACAACAAAAATCAAACAACTGCAGAATGCCCGGAATGCAAAATGTTAAAATATAATGCACTGGCTGTAAGTATAGGAGGAGCAAGAGAGTTTAACAGTAACTGAAGTCTTTGTACACATACACAGATAGGCAGTGCCCAGCTTAAACATGCAGGTACAAAAGTGAAGTATACATTTAGTATATCATAATTACACTGACAGTAGAAAAATCCAGAATGAAGTTACAGACAAGAACAAAAGTATGATATACAGAATATCTTCATTAAGTGTAGGAAAACCAAAGCTAGTAAGTTTATCACAACTGTCAATATCATACCTCAGGTGCACCTGCTATCTTGAGCTGCAACATCCCTTTTCTGTCCTTGTCTTCACTGTTTGAATACTGAATAGTCTGCACTTGATTAAAGTCTGCTAGATGAGTTGGCTGCAGAAAGGCAATAGAAAAAGTGAGGAAAATTTCGAAATTACAGCAAAATACTTTGCCTTTATTCCTGATGTTGCAAAAGCACATGTAGACTTTGATCTCTAAATTATACCTGCAGAAATCTGTTCCCACTTCCTCCTACAGTTTCGTTAGGCTTTGGCTAACAACATAGACACATATCCACAGTATTTGCAAAATGAAACCAAGCACCAAGTTTGCCTACAGAGGTCAGTGTTGAGTAACTGCAGGCACAGGCTAAACTACACAGTGAAAACAAGTCTTGGAGGTCAAGACAGAAAACTCAACAGGTTAACCACATGGAACCTGCGCTCACAGCATACTTAACGTACCTCCAGACTGCTGTAAAAGGTTATGTTCTTAGCTGGCTATGCATTCCTGATCTCCAAACCTTTTCACTACCTTTGAATTAATTTCAATTGAAGCTGGACATAGGCTCAACTTAATTCATGACTGTAAAGGTCCCAAACATTTTGCTAGAACAACCTGTCTGAACATAACTTCCTTGCACCACGGAGGTGTACAGGAGATACTGTAATACAGTCAATATCAGGCAATGAAAAGGCTATTAAGGATATGAAGTAAAGCAAATAAACCACCAATGACTGCACAAATGCTAAACACCAACTGATTAAACAAGCTCTTCATTTACACATTCCTAAGAAAGAGGAGAATGATTTAGAATAATTTTCATGTTTCATTGTTAGTCACCACTTATGCTTCAAATTCTGCAAGTGAGCACTTCATTGGGTACAAAAAGCCAACAAATTCAGTGCTAAAGTTGACAGTGTCTCTCCACTTAACCCAACTGCATCTTCTCTGATCCCAAATCATGAGTTAGTATCTGAGTAACAGCTGTGTATGCTGAATTTCTCAGTTCTTCTGTGTTTAACTCAAAGATTAGACTTGCAGTTCCCCTCTGTGTGAAGTTCAGTTCACAACAGGTCATGGTTGTTAAGACAGTAACTGAGAAAACAGAAGTAGACTTACATTTGCACCCTTGTCTGTAAGGTAACTGATTCCTTCTTCTGGGCCAATTGCCAGTTCCACTGAGATAATCCAGCTTGACTTCAGAATTGAAGGAGAAAGACAGGACAGAATTTCAACAGTAAGACAAGACCTTGCTATGTATGGAACGCTATCCTCCAACATTATAATTACAGGTTTTAGTAATTAATCTCGAGACGCTTTTAAACTCTTCAAACAATTCAAAATATATTAAAATCAAGTAATTCTGTAAGTAGCAAAACTCCTCAGGACTGGTTTCCTGGGGATCTCTGCTACTCAAAAATGCGTTTCCACGTGTTTTATTGTAGGTCTACATGAGAACTATATATTTCCTGTACTTCCTCTTCTCTTCTCATGGACACTGCTGTTCATGTTCTCACTTCTACTTGAGTGTCTATTTTCACAAAGCTTGCAGACTTAAGGCCCATTCTCAACATTTTTTTCAAACGGGTAGAGATTAAAAGGCATTAGAGGAAAATTTACAACCAGAAGAAGCTGAGAAATCTCATTTCCTCACAAAACCAAATTAAAAATTCCATGACTTTCACAAACGAAGCACCAATAAAAATATTTAATAATGTACAATTCTTACCCTACTAATGAATGGTGTTTTTATAACAGTCAACTGAGAAAATTCTAAATCAAATCAATAAATATATTTTTTTGTTAATGAAATCCAATCATCTCTACATCAAAACAGGAACTAAGCAAGCAATTAGTTGCAGAACTGAGCAAAACCAGACTCATAACTACAGCATGCATTCTGGCAACTGCCACATTCCTCTACTTACACCGAGAGCACACTTGAAGCATTCCTTGTCAAATCTGTACACTGGAGAGAGGATCTCAAAGAATTTCAAAATACTTTCTTCTCTATTGAGGTTGGCAAATTGTCGAAATGTTTGTTGGATTAATTTTCGTAGTGTTTTGGCCTGTGTATTACAATGTTTAAAGATCAATTATTTTAAATCTAATCAGTGACGGTGCATTTTAAGAGTTTCAGTCACTTACTAACAGCTTCTTCATCAATGAGATGCAGACAATTCTCAAAAAAAAAAAAAAGAAGCTTCAAAACGTAAGTAATGGTTGTGCCTTCTAACTTCTGCTTGGGAACAAAATTATTTCTGCTATATATTATAAAGGGAATATCTAACTAATAATGTATTGAATAAATTATAATAGAAGACAACATGTTAACCTTTACAGGAACTATTCTTTCTAGATTCTTCATATCTCCCAACTTCTTAACTGTGTACCAATACAAAAACACAGCAACCTACACCTTCATACTAGGTTTTAAACTTAAATCACCATTCTGTTATGTTGTAACAACCCAGCTGTAGCTGCATCTTAATCTCTGCGCACATTATCTTAGACTATCCATAGTATAGTGGATTCTTAAAGTCTGATAATATGCAAAATAACTTCCATATAAAAATATAAAATTTAAATAGTAAATTAAAAATTAATGTAAAAAGTAACCAAACATTTAAATTAAACTATTTTAACTGTATTGCATATAATTTTATTAACTGTTTTCAGAGTAGAAATAACCACTTAGAGCGGGACAAATCATCCTCCCAACATCTGGGACAGTGGGACAGAGCAAGGCACCTAATTGCATATCCTGAAAAAGAAAGCACGTAAAGGATACAAGCAGGCTTTCAAAAAACTGCATTTAAAAAAAGAAAAAGGGTAACTAAACTAAGACTTACGAAAAGTGGAAGTATCTGCCTGTATATAATGTATAATCCCTGGGAAGGCTGCCACTCATACGAAAATAAAACAGAATCTGAGAAATAATCTCTTTAACATGCCCCAAAACTGAACAAGCAGTCAAGAATCCTGAACAAAAACATCTGTTTCTAAACACTAGAATTCATTTAGACAGAAGTGCAGTGCCTTCTCCTCATCTGTCCTAATCATAAGAATCACAGAATCATCTAGGTTGGAAAAGACCTAAGAGTACAGGTATGCTCTGTAAGTAGTGCAGGGCCAGGTGACCCACCGTTTCAATCACAGAGTGCCAAAATGTCAAAACCATAAACATCTGTTCTTTTTCCCTTTGTCAAAGCTTGACCCATGTCTAAAGTGACTGAATGTGGTTTAAAAAACCTTAGTAATACGCATTTCTAATACATCTTCCAACTAACAACAATGACAGAAGACCAAACCATGCTTATTTTTGCAGTATGTCAAGGTTGAGACAGGAATTACCATTGTTCCTCTACCAAAACATATCTAAATGTCCTACTGTAACAGCATTAAACCTCTTCATTCTTTCACCTTGCCTGTTAACAGCTCCAGGCATTACACAAATATAAACTTCCTTTTGTTAACACTTCCAGTCGGATTAGGCATTCATTTTTCGTAAGCCTTTAAAGAACATTCAGAACTCTAAATAGCGACAATTTTTTAAAAGGAGTGTTCACGAAAGAGTTACTCTAATAGCAGTGATCCAAGGGTGTTGCATATTCACATACAAAATGATGATCAGTTTTGCAATGACACATATATATGGGTTGAAAAAAACCCTCAGCTTGGCACATAAACTTTTTGTTATAAAGTTAACAAAGAAATGTGCCATTTTCTTGGAGCTGCAAATAACTGTATCACTTTAGCAGAACCTTTTACCAACTATCAGGTGGATCACTACTCTAACAGGCTATGGATACTTGGGTAGGATAAAGAAAGCATCTGGCAGTCAGGAGACCTCCCTGCTGCACCCAGAGCTGCCACAGACATTATCTTCCTTTTTACTGAGAAAAGCAACGTTAAGGGAACTGCAGTCCTTAGCCTTAAATGAAGGCCTGGCAAATACCAGGAGGAAGACACTACAAAAAGAAATAAAGCTGCTAGCTCAAGTTGTCCCAAGTATTTCAGCCACCCAGTTGTTGAAAGATACTTTATTTTGCCCACAGTTTGTTGTCCTGGCCTTTTTCAGCATCATCTTGACTCCCATGCATAATGGCATATGTTATTTGGCTCATTAAGTCCACCAAGAAGACTTACTCTTCACTTTAACTTTGAGATCATTAGTAAGGGGTAAACAAAGTCAGTTAAAAAACCCTACCTCTTCCATAAGGGAAGAGAGCCATTTATGAGAAATACCTGCAAATGACAACTTCAAGGGAAATGCACTGAAAATTTGCTCTTAAAATATTTCCCAAGAACAATTTTTTTTTTCTCTGCTTTTGCTCAAAGCATGCTCTAGAGTGACGGTGAAGACTCCTAATTTGCAAACTAAACACAATCTGGCTTACATCCATCTCCCCGCATCATTCTCCCCCCGGCCCCGCCCCAATTGTTGGCTTAGTATAAGTAGATTTTTTTCCCCTGTGGTGTTTGCATACTTGATATAGCTACATACAGACAGCATGGCTTAGCAGTCACATCATCATCAAGGCACCATTTACTAAACCAAACAGAGGAAGATTTCTTATTCCTCTCCGGTGAAGTAATGAAAATGGCAGGCCTGTTGACTCAGTAACTATTCCTCTGTACTTCAATTAGGCTGATTACTCTTTCTTGAACACGGATAAACACAAGTATTTGCAGTGTGTATGAGACATAGTGCATTGTCCAATGACTTTAATGTTTCCTCCTGGAGACACCTCCCGAGACACCTCCTAGGTCAGCACTTGCTTTCTTTTACAACACTGTGTCTTACAGACACTGTAATCCACTAATATATAAATGTCTTTAAACTCCTGACTTCTTTTTTATTTATTTAATGAGCTCCCTAAATAAAGCTGAACTTTTTGGTTTTAAACCCCTGTATATCACCTCTTACTTGGCACTGTTAAATATGTTGATTTTCATTTTTCCAGCCTTCTGGTCTTCCTATACATAGAATGATAGCCTCTGTATAGCTGGCATCTCCTAAATGTGTAACATCAACAAATTTGATTACCACTGCCCTACACTCTACACTTTACCTCGCTAATAGAGAGAAATAATTAATTTTATATTTCATGGCCATCAGGAGCCCTCCTGTGCCTGCAAGGTCAAAATCATCAGTCTTCACAAAGTGGGAGAGTCATTTAATCACTGGAATCAAGCCTACATTATTTTTAATAGGGATTTAACTTTAATTAAAAGGCAGACCTGTTCTTCCTTCCCTTGTTTTTCCTCTTCATATGTCCAACCTTTTTTTCATGTCTTTGCAAGGTTCTACTCAGCTTCACCTTCTGGCAATTCTTGCTACTTCTTTCTGCTATTCTCTCCGTTTCATGATTTCTAAAGAGCAGTTCTCTTTGTTGGTCAGTTTTCTGGCTCCGTAATACCATTTTTGAGACAGTTACTCATTCTTTTACGTCTGGAGCCTTTCACCACAATTTCTCTCATTAGCAGAGAATACAGTTTCAGATTAATTGCTTAAATTAAAATGCAGAGGGATTACTTAAATCCACTTGACTTCATTAGCTTCTGATTTTCAAAAGTCTTTTGAAACAAAACCCCTTCATGACAGACATTTTCTGTTTATCCATTTAAATCACAATGTAGAAACTTTCTAAATCTGAAGTTGAATTCTATCACCGCTTACCAAAACCAGCTCTAAAATACCAATATATGATCTGTACTTTCACGTATGAATGGTAAGATATATTTTACCAAGACATTCATATCCAGACTCCTATAGCTGTAAAAATACTTGGTGACCATTCTTAATCCCCCTTTTCAAAACATGTCAAGAAAAATTTGCATTTTTTACTCTGGGAACACACAGACTTCAATGGAAGAGAGATTCAACTAACATTTACACTCTTAACAAGGATTATCATAAGTGGAAAATATTGGAAATCCTCCTTGAATGAGTCAGATACAGTCTTGAGCAAGGAAGGCAGAATATAGTTTATTGAATTGCCACTAAAAATACGCTGCTTTCTTACATGTCCCCTTCCTCTTTCTCCAGAAGTCTCATTTCTCTTTTTTTTTTTTTTTTGGGGGGGGGGGAAGTTGCTATTTGATACTAGAGGATCTGAGGACTTCTTATGAACTTCTGTCCACAAGGTTTGAGAGGCAGAGGTATACCTCTCTCACAGTAGCTCAGCACGGCCACGTAAATCACTACTATCTTAGTTCTGCCAGCTGCACACCTGTACTACATGGATTTATATCTTACCAATCTGACAGACAGCTTTGATATTTTTTCACCAAGACAGCACAACTGCACAGCAATTCCCTTATGACTATATGGTGAAAAAGATAATGCAATTTTCAGATTTCTGACGCTTATTTTTTGTAAGTAGTATACAATTGACTGGAACCATAATTACCTTCACTGAATCTAGTAAACTCTTCGGGAAAAAACGTCTTAAACCAACATCTTTCCTGAAACAAAAACACACACAGCATTAATATAAAAACCATTGTGCAGTATTTTGCAGCACTATAATTAATTTCTTTTTAAATTTTGACTCACTTTTTCCTCATTTTGAGCATCTAATGTTAAAATTCCCATCTTTTTATTGCAAGTAATCTCACTTTTTGCATCTGTAAATCAGGATCCTAATTCTGTCCATGAACTCAGATTTTGCAAACAGATATACATCGAGCTCACTTTCACACTTATAAATAGGGTTGCACCCCTGGTTTGAAACCCAGAGCCATAGGGATTAAATATTTTTGTGGCTCAGATCTGCCTAGCTTACATCTGATGTGTGTATGTATCACTACAACTAAATATTAGCTAAGAAAGACGCCTGAGAAGTTGCCAGAGGTATGTTAGTGCAGAAGAAAATCATTGTACAACCAGCTGTAACAGATGTTGCATGACTGTGAACTAGGTGTACAGTATTAGCAGAAAATTTGTACGAGAAAAAGGAAAAAACTAAAAGAAAAATGTAAATAGGAAAAGGACTTATATCCTTGCATCTCAAAGGTGTTACTGACTTTTTTCCTTTAAATTTAAGAGGTTAGAATCTCTTTTAAACAAACACGCTTATCTTCTGAAATGAGTATGAAAGCAAGCTTTCCATGACTGCATGCTTTCAACATAAACAGAAATACATCTGGAATTCTTACATTTGGCAAAGAAAAGAAAAGCCGTTAGTGAGCCTGGGATATACAGTGTGTATTTACTGCTACCTAACAGCCCAAGAAGAAAGCCAACATTAAAGTCAATATAAAAAGCTTACTCAAAATAATAAAACAGGGTATTTTTAAAGCTCTCTAAAGACAAGTAGTATACAATTTCACAAAACATACTAAAACCATCCTCAACTAAGAGGACCAGAACATTCATGCACAGCAGCGAACACTGGCATCTGTGCAATGACAGTAAGCTGAAAGATTATAAAACTTCCATAAATGTTAATTCCTTTTATGCATTTCTTCTCAAATGCAAATTATATACGGTTTATCATCCCACACAGTTAAATAAATCTAACACACTATTACCATCTAAATAACATGCAAAGATATTTTGACAAGGAATATATTAGTTTAACATTAAGCATTTGAGAGCGAAGTGGTGTTTTCAAAAATGAAGCACCCTACATCATTCCAGTATTACTCAGTACTGCAGCACATGGCTGCGACAACCTGATTTGATTCATTATTAAAAAGAGTTGTAGAGTAGCCTTTTGTACAGATCTGTATGTAACAAATTCGGAAAAAATTCTTATGCAGAGTACAACAAAACACAACTCAATAAAATTTGTTAATAAAGCATATCTTGTGTTTAACTGAGATGGGAGATTTATTTACTGGAAGAGACTTTAATGTAAGAAGCATGCAGATTTTATGCCATAGTCAACAACAAACTATAGATACCTATAAATAAGGGAATAAGCATTGGAAATTGGAACATACAAACAGTTTTAAATGCACAACACTACAAACTCCTTCCCTTCCCTCCTCAGCTGCACTGCGTGGGAGTAAAATGGCTAGCTCGGGATACACACCAACTCAGTCCTCCAGATTAAGAACTCAAGACATCTGTTTTCTGATTGCCAGTAAGAGATAATTAGCAGCAAGATCCTGGTTCATGCAGTTCTACTACAGCTTTGTATTTAACCTCATCTACTCCATCCTATTTGTGGGCTTAAATGTAATTTTTTTTTTTTAATGTATAAACTTCAATGGGATTAATAAAATACCAACTACAGATAGATGATACTGCTTGTCATATAATGATAAGCAGCTTTAGGCAACATGTATCTTTATTTCTATTTTTCATCTCAATTGAAGTTACAACAAAAAAGTAATGTTAGATTAACATAATAGACTTTAACATGCTTTTTACAAAATTGTGGCTGCAGCTGTTCCTTCATATAGCTCCCATTTTTGTACTTGTAATTATCCCTGTTCTATGCTAACAGGCTTCACACTTATTATGAAAAAATTCTTCTTTCACTACATGAAGGCCCAACTATTAAAGGCTACTTAACAGTTTGATTCTATCTACCATTTCCCATCCAGATTTGGTCTTGTATGAAAATCTGATCAAAGATGAATATACATCAAGTAGACATCTGACAAAGACACGCAAGAAGCAATCACACCAAATGCAAAAAAGTGTCATTTAAAAATTGCACTCAGCTGGTTAAGTGCCTCATGATGTACTAAAACTAGCAAAAACCCCCCCAAACAAACAAAAAGCCTCACTTGAGAAATAAATTTTACTTATGTAGATAAACCTTTATATGCTATTAAGATGGTAAGATCGAATGAGTACATTTTGGAGATGGCTGGCACTTTCTGCAGACTCTTACTAGCTTATAATTCTCTATGGCCACTTTAAGGTGCTTTTATCCTTCATCTCTCCCAGCTAAATCCCATACAAAACACATTTTGCCTAAAAAACCCCCAAAAACTTAAAAATAATCTTGAAGTGCACAATTCTACATTTCCAATTTTGCATGGCATTAAGCTGCTAGATTTTGCATATCAGGGTTTTGCTTCACTCTTATCTTTCACAGCAGCAATTATGTTATTTCCTACCAAAACAGTTACTGTTTGGAAAACACACGCACTGAAAGAAACAAGTCGCTGTTAAACTGGAAGCAGCCCCATGCGGAGTCCTCCAGGAACTCTCATCTGTTACAATTATTAATTAATACTTTGAGTCATCTGTTATGACCCTTGTTTCATTTGCCTCATTGTTTCCGAAGTTGTTAACCTAATTACTAATGTTTGTAGCTTATGAGCTGCCAAATAACTGACTTAAAAATACGTTTCTCAAGTTCTTACTGGAACGTATGTAAACTGCAACCACTGTAACTCACAGGACTTTCAAAACTTTTTTGTATCACCTTTTAGCCTTGTCTATCTGCTCATCCCATTCATCTTTATTAGTCCAGTCTCGTTTTGTTACACATTTCCTCAACCAGGATATTTCCACTAGTGGTTACCAAGAGAAAACTAAAGTCCTTCAAAAAACCCCCTAATTCAAACAAAAACAAAGCTTTAAAAATTCTGCACAGATAGAGGAGCACTATATAAATAGCAGGCACTATAGAAATAAGCAGGCAATTCATTAAAGTTATCTTTACCTATTAAAAGCATACCGTTTCCTCAAAAATCCTTGTGAACTTATTCATTGTGGTGAAAAATCTTATCTTCCACCTCCAAATTCTCTAATTTCACACTCTAAAAGTTAGCACACATTTTATTAAAAATAAAGTAAAAAACAGAGACTTCACGGCTACACCAACCTTTTATCCCAATTTTATGTTAAACTGTAGAGCACCTTTTCTCAAGGATAATTAGTAGTGAAGAGCAGATCATTAGTATATGTATGTATGAAGCTTGTTCCACTAAATTAATACAAATAAAACCAGTTTTCAATCCCCGAAGCTTCTAAAGGACTTTGGATTGTCCGGACTAAACCCATCTACTATACAACATGACTAAGTAACCAAAATACTTTCAGTATAAGGACGTTTCTTGGTCATCTTAAAATTTGTAATACACAGATAACTAACAAACTCCCTAACTGCAAGGTCACAATTCAGGAAATCCATGTACTGAGCAAACAGAAATAAAAACAGTTACCACAAACATTTTCAAGTAACTCAAACTTTACCACAGCTGAGTCACAACTGAAGAATGCTACTACGCACAGAAAAACATTTAGAAACAAAATCACCTTAGAACTGGACTTGATGAACCCATAAACATTAGCAAAATTGAAAAACATCATCAAAAGCCTCCTGATCCAAGTTCAAACAACTCCAACTGTGTTTCCCTGGACCAGAGTTAAAGGTGCTCTTCCTGCTTCTATACCTCAATTGGTTTCATCATCCTTTTTATATATTAAAGCACTCAAAGATCTCAACAAACTTCATGGAATAAAAAATTACAACAGAAACGTTCTGTTATTGAACTGAATTTAATGTTCCTGATTAAGAAACAGTTCACACCTCCAGCTAGAACACAATACTTACTCTAACACTTCATAGTTGGACTTCTTTTCTAATGCATTGCCTCTCATCTCTCCGTAGGATCTCCTGAAGTCAGGAAAAATATTTGAAAGCAACAATTATTGGATGATCCAGCCTAAAACTACAACATCAATGTAGTCAAATCTTTCAGAGACTTACCATTAGAAAACATTGGCAGAATGTTTTTATCTCAACAGATCAGATTTTTATTTTACAAAATAATTTAATGTATGGAACATTACACAGGACTATAGCAGTACTGCATTTTCAGAACCACTGTAAACCAGCTTAAGTACACTGCTACCAAAAGAAGTGATCTAACCTGCCCTTCAGCAGCTCCTTTCTACCTCCAACACTATCTCCCTCCTTTCTAACAGCACTTGTGTCTCTGCATTTAACAGGGAGAACCAAAGGAAGCACGGAATGATGAAAACTAACAGTTTCAATTCAGACATGTTCATATAAAAAAATAAATTAATAAATCGAGAATGAGTAGCTGTTGTTGGGAAAGGGCTGGGATCATTGTTTTCACTGAGAAAGTGGACCAGTAATGCTTATGGTAAGACAGTCTTAGTAGTCATCTACTAGAAATAGCTCATGAAAATGCTTTGAAGAGCCACAGCATGAGAACCATGGAAAGCAGGATTTGGATGATAAAATAATCATGGATTATTACACTTATTACATGTTTTGAAATAAAGCACCAATGATTTTCTAAGTGCAATAAGGAGTTTGCAGTTACACAAAGAATTTTTGCTTCCTCTGGGGCTACCAGCAAAACTTACAGTGAAGACATCAGGTTCTCCTACAATACCTAGGAAATTTCATAAACCTAAATTTTGTTTTATTTTGGAAAATAAGTGTTCAAAGGACATTTTTATTCTCTGCTAACAAGTTTACATTTGCCATTAATTTCTTATCTATTTTACTTCTCCCCTAATCTCCCTGTGTGAGACAACAGCGTAACTAAAGCAAATGTTTCAGGCTGGAAATTCTCCATGAATTAGCAAAAACCAAAACATGCATTTCAAAAGCTATGCTGGGAACTCTCTCAAGGATCTCTTAATCTGATAAATTTATCTTTATTTTCCAGCTGTCTATACAGTTGACAAGAACACCAAAACCACCCAAAAGAATCCTTAAGATTTAATCATTTGAAAACAGCACATTAAAAATTAAGTAAATGCAGGGAAGAAAGGTAGCAGCATTTATCTTTAATTACATTCTTTAGCTGTAGGATTTATATATGCACAATGACAAGGCTATTTGCTAAATAACACCACAGATGCATTTTTTTTAAGTGTACTTCACTGTACTCTACAGGCCTTTGAATTATTCAGACGAAGAATTCACCCAAAAGGCAGTATCAAGATGTAATTAATTAAAATCCTAAAATTAATGTTAATTTTAAAATCACTAGAAATTGGTTGCAATACAGTCTATTAAATTTTTCTTCAAACTACTTTGCAGCAAAAAAAGTCTTATGATGTTTTATTCAACTATACTGGTCAGGAATCGATGAACTATAAGCAGTTTCAAAATTAATGTATACATTCTGTCATAAACATGTTGAATAATAAATGAAATTATCAGCTTACCGGATTTCAAGGCAACCTAGTTTCAAAGCAATTTCCTGGTCCACTTGATCTGCTATTTCTAACATATAGTCATTTTTCACCTACAGCAAAAGAAGTAGGTACGCATCACAGAAAGATCAGTTCAGTGCCAATACAGACTAAAATACTGCCCAAACTTTAGAATAAATACGTCTTAAGTTTAATTTTTTGGAATGACTATTCAGAGTGCATGAAGAGAAAAAAGAAGTTATGTTCATATTATCCACAAATGAGCTGCAGTTTTGTAAGAAAACCATTTCGACTGCAACAAGCTTAATTTAAAAATTCCTTATCTACATCAGTATTGCCTATGTTTTATTGAATATAATAAAAATCTTCACGCGAGGCCGAGCAGATGGTTGCACCTGCATTCAAGATACGTGAATATACGCTGCATTCTTGAGCCATCTTGGTCAACAGTTTTTAATTTTGTAGGTGCATCTAATCATGCATATAAAACAGACAAATGTCCGTGCATTACTGTGAAAATAAAAATAGCAGTAAGAAGAGTAGCATGTGAAAACCATACTACATACTGACTTAAAATAATGTTTGAACTAGCAAGAAGAAAAAACAAGAGTGAAACTAGATGGTTACCATCTACAGCAGGAAATAAAACAGGCTGAGGAGTGTGCTCTGACCTGGACGAGGCCAAACGGTCATCCCTCCCGAGAAGGATGGTTGGGACAAGCCAGCATATTTGGACCACTGCTGGCGTGCATCGTCCCCCAGCTGTGCTCAGGCACAGTCTAGAAGAGTGGTAAAGTGGCATGTGCAAAAGCTGTACCACAGAGCATGCTAAATATTCAAAAAGATGGACTATGGTGGGTCAAAGCTTCATCACGTGTCCTGGACTTGTTTTATTTACTAATATCAGTGTAAGCAGAAGCCTACTTTTTAGGTAATACTTTCATCACATTGGAGTAAGTAATTTATTCAGTTACTAACCAAGGGAAAAAAAAAAAAAAAAAGACAGTAAGAGAGAACAGAACTAGTGCTGAAGAATTTAACTCTGATCCTGTCTTCTGTGCAACAGGCGTTTTTTACCAGTAACATATCTCTACAGAAGTACAACTTTTCTTTATTGCCTCATGTTATCCTCTGTCTTACGAAATCATAAACTTGCTGTAGAGATCCTAAAGTCTAAGATCCTAAAGTTGCAGAAAGTCCTGAAGTATCACAAAAATCCACAACTGACTTGCAGATGAAAGAGGAGCTTATACATTATGAAAGCATTACACTTTACAAAATGCTTTTTTTGAGTGATGACAACTTGTAAGAAAAACTATTTCAAACTGCTACTGCTATAAAATTCATAATTTAAAAGATAAGTACAGCAACAGATTCAACAGCTGGAGGTCCTCTCCAGTCAGCACTCTCCCAGTAACACATGAGCATGCATTCTCTCACCACCAATGTGACAGCTGGATCCAGCCCTAGACTACAGAGCAAAATACATAAGACCTTCCTAGTTATGAAGGGCATGAAAAATTTTTGTTATTGAAAGATGTGAAAGAAGAAATATGCACAGGAGCGAGAATATGAATTATTGCAATAGCTGCAACATCAGGACAAAGTTTCTTGCATTTGAACTCATACAGCTACTCAACATGACAAAACAATAAGCTTTTAACCCTTCTCAAGTCAATTCCTACAAATACTAATGAAGACAGGAGAAGAAAAAATTGTCCTTCAGCATCATATAGTGTGCTATTTGTATACACACATGGAAATAGTCATTCTGTATTCCCGTGGCAGTAATACATAAAATATGTAGAATTAAGAATTGTCTTTTTCTTCATTATGCTTACAATTGAAAAAACCAAACACCTTCTCATGTGAAAGAGCATTCTATTCGAGTTTGGCAACATTTACAAAGATTTGTCTCATTAAATGTTCCATAACAAAATTCACGAAGGAATTCAAACCTCTTTTTTATTACTGTTTCCTCTGCATTTCTTTC
>JANHGO010000063.1:5942009-5979609 GCA_024606505.1 Aquila spilogaster | reverse complement strand
TATTTTCAGCTGTGATATCAATAGGCTGATTTTCAGTAAATGTGACAAGTGGCCTTTGCAGTGGTCAGCTTCAAGCTCTGAACACTCTGAGGAGGAGAAAAAAAAACCACCTTGCGTTGCAGTTTCGGAAAACCTTGGATGAGGACATTTTTTTTTTCCCCACTCCTGCTTTCCCTATTGATAAACTCAGTTCTCCTGATCACGGTCTATTCAAGCTGCTTCCCATCTGGTTTCTGACAACTGCTTCTAAAAAAAATGATCAAGAAGACCAAGAATAGAATTGATCTCCATCGCTTTTCATAAAAATGGCTGGGTGCACTGCCCTGCTAGCACTGCACTAAATGATACACGCAGGTAGGTTCAGATTTGCATGTTTTACTGATTTCTTCGTCAGTGTTGCAGGAACATGAAATGGGCTTTGGAATGTAGCTTTCAGATTTAAAAAAAAAAGTACTACATCGTTACTGAAAACAACAGTGTTAAACTGTTGGCTTCAAATACTGGCGTGGCAATTGTTTTATCTGCTTTAAAAGAAATCTGTTGTGAAAGTGGAGCAATCATGCCTGTTAAAATAATCATATGTACTAAGGGCGTGGCAACGCTTCTGCAACAAAAGAATTTTTGAAAACCCGATTGATTCAATCACATTTTAAAGCTGACTATAACCATTACTGAGCATGCACTACAAATGCAAAAATAAAAATGAAGGTAGATGAGAAAAATGAAAAACATTCCAACTGCTGTAAGCGGTTTTCTGCGTTTTGTGCGAAATATTAAATAAAGATGAATATGCTGTATGCTTATGTTTTCAGTGTTGGCTACAGACATAAACCTGCAGTATTTCTTCTTATTTTGAGGTAGAAGGACTTTATATAGAGAGATTGATAGAGATGGCCCTGTCAGCTCACACTGTGTATCAGTTCACTGAAGTGTGTTTTACTTCACAGAAAAAAAAGGCTACGAAATAAAAGCTGAACAGCCTTAGGTACAAAAACCTGATGTTGAGCATGGAGAATAAAAAGAATTATGAGTGTTGTACTACTTAAACCAACTTTTGTAAGATATTTGTTTCAGATTAATACTGGGCCAGAACCAGTTTCCTTGGCAACCAAATCCTTCTAAAAGATGCAATAGTAGAGATGTAAAATGAAGTTATTCTCTTTAATAGCAATACCACATTGCAAATGGAAATTTTACAGTTAAGTTCCTTTGGAGTTCTAAGTGGGAATCTGATCTTGCTTTATGTTTCCACGCGGCTACCATTTCTTAAACGATGCTGTGTTTATAGAGCTGTACACAAGAATTAGCTATTTTATTCCTGCTTTGCAGTGGTTGTTTCCAGAAACGTACCCTAGCTTTCTTTTTGAATGTCTTGCATGTAGGTCAAAGTTTGCACTGTGTGTACATGAAGTGATACTTTCATTATTACAAATATAAAAGTATCACTGAAGCATTTATTAGCAGAGAAATGTAGAGAATCAGAAGTATGTTTAAACCTCCTTTCACCTTTGCTGAATTCAGCCATGGGAATGCTAATAAATCTTTCTTTAAATAGTGGACACATTCTGATGGTCCACTAAAGATCTGTTTATCCATCCTGGAAAATAGCTTGTGTAGGATCACAAGCAAGGTTTTATAAAGTAAGCTCACTTGTAGTCTACGGTGATTTGCAGAGCTCACAGATTTTGCAAAAATGGAGTATCGTAATTCCTTACTCTATTTTTAGCTGATATTTTAACAATATCAGTAAAGTCAAATCTTATGTGTACCACAATAACAGATGTTACTAAGTACAGTACTTATAATGTAGCGCATCTCCGTGTGAATCCCCTTTGTACGTGACTTGAGAAATTCTCAGTGCTGCAACGAGACTTTTGCAGCAGGGTAGCCATTTTCCTTTCATGTCCTTGACTTTAAAATGACTAAGAGTGTTTTGCTTCCGATGAGGACCCAGCACTGAAAATTAATACAAAGGAGGTATTTAGAAGCACAGCCAGTTACATTAATAATAGCCTTGACAGTTTCAGTACTGTCAAACAAATTCTCATTTATTTCTAAATATACCACTTCAGCACATTACAAAGATGCAGAGTAAAACTGTTCAGGAATATGACTGTTGCCATCTATCTTGGCCAGTGCTTAATAATGATAATAAAACCCATTTGATTCATAATTATGAGACAAGTTTGACGCAGTGCAATATTTTCCAGTTCCACCTAAAGAAACTGAACTGAAAACGTAATAAACAGCATTTCCCCAGTGATGTATTGAAGTTGGCTTTAATTTTCATTTATTTATTTATTTATCTCCAGTAGTTTGCTTCTATTGATTTTTTTTTCAGTCCGTAATACGATACGGAGTGCGCCATTACATGTAGGTACCAAAATTGCATTTCCTTGTTTATATTTTGTGTGGTTATTTTTAAAGGAAGTTGCTGAGCTAATGCTACGCAGAAGCAATCTATTTATTGTCATTGATATTTATCTTTAGAGAAGACAGGGTACTTTGAGTTAAACTGTTTTTATTCTGCCTTTGTGTTCAAATATATCCACTCAAAGCGTTTAAAGAAAGCGTAGCTGTTACATGAGCATGCTTCACCACGCTTGTTCTAAATCCATTTGCAAATTTACTCTTTTGTTAGGGAGTGCAAGTCCTCTCGTAATTAATATGACTGGACTCAAGTGCTTTCATGATTCTGGAAAAACTCACTGGCAGCCTATGAGCAGTCATTTCTTCCAGCTAAAGAAACTGAATTATTTATTAAGGAGGATTGTAGTAATTAGCAAGCTGTTTTCATTTTGACTGTTATACGTGGTTTGCTGTATACATTTTAATGGTAGTTAAATGCATTTAATACAGTGTCAGAACGTTACAGCCAGAGCCACAATACAAAATCTTGTGTCAATTCCATCCATTTTATTCGCTTTGGCTAAGGGGGCAACCAGGGCAGATAGAAACAGGTGCGGCTTTTCACACCTCTAGCACAGCTTCTCAGATGTTATTGTTGTGGGAGAGCATGGCGGTTTTGTACGGTTTTATCCTGGAAGCCTTTTTATAACTATGCTTTATTCATGCAAAGTCCATTTCTGCCTAATGGAAAATCCACACAAAACTTGAGAAAAAATGAAATCAAGCTAAAAATAATTCAATCAGACCTTCTCTTGCTTGTTTTTTAGTAGCCTTTCTGATTAAGGTTATTTCTGGCTCTGAACTTCATTTTGATTTGAAACTGCAGGTCTCACAGCGTGGAACTATGTGTTGAGATCATATTTGTCAGACTATTACACAGAGGCTGTGGTAGTAATGAACAGGTAACAACCCTTTGGGGGCATCTAGTGCCTCTGTTGTACTTTATCAGGAGAACTGTTTCATTATGTTTTAAAAGGGCTTTATTATGTATAGTATTACATTGGAATTCTAGTGTTAACAAATTTGGAAATTCTTTAGCTTTGGTTTAAGTCCCTTTACTGCTGGATTCCTCCAGTGTGATGTTTAAGTTTCCCATTCATCGTAACATTTGACAGTCATTTGTGAATATAGATGTGCTTATGACTTCATTGGTGTTTGGGATAATAATAAGGACTTAATGCTAGTCTCCTTCATTCTGGCCTTTGTTACAGGCATACACGAGCTCTAGAATATTTACTGAAATCAAGATACACTAAAAAACACACTCAGATAAGATAAAAAAAAAGCTCATATTTTTGCATTTTAAAGCCAAAGTAATGGATCCTGTAGTTCCTGTATACTGTTATTTATAAAAATAGGACAGCGTGTTTGCAAATGGAAGATGTATCTATGACTACTTCCTGCAATAAAAACGTCCACCAGCTCAGTCACAGTGCCTCATCTGTAGGGCTTTTCAGTTGCTGTATGGAACAATTTGATTTTGCTTCGTACATTTGGAATGCAGTCATGTTCTAAATAATTTTAAACTACTATATGAAAACATTATTAGGGTGTTTGATATACGATAACATAAAATCTGGATGCTTCACAATGATGAGTCATTTAAGCAGAGTTACAGGAAGCGTATTCCAGAGAGTGAGAGTTGTCCAGAAAAGTCTTAAGATAATATCTGTGACAAAAGAGGCCAAAAAAAAAAATAGTGGCGGAAGGGAAATAGGAGAAAGAAAAGGCCTTCTGAAAGACTGCAAAACATGCATGGAGGCTTTTAAGATAAAGAATAACTTGTGATTGGTTTTGGCAGTTTCGGTGGAATCAAGGGAGTTGCCTAGTAATTGCGATTTTTTCTTCTCACACCATCATTTCTTCTCTAAATTGGCAAGCTGTAATAGCTAATCCTAAAAACACTGTTTTTCCACTGACTTTACCTTGCGAAACTCAGGAATAGACTGACTTGGAAAGTCGTGAAGCCTTCATTATTTGATGTGTTATCAGGTAAAGCTGTCAGGAGCAATCTGAAAATAGTTGAGATGGTGGAAGTAGATCCAGGCTTGGTTTCAGTCTAATTTTTTTCAGTGATCCCAATAAAATAATTGGTTTTAGATTTGAAACCATCCTTAGATTTCTTTTTAGGATGCATTTTGAAATATAGTGTCCAGCTGACACTACACAGGTTAAAGCACAATGAAATAATGAAGGCAGAAGCCATGTTCATAATCGTTTGGTTAACAGTACTGCTTTATTGCTGATATGGTGCAAGCCTCCCAGATGTAGGTTTACAGTCCTACAGCATGTCAAGAAAAACTCAGATGAATTACACAGTGTATCTGGAAACTAGTACTTGTCTACTAATACAGTCATTAAATTTGGATTTTCCACTTTGCAGGCTGACTGACAGCCACAGAGTTCACAAAATTACTGAGATGATCTTGCCGAACATACCTGTCGATACCACTTCTAAAAGACTCTAACCGAGGAACAGCCTTATTTTAGGTGGGTAAGTTTATGGGGTGATCATAGCAAGCTGAAATCTCTTTAAAACACACATAGAAATACAACTGAAATATTTAACCCTTTAGAACCACGTCATTACATGACTTTGTTTGAAGAGCCGCCTTTTTAAGTATCATTTAAAAGATTGCTCTCACTATGGTATACTATGGTACATCACTCAGATATCAGTTTTGTTGGATTTGTTCAGCTCCTGCTGAGCTTCTGTTGCTATAGAGGTTGGAGAATTAAATCAAACAGAATAAATGTTTGAAACGGGTTGTTACAGGTTGTTGCAGCCTCCAATGATTTGTACAAACCAAACGTATTGGCAGGCGAGCGAACCTCCTGAGCTTGCCGTAACGTTAAATCTGGCAGCGGATCCCAGTCACTAGTGTTCACTGCCAATCTGTGCCATATGGTAAAGGTAGAGGAACCCTCATAATACTAATACCGATTTCTAATATAGTTGTTTTATATAATTCAACTAAAAACTGCTAATCTCTACCTTAATACATGACTGCAATCAGGGGTAGTGAAGAAGCTATTGAATTGTGAGTTGTGAACAGCACTTTACAAATTCAAGTACAGTACTGTGATAAATAATATTTCAAAACAAGAGTTTTACATTTTACATGAAATGTACAAATACCAGCAGTTTACTTTCTTTTTACTGTGAATGTACAATAACAATCACCTTGGTTAAAGGAAGTCTGGTAGTTATGCTTTAGATGTGAGGTATGTAGATATTGAATGAAATTAACAGGGAAACTGATTAATTCCTTAATGTTGAATGTGGCCTCTTGCATCACAGAGAATTATTTACATTACAGCAATTTTTGTTGATTTCCGTGGTGCTTTTTGCCCAAAATTCAGTGGGAAACTGTTGGATCACAGTCATTAATACAGTGATATTTCATAATAGAAATAATAATTACATGCAAAGTAAGAAACCAAATTTAAAAACGAACAACAACAACAAAAACCTCTGGAATCCCTGTAATGTACCAAAATGTTTTCTGTAGTTTACTTTTATTAGACAGTGTAGTACGACGTAGAAAATGGTGATAGATTTTCAGAGACAATAGGATGGCAATGGTAGTTTAAATTAATCAACAAAACATTTAAATAAGATGAATTCAAGTTACCTGCACTTCAAGAAGCAATACGCCTCAAGATGTAAGTTGTACCCATTTTAAGTAAATTGCTACAGAATACTTGCTCAGTATATTTTAGGTAGAATACTGGGCCATAACCTGTTTCCTTGGCAACCACATACGAATGAAAGGTACATTAGCAAAGCTGCAGATGTGTGCCAGTGAACGCTTATTAAGCAGCCCAATGCATTTACATATCATGCGCTAATAATAATGCATGCATTTTCAAAATCACCATATAAAAAGATTTCTGCGCACGGCCCAATGTGTATTCTTAATACTCAAAGGTTTTAACCCCCAAACCTTGTGTTTTCTGTGGGTATTTCTTTGTGATTTTAAATTGAGATTAAATTGGACTTGCAGTTGACACGTTGGGCATGGTCTGCACATTGAAACCTTTCCCCAAGACTGAATACTTACAGAACTTCTTTGTGACAACAAAATATGGAAATTAAGATTTCCGTTATCTTTCAGAAATGTGCAGCCATTGTAAATTTGACTCTTGCACCAGCATTCAGATGCAAGTATGGTTATTCTGTTTAACACCGTGACAAACTAAAGCCACTTAAGAAGAGAGACTGGTGTCACTTGTGTCTCTCTCATTCTAACATATCCTCACAAAGAGATATATGACCAAGTGTTGTCTTCTAACGGTCAGTGACAAAGAGGAGGAAGAAAAAGGGAAACATCTGTAGAAGTCAGAATGCCAGTTGTTCATGGACTTCGAGAATAAGATTTAGATGTAGTATTTGAGCAGTATTTTCTGTGCAACTGTGTACATTGTGCTATTTTGCTTTATATTGCTTTAGAGAGAACTATTGGTGATAGGTGGACGGTTGGACTGGATGATCTTGTAGGTCTTTTCCAACCTTGGTGATTCTATGATTCTAAAATGGACAAGCCGCAAGTGATAGACTAACTGCTCTAAACACAAAAGATAATTTTGATGGTGCTGGAATGCAGAACTGCAGTGGAACTGGAGAAAGGCAGTGCGCATGTAATGTTACCTGGTGTAGTACTGCATTCAGCTCTGGAGCCACCACCATGACACTGACCTGTCAGAGCAGACAGATCTAGAGAAGGGCCATGAGGATGATCAGAGAGGTTAAGCACCTTTCCTGTGGAGACAGGCTGAGAGTTGGGGTTGCTCAGACTGGAAAAGAGAAGACTCCAGGAAGACTTTATAGAGGCCCTCCAGTATCTAAAGTGAGTGTCTACAGGAAAGGTGAAGCAGGACTCTTTGTCAGAGAGTGTTGTGATAAGACAAGGGGGTAACAGTTTTAAACTAAAAGAAGGAAGATTTAGATGAGATATAAGGAAGAAGTTCTTTTCTACGAGGGCGATGAAACACTGGAACAGGTTGCCCAGAGAATATGTGAATGTCCCATGCACAGAAGTGTTCAAGATCAAGTTGGATGGATCTTTGGTGAAACTGAACTAGTGGGAGGTGTCCCTGCCCATGGCAGGGGGTTGAAATTGGATGATCTTTAAGGTCCCTTCCAACCCAAAGCATTATATGATCCTATGAGGGTGAAAAAAGATTTGTCCAGTGCAGTAAAGGTGTACACAACTGTAGGTAGTTCTGAACTGGTGAAAGGAAATGATAAGGAGGGAGAGAGGAAAGTTGAGTCTCTAGGACAAGTTAAATGAATGCACATTTCCAGACTGGTTAAAAAAAAGGAAGCAGCATGCATGGATTTTATGCAACTAAACCTCCACTATTTCTGATAATTTTTCCTGTACTGTGCTTGCGGAAAACATGACTGGTTTTATTCTCATTAGCAGCAGAGCAATGCTCTGAATAGATCTGGTTCATCACTGAATCGCATGCTATTCTGGCTAGCAGAGTGGAGTTTGTGTTGAAAGGGAATATCTTCCTTTGTAAGGAGACAAAGTTGCATGAGTAATGCAAATTCCAACAAAGCTGCGTGTTGGATCTACCAGTTAGTTGCACACTTCAAGCATCAGAAGAAACAAACACACAAATTTAAGAATAACCTGAACAATCTTGAAGTGTTATTAAAATGTCTAATACCCTAAAATCACGTTTCTTCAGTACTGAACTATCAAGTTTTTGCAGGTTGTTTTTTTGTTTTGACAACAGAAGATTACAGGCAAACTTTAGTCATACACAGGCAGGATGCTAAACATGGAACTATGAAATACATGAACTATGTCAATAACACAACTCCATTTGAACAACTAAACAACTACAGAGCAGGGAAAACGTGTGGCACAAAAAATCAAAAATGTGGCTATAAAAAAAACTTAAGTTCAGATTGAAGAGCTTCTAGAATGGCTTTCTTGTAAGAAAAATAGGGAAGACAGAATTAGTTATTGTTTTAGAAATCAGAACTGTTGGGTGAATTTCTGTAAGCAAGGATAAGTACAAAAGGACAGAAGTCTCTATTTTTAGGGGCTTTGACTGGATATATTTCAATAATTAAAACTAGAAGAAACAAGAAAAAAATCTACTGAAATTTAATTAAATTATCTCTTTACATCTAGCTATAGCTGCACCCTGATCTCACTGCTTCCAGCCTGTAGTCTGCTATAAAAACAACGACCCAACAACAGTATAAAATCCATGCTTTGCTTTAGTTCTATTTTTCACGAGAAAGGCTCACAGGACTTATCTCAAAGTTTAAATAATAAAAAGAGAGAGATTTTGATTATCTGGGAACAGAATTTTCAAACATTTTCCAACACTGTAACTAGTCTTACCTGAATGCATTCTAACCAACATCTCCTGAATTTCCACTTGGATATCGGGGTATCATTTAAAGATAACGAGTCCTTGTTAACAAGTGCCTTTAATTTTCAATGGAGTGATACTGACAGTCAGTATTTACCTTAGCAAAAATACCTCAAGTTTCCTCCTAGCAAGACAGCTACCTCCAACTGATGATTTTGAAGCCACCTTGTATCTTCTGTTCAAGTGCAACATAATCTTTCAGTAGAACAGAGCACAGACAATACCAGAATGAAACACCTTCTTACCTTTCTGTGGCCTGATAATAAAAGATTGCGTGGCTCCATTCACCAGTCGGCAATATCCGTCTATCAGGTCAGCCATATTCTCTGCAATGGTTAAGGATGGTGCCGTCACTGTCAGAGGCTGAAGAAGGAAAAAAACAAGGCACCAAACAAAGAGGTATTATTGTACTTGCAAACACTGAGCAGAACAGCTGTGTCATTGCATCAGAACTTTACATACACTCACAAACAGCAAACAGAAAAATGTGAGTGAGCAAAGAATTATCAGATTCTTGCCTTATTTTATATGTAGCACAGCTGGAAAACTTTCCATCCAACTGTAAGATTGATATGGGTCTATTAAGTGGCTTGCTAGGCAAACTTTCAGTCCATCACTGCTCATTATCATGACTATAATCATGACAATTCTGCAGAAGCCGCTTATTCTGTAGAATAAGATACCTTAGGTCATGCAGGTCCAACCTGTGGCTCACAGGCCACTTGTGACTCAGCACAGCTCACAGTGTGGTCCGCCCCCTGCCATGTGCCATCATGGCCGAGGCACCCCCACTGAGCAGCCTGATCCAGCGCTGGATCTGCATGCATCACTCAGCAACAACCAAATCATCAGTGTGCTATTAACACTGTGTCAACTGAAACCAGGGCACAGGGAGGACGGTGCTGTGCAGTGCTGACTCCAGTGACGGATAATAACTGTATGCATTTCGATACATTGGCTAAACACAGTCCCATGAACATCAAATAAATATACAGGCTTGCTTTCCATTTTGATAAAGGAATTTGAGAACAGGTTTCAAGATTGCAAAAAAAAAAATCAATGTGTCTGTGACTCCATTTTTAGTCAATATAAATACATGATCTGCAAATTTTCAAATGCAGTGTACACAGTTGCAATCAGATACTCAACACATCATGTCCCTTTAGCAGACCTTCCTAAGCCCTATCTTACTAGCGAAAAACATCCTTTGTTTTACAACCATACCTTATTCATGTCATCTCTTTTTGGCAGCGTGCACATTTGTGAACAATCGTCAAGGATAAAGTACAGCAACATTAAATATCATCAAGAACCTCTGATGAACCCCTTGAGCCCTCACTAAGAATTGCAACCACTTCCATCAAACTGATCAAATAATCAGACTGATATATTAATTACACACAAACAAGGCCAAATATCCCACTCGTTTTATGTTTTTGATCTCTCTTTTCTTCTAAATGTTTAAATAACAATATTAAAATTTAAAATGTTTTCTTGCTTACATATTAACTATATTGCATATTTCACGAGAGCTGCTCCGAAAGTAATGCCTCCTGTTTTATGATGTTGGGCCATGTCATCTGATGCACATCTTGGGTATTGCAGCAGAGGTTGAATTTTCCCACCAATATCCCATTGTATTTTGCTGCCGTGTGATAGATGGCAGCAGAGTGGCAGTCTGACTAAATAGCATCCGACACGGAAGTCCGTATGAAGCAAAGGTGTGTCACTGAATTCCTTCATGTGGAAAAAAAGGCACCTACTGACATTCACTGAAGCTTGTGAACATCTATGGAGACCAAACAGTGGATGTGAGCACAGTGGGGCAGTGGCTGGTGTGTTTCAGCAGTGGTGACAGAGACTGCGGGACACCTCTGTTGGCTCAAACTTTTACGAGCAATACACGCAGGCTCCTGTTCATTGCTGGCGAAAATGCATAGCTTACGGTGATGACTGTGTTGAAAAAGTGTGTTTTGTAGCTGAGAATTTGCTCTGTCAAATAGTGTTATTGTGCTCTTTATATCAGTTGAAGTTTCCATGCAAATAAACAGGTGGCATTCAGAGCAACGTATGTGCAATGTGGCCCAAGACAATTCCTCTTCACTCAAAGTGGCCAGGCAAGTCAAAAGGTTGGACACCCATGCCTAAGGTGTCCAGCCTTCTTTCCTACCCTTTTGCAACAATTTGTTCTTCACCCTAAAAAGTAACCCCAACTTCAAAACAAACTAAAAGAAGAGACAGAAGTGGAAGACATGATGCATACAGGCAAACTATTAATTTTAATAACACTGATACTGGAAACATAGAATGGTTTGGGTTGGAAGGGACCCTTAAGATCACCTAGTTCCAATCCCCCTGCTATAGGCAGGTACACCTCTGTCTAGACCAGGGTGCTCAAAGCCCCATCCAGCCTGGCCTCGAATGCTTCCAGGGAGGAGGCATCCACAACCTCTCTGGGCAACCTGTTCCAGTGTCTCACCACCCTCACAGTAAAGGATTTCTTCCTGATTTCTAGTCTAAATCTACCTTCTTCCAGTTTAAAACCATATTTTGTCACTATGTGCCCTTCTAAAAATAAAATATTCATCCTTTTCACAGATTTGCCAACTTGCCCTCAAAACTTCTTTATCACAGTGACTGTTCTCCAGTGTACCAAGGCAATGATTTGATTTCACTTCCAACTCTTCCTCCACGTAACATGAGGGAAACAGATTTTGCTTTTTTCATATTTTCCCTTTTCACAGAAGTAAAACTGCTCAGTTTCCTCTTCAGTGCACAGCATCATACACATATGTAGGCTACCGTTAAGATGTACCTAAAAGCTAGTATTTTCAAATTAAACCTAAAGCACATAATTACATTTATGAGTATAGTGAATGCTTGAATTCACTACCCCACCTCCCTGAAGTACAAGAAAAATCAAACAACTATACAGAATACCTGGAATGCAAAATGAAAAAAACAAAGCAATGGCTGTAGCTACAGGAGAAGCAAGAGAGTTTAACAGTAACTGAAGTCTTTGAATGCACATATAGTTACGCTGTCCCCAGCTTGAACTTGCATATGGAAACATGAGGTATACTTTTAAGACAACACATTTGCCAATTAGGCTGACAAGAAAAATTCAGAACGATGGTAAAGGCCAGAACATGAGCACAACATACAAAGAGAGTACTGTAATTAAGAGCATACAAGTTTCAATTTTACTTAAGGAATACCAAGGAAATGTAGTTTATCATAACTGCCAACTATCATACCTCAGGTGCACCAGCTATCTTCAGTTGCAACATCCCTTTTCTATCCTTGTCTTCACTGTTTGAATACTGAATAGTTTGTACTTGATTAAAATCTGCCAGGTGAGTAGGCTGCAGAAAGACAGTGGACAAATGTCACAATTAAAGCAAAATAGTTTGGTTTTACTCCTGAAGCATATGTCGATTTTGACCTCTGAATGATGCTTTTGGAAGTCTGTTTCTCTTTCTACAATCACAGGGATTTTCAATTTTGTTATTTTGTATTTACATATGAAACCAAGTACCAAGTTTGCCTACAGAGGTCACTGTTGAGTAACTCTATGCACACCTTAAAGAACTGCAGAAACAACTTCTCGGGAGGTCAAAACCAAAAACTTAACAGATATTCACATGGTATTTGCACTCAGAGCATGGTTATATAAACCAGAATGTTGTAAAAGGCACAATTTTAGCTGGTTACAGAATTCTGCTCTCTAAATATTTCCACTACTTGTGAACAATTTTTAACTGTTAAGAGCACAAATTAAAACAGATGAGCCAACAATGATGGCACAAACACTAAATACCGATTAACCAAGCTTTTTATTTAGACAATCTCTAGGAAAGTGGGGAATAATTTAGAATAATCTGTACTTTTCTTATTAAAAAGTCACCACTAATGCTTCAAACTCTAAGTGAGCACTTCAGTGGGTACAAAAGATAACAAATGGCATGGCTACGGCTGACACTGTCTCTCAACCCAACTGTCTTCTCCATCCCAACTTATGAGTTAATATCTGAAGAACAGCTTCATGTGTTGAATTTCCCAGCCCTTCTGAGTTTAACTTGAACATTAGTTTTGTCATTCCTCTTTGTGTGAAATTCAAGTCACAACAGGTCACGGCTGTTAAGTCAGTAACCGAGAGAAGAAAACAGAAAGACTTACATTTGCACCCTTGTCTGTAAGGTAGCTGATTCCTTCTTCTGGGCCAATTGCCAGCTCCACTGAAATAATCCAGCTTGACTTCAAATTGAAGCAGAAAGATAAGGCAAATTTCAGTGTGTTTAAAGGAACGCTATCCTCCAATGTTATCAACACAGATTTCAGTAATTCATCTCTAGAAACTTCTACGCTCCTCAAACATTGTAAGATATTAAAAAGAAGTAATTCTTAAGTAGCAAAACTTCCAATGACAGGCTTCCTGGGGATCTGTTCCAATCAGTATTGAGTTTCCATGTCTTCTGTTTTATATCTACCATGAAAACTATATATTTCCTTTATTTCCTCTTCTCTCCTCATGGTCACTGATGCTCATATTCTAATTTCTATACAAGTATCTCTTTTCACAAAGATTGCAGACTTAAAGGCCTTTCTCAAACTTTATTCAAAATTGGTACAGATTAAAAGGCATTGGAGAAAAATTTACAAACAGAAGAGGATGAGAAGCCTCATTACCTCAGGAAAGCAAGTTAATAACTGCTCAGCTATCACAAATGAAACACCAGTAATACTTAATACAATTCTTATCAGACTAATAAGTGTTGCTTTTTAACAGTGAACTGAGAAAGTTAAAAAAATCAATGAATATATATATATAATATTTATCTATGCACTCTTCTCTACATCAACAGGTGAACCAAACAAACAATTAACTGTAGAACTAAGAAAAGCAATTTGACTTGTAACTACAACACGTATCCTAGTGACTTTGGCATTTCTCTACTTACACCAAGAGCACACTTGAAGCATTCCTTGTCAAATCTGTACACTGGAGAGAGGATCTCAAAGAATTTCAAAATACTTTCTTCTCTATTAAGGTTGGCAAATTGTCGAAATGTTTGTTGGATTAATTTTCGTAGTGTTTTGGCCTGTGTATGAAAGTGTTCAGAAGTCAGTTATTTTACATCTGATCAGAGATGATGCATTTTAAGAGTTTCAGTCACTTAGTAATCCTATGTTTAGCAACGAGACTCAGAAAATTCTCAAGAAAAAAAGCAATGCTTCATAATACAATTAATAGTTCTGTACTTAAAACTTTTTATTGAACAAGATTAGCTCTGCTATCACGAGCTAATAATGTTTTGATTAACAACACATTAACCTTTGCAGGAACTCTTTTTTCTACATTCCACACTTCTCCCAACATCTTAACTGTGTACCAACAGAAAAGCATGCCATCAGGACCTGCACCTTCCTACTATGTCTTAAATTTAAATGATTGTTATCCTATTTGGCAATCACAGAATGGCTTGGGTTGGAAGGGACTTCAAAGATCACTTAGTATCAACATCCCCTGAAGTTGTCAACCACTAAATAAGGCACTAAATCACACTGCCCAGGGCCCCATCCAACCAGTCATAACTCAGCCATAGCTTTATCTTCACCTCTGCATGCAAGCATCTCAGACTATCCATAACATACTGTATTAATGTCTGGTAAGATGCACCACAAGTTTCAGATTAAAAAAAAAAAAAGTAAATTGAAAATTTATATAAAAAGGAAAATAAGTATTTTAAATGAAAAGTACAATATTTTAACTGTGCTGTGTATCATTGCATTAACTATTTTCAAAGCAGAAAGAACCATTTCGAAAGAGCAATACAAATCCCCCTTCCAATAGCCACAGAATCTGTGACAATGAGATGGAGCAAGACATCTGCTTACATATCCTCACAAAGCACACACAAGATCCAAGCAGGTTTTCAAGTAACTGCATTTTTAAAAACTGGGTATCTAAACTAAGACTTAAAAAAAGCAAAATATTTGCCCAGGGAAGGTTGCCACTGATATCACAGTAAAAACAGAATTTGAAATGGAATCTCTTTATCACGTCCCAAAACAGAACAAGCAATGAAGAATCCCAAATAAAAACATCCTGACTCTAGGCACCAGAATTCATCCAGACACCACCACCAAAAGTCCAGCACCTTCTCTCATCTGTCCTAATCATAACAGCATAAGGCTGCTGTTTAATTAGCGTAGAGCTAAGTGACTCAGTTTCATCACAGCTCACATCACATAGTGCCAAAATGTCAAAAACAAACAACTGCTGTTCTTTTTTTCCAGGCCAAAGCTTGGACTGTGTCAAAAGTGACTGAATGGGATGTTTTTAAAAAATTACCATTGCTAACATGTATGTCTGTCTTCAAACTAACAAGAATAATAAAAGGTAAAACCATGATCATTTTTGCAATATGTCAAGGTTAGGACAGGAATTACTATTGTTCCTCTACCAAAACATATCTGACTGTCCTATTGTAACAGCATTAAAGCTCTTCATTCTTTTGCGTTGCCTAAAATGGCTCCAGGCACTACACAAACATAAACTTCCTTTTGGAGTTAGCACAGTCAGATTAGGCATTCATTTTTACAACACCATGAAAGAACATTCAGAACTCTATAAACCGCCGTATTTTTTCAAATCTAGCACTAAGAAAAAAGTGTAATAGCAACAATCAAACGGTGTTGCATATTTCCATACAAAACAATGATCAGTTTTGGAATGACACATATGTGGGCTGAGAAAACTCTCATCTCGACACATACGCTTTATGTTATAAAATGAACAAAGATATCTGTCATTTAGTTTTAACTTTGAATTAATCTGTCAGTTTAGCAGAGCCTTCTGCCAGCTACCAGTCAGGATGTCTCCATACCGCACCCACAGCTGTTAGCACTGCGGCATACTGAACCCTTCTGTGTCTCAATATCCTTTCCTATGTAGAGGAATCAAAGAATCATAGAATCATAGAATGGCTTGGGTTGGAAGGGACCCCAAGGATCATCAAGTTCCAACCCCCCAGCTATAGGCACAGTCACCAGCCTCCAGATCTGGTACTAGATCAGGCTGACCAGAGCTCCATCCAACCTGGCCTTGAACACCTCCAGGGATGCTCTGGGCAGCCTGTGCCAGCACCTCACCACTCTCTATGTGAAGAGCTTCCCCCTGACATCTAATCTAAACCTTCCCTCCTTGAGCTTGAAACCATTCCCAAAAGTGGAACTTATCTACCTCATAGAATGGCCTGGGTTGAAAAGGACCTCAAAGATCATCTAGTTTCAACCCCCCTGCTGTAGGCAAGGTTGCCAATTACTAGATCAGGCTGCCCAGAGCCACATCCAGCCTTGCTTTCAATGCTTCTAGGGATGCGGCATCCACAACCTCTCTGGGCAACCTGTTCCAGTGTGTCACACCACCCTGAATGAAAAATTTCTTCCTAATATCCAACCTAAATCTCCCCTGTCTTAAACCATTCACCCTTGTTCTATCACTATCAGCCCATGTAAACAGTCACTTCCCTTCCTGTTTATAAGCTCCCTTCAGAAAACTGAAGGGAACTTAAGATCTTAGCCTTACCTGGACACCTGGCAAAAACTAGGAGCAAAGCACTAGAGTAAGTAAAATAATCTGCTGTGTTGAAGTTGCCCCAAGTAATTCAGCCACAGAGTTGCTGAAAGATATTTTATTCTGCCCACTATCTGCTTTCCTGGACCATGCAACGTCAGCTTGACTTAATGCATAAAGGGATACACTATTTGTTGCTTTTAAGTCGATGAAGAAGAACTACTATTTGCATACAATTTTGACCTTAACTTCAGATCATAAGTCAGTTAGAAAAAACACCTTATTCCATTAGAGATTTGTATGAGAAATATCAGCAAATGACTTCAAGGGAAATACAGCTAAAATGTATTAAAATGTTTCATAAGAACAATTGTTTTTCTCTGCTATTTCTCAAGGAACGCTCTAGAGAAACAGGAAAAGCATTTCCCAACTAAAAAGAACCTGGTTTATATCCATTCCCCCTGCCCACTGTTGGTATAATGTAAGTAGGTAAGTAGGTATTTTCCCCCATGGTGTTCACATATATGATATATCCACATAGATGCAGCAAGCATGGCATAACGGTCACAGCTTCCCAAAGGCACTATTTACTGCAGTAAACACAGGAAAGTTTATTACTCTTCTCTAGTGAAATAATGAAAATGAAAGGCCAGTTGAGTAACTTTTCCTCTGTGCTTGGATTTAGACTGACTTATTCTTTCTTGAACAAGGATAACCAGTGCTATTAGCAGAATATATGCGATACAGGGCACTGTGCAATGAGCTTCATCTTTCATCCTGCCGAAAACTCCCTTGGCACTTCTGGGTCGGCACTTGCCTTCTTTCACAACGTCGTTATGCTCTGTGCTCAGGCAATACACAGATGTCTTTAAACTGCTGACTTCTTTAATGAGCTCCCCAAATAAAGATCAAATGTCTGCTTTTTAAAATCATATTTGTCTGCTAATACTTTGCGCTGTTAAATATTTTAATTCTCATTATCACAGCTTTTTGGTCTTCCTCTACATAGTGATATTCCCTGTGTAGCTGTTGTCTTCTAAATGCGTAGATCAACCAATTTCAATAACACTGCAAGACACTGTAAGTTTTACCTCACTAACAGTGAAAAACACTTGTTTCTGTATTTAATGGCCATCAGGAGCCTTCCTTTGCCTTCCAGTTCAAAACCATTGCTCTTCTCTTCACAAACTAAAGGACACATTTAATTATTTGAACTAAACCTAACTCATTCTTAATAGGAATATCATTTTCATTAAAAATCAGACTCATTTTTCCTTCTCTTGTTTTTCTCTTCAGACACCCAACATTTCTTCACGTCTTCACAAGTTTCTACACAGCTTCACCTTATGACAATTCCTGCTACTCCTTCCAACCATTCATTTCGTAATTTCTAAAGAGCAATTTTCTTTGTCAGTTTTCTGGCTCCCTAATATTATTTTCTAAAGCAGTTATTCAGTCATTTATATGTCTGGAGCCTTTCACCACAATTTCTCCCTTTAGCGGTTCCAGATAATTGCTTAAATTAAAATGCAGAGGGATTACTTAAATCCACTTGACTTCATTAGTTTCTGATTTTCAGAATTCTTTTGAAACGAAATCCATTCATGACAGACCTTTGCTGTTTATCCTTCCATTTAAATAACAATGAATAATCTTTATAAATCTGAAGTTAAATTCTATTTGTAACTCCTCTACAAAACCATCACCGCTTACCAAAACCAGTTCTAAAACAACAATTTATGATTTATATTTGCATATATGAACAGATGTATTTTACCACGATATCCATATCTAGACTACTACAGCTGTAACACTACTTGGAGATCATTCTTAACCCTCCCTTTTTCAGGGTACGCCAGGAAAAATTTGCATTTTCTACTCTGGGAACATATGGACTTCAATGGAAGTGAGATCTGACTAACGCTTAGAGTCCCAACTAGGATTAACATAAATGGAAATGGCTGGAAATCTTCCTTGAATGAGCTGGATACAGTCTTGAGCATGAAAGGCAGAGTTTGGTTCATCAAGCTGACGCTAAAAACATGCTTATTTTCCTTGTATGTCCCCATCCGCCTTTTCCAGAAGCCTCATTTCTCTTACAAGAAATAAAAAAAAGTTATTTATTAGCAGAGGATCTGAGGACTTGTTTTAAGCTTTTATCTGCAAGGTTAGAGAGGTACTTGCTCGGATCAGCTCAGCAAGGACATGTAAATCACTGGCTTGGTTCTTCCAGTTGCATGCCTCTACTTGAACTATGGAGATTTATGCCCTACCAATTTGACAGGCACTTTGATATTTTTTTCAGCAAGACCACAACTGCACACCGGTTCACTTACGACTGCATATCGAAACTGATAATGCAACTTTCCAATTTCTGAAGGATTATATTGTTGTTTTTTTTTTTAATGTATATAATATAATATATATATAATATTTATTTATATAATATATAAATATATATAATATATATATAAAATATAATATATAATTATGTGTATATATATAATTATATATAATTACCTTCACTGAATCTAGCAAACTCTTCGGAAAAAATCTTCTTAAACCGACATCTTTTCTGAAAAAAAAAAAAAAGCACACATTTTTAATAATAATTAAAAAATTGTCAGATATTAGAATACCGTTTTTTAGGGTGTCTGGTGTTTGTTGAAACTAACATAGGCAATATAGTGAATTATTTTCGCTGTGAAGTCTTTGACAGTCTCAGGGTACCAAATGCAGCACTGTTAATATGCTAAGAGATACCTGGTGTAGCATATTGGCTCAGGCACAGAGAAGTTTTGAGAATAGCAACCACTGACTGTGCATTTGAATAATTTAAAGAATATTAAAAATCTATATTCTTACTGCATTCTTACAGCTTGGCCAGCTGAGAAGGGAATAACAGAAAAATGGAAAATTCTAATAAACATCTATTTGAATTTAGTAGGAGATACAATGCAGAGGAGAGGACCTCTCATGATATCAGCTCACACAGGCAGACATCCCGGAGGGTCTTGAATATCTCCAGGGAAGGAGAATCCACAACCTCCCTGGGCAGCCCATTCCAGTGCTCCATCCCCCTTACTGGGAACAACTTCCTTCACATATTGGTGCAGAACTTCCAATGCTCACATTTATGGGCATCTCCCCTTGTCCTGTGCCCACGGACCACTGAAAAGAGGTTGGCCATGTCCCTTTGACTCCCACACTTAAGATATTCATAAACATTAATAAGATCCCCTCTGAGTCTTCTTTTCTCAAGGCTGAACAGACCCAGGTCACTCAGCCTTTCCTCATAAGAGAGATGTTCCAGGCCCTTTATCATCTTTGTAGCCCTCCGCTGGACTCTTTCCAGGAGATCCATGGCTTTTTTTTACCGGGGAACCCAGAACTGACGGTCTTTCCACTGCTGTTTTACTCAGTGTGGTACTATAATGAATATTTTTAAATTTCTACTGTCAATTTTTCCTCATATTGAACATCTGGCATTAGATCTCCCAGCTTTTCATTGCATATGATCTCACTTCTTGCATTCCTAAGCAGGATCCTAGTTCTTTTTGTGAGCTTGGCTTCTGTAAACTAAATTGCTTGAAGCTCAATTCTTCAGACTTATAAAGAGGGTTTTTGTGGCTCAGGTGTGCTGCATCTACCTTATGGCTAACTACAACTAAGCATTAGCTCAGGTGCCAGGGATATTGCCTGGGGAATTACTGCCAGAAGAGATCATTGTGCAGCCAAGTGTATTAAGTGCTGCAATGACCATGGACTGGTTGTATAGACATTTGTAGAACATTCACATGAAGAAATGGAAAAACTGAAAGAAACATGTAAATAGGGAAGGTGTACCTCTGCCTCTCAAAGGTATTAATGGTTACTTCCCCCCTTCTCCCCCTTCCCCCCCCAAAAAAAAGGAATAAATTTGATCAAAAGGTTACAGTCTCTTTAAACAAAGACCCTTCACTGCTTCTCAAGTGAGTAAGAATGCTTTCCATGACAGCATGCTTTGCAGAAACAGAAATACAACTGGAATTTTTACATTTGGCAAAGCAGGAAAAGCTGTTAGCCAGCTTGAGAAATGCAGCATGTATTCACTGCTACCTAGCCACACGAGAAGAAAGCCAAAATTAAACTCAATATAAAAAGCTTACTCAAAATAATGAAGCAGGGTATTTTTAAAGCTTTAAGACAAATAGCATACAATTTTACAAAGTGCACTAAAAACATCCCCAACCAAGAGGAGCAGAATGTTCATGCGCAGCAGTGAACACTGGCATCTGTGCGATGACAGTAAGCTGAAAGACGATAAAACTTTCATAAATGTTAATTCCTTTGATGCATTTCTTCTCAAATGCAAATTACATGCGGTTTATCATCCCACAGTTAAATAAGTCTAACACACTATTACCATCTAAATAACACGCACAGACATTTTGACAAGGAATATATTAGTTTAACATTAAGCATTTTAGAGAGAAATGGTGTTTTCAAAATTCGGCACCCTCCATCACTCCGGTGTTACTCATCTCAATGGTACTGCAGCACACGGCTGCCATTCTGCTGCTGTTGTTGGTAAAAGGAATTGGAGAGTAGTTTTTGTACAGATCTGTATGCAATGCATTTGGAAGAAATCCTTACACAGAGCGTAATGAAACATAACACTTAATAAAATTTGTAATAAAACATTTAGGTTAGGCTAGAAATTTATTTACTGAAGGAGAATTTAACATAAGAACCATACATATTTCATGCCAAATCTACAAATAGGAGAACAAGCATTGTAAATCCAAACATACAAACAGCTTTTTAAACACACAACCCTACAAACTTTCTCTCGCCTCCTCAGTTGTGCTGCATGGGGATAAACCAGACAAAATCTATTTTCTAATTGCCATTAAGAGGTGATTAGTAGAGAGATCCCGCTCCATACAGTTTTTCCAGCTTTGCATTTGGTCATCCTACTTGAGGACTTCCGTGTAGCTTTTTTCTTCATGTATAAACTTCAGTAGGATTAATAAAATACTCACTCCAGACAGACGATACTGCTTGCCACATAATGATAAGCGTATCTAGGCAAGGCATATCTTAATTTCTATTTTTCATCTCAAAGTTGCATCAACAAATATTATTATTAACAGAATAGACTTGAACATGCTCTTTAAAAAACTGTGGATGCAGCTGCTTCTTCCTATAGCTCCCAATTGTGTATTTGTAATTGTTCCTGTTCTATGCTAACAGGCTTCACATTTACTAGGAAAAAATTCTTCTTTCATCACATGAAGGCCCAACTATTAAAGACTACTTAACAACCTGATTCTATCCACCATTTCCCATCCAGATTTGGTCTTGCATGTAAATTTGATCAAAAATGAATATACATCAAATAGACATCTCACAAAGACAGGCAAGGGGCAATCACATCAAATGTGAAAAAGTGCTATGCAAAAATTGCACTCAGCTGGTTAAGCGCCTCATCAGTACTACAACCAACAGAAAAGGAAGAGAAACAAAAAGCCTCACTTGAGAAATAAATATTACTTGTGTAAAAAAACCTTCATAGGATAATTAAGGTGATAAGTTCAAATGAGTACATTTGGCACTTTTCACAGACTCTTACAAGCTTAAAATTATTATCTACAGCCACTTTAAGGTGCTTTTATCCATCTCTCTCTCTGAGATTTGTATGAATCCCATACAAAACACATTTTTCTTTCAAAACTGTGAGACAAAAAAATAACAAAAAGATCCTGAAGTGCACAACACAACATTTACATTATTTCTGGCGTGGCATTAAGCTGTTACATTTTGCGCATCATGCTTTTGCTTCATTTTACTTCTGGCTTTCACCGTAGTTATTAAGTTAAAATCTACAAGAGTTACTATTTGGAAAACACATGCTTTGCAAGAGACAAGTCATTATTAAACTGGAAGTGGCCCCATACTGCTGAGTCCTACAGGAGTTCTTAATTGTTGTAATCCGTAATTAATACTTTATATCATCTATTAGGAACTTTGCTTCCTTTGTTTCATTGTCTCTGAAGTTCCTAACCTCATCACTAATATCTATGGTTCAAGAGTCACTAAATTACTAACTTAAACATACCTCCATCAAGTTCTTACTGAAATACATATAAATTGTAATGACAGCAAGTCACCAACTCTTTCTCAAGAGGACAGCGTACTCAGGACTTCTTCAGGTCACAATACTTTCGTATCTTTTTATATAATCTTTTGGCCTTTACTAACTGTTCATCTTGTTCATTTTTTGGCCCTTCTCATTTTGATACGGGTCTCCTCACCCAGGATGTTTCTGCTGGTAACTACAGCATAAAACTGAAATCCTTAAAAAAAAAATAATAATTCAAACGAAACCAGAAGTTCTTAATTCTACACAGACAGAGGAAGAGCATATAACATTCAGTCATTTTTCTAAATTAATAAATTAGCTTTACTCTTCACTTGGAAGGTTGAAAACAGTCGAGGTTTTAATCTGGAACGTTGTTTCTATCATACTCAATATGCAAGATCTCCTTCTAAAGATTAATTCACAGATTCCAACATACACGTCAAGGGAGAGTCAAAAGGTCAGTAGGGGACCTTTACCTCTCCCCAAAATGAAGCTATTACCCAAAAGGCAATATCAGATAATGAGACCTAGAAATTTGCGGCTGTGTATACAGTACAATATCCTGCATGCGTTACATTATACAGAGCAATCTCCTGTTAAAGTATGCACACGCAGCATAGTCTGTCTTCAGTAATAAGGCTGAAGATAGGGGAACTTTCTAATGGGGCACTTGAGAAGGGTGTCTGTCTCAGCCTAACAAACAGGCAATTCACAAAAGATATCTTTACCAGTTAAAAAATGCATGTTTTCCTCTAAATACCTTATAAACTCATTCAGTGTGAGGAAAACTCTATATAACAACTCCAACATATTCTAGTTTTAGAGTGCACTTTCAGATGATTATTAGAATTAAAGACACTGGACTATGTACATATGAAATATGATTCCACTAAATTGACATAAAGAAAACCAATTTTCACATTCTGAAATTTCTTAAGGAATTTGGATTTATTTTTATTTTTTTACTTAATCCAATCTACCATACAGCACAATTAAGTAACCAAACCAGTTTCAGGATATAGATGTCTTTTGGTTCTCTGAGAATTTGTGCCATATTAAGAAAAACAAACTTTTAACTGCAAGGTCACAACTCAAATCCCCACACTTAGCAAATAAAGGAAAGAATGATAGCACAAGTAATTTAAATAATTCAAACTTCACCACAGATTAGTCACAACTGAAGAATGCAACTGTGTACAGAAAAACATTTAGAAAACAAAAAACACCTTAGAACTACTTGATGATTCCATAAACATTAGCAAAGCTGAAAAAATCGTAAGTCTCATGATCAAGTTTAAACAACTTCAACTCTATTTCCCTGTACCAGAGTTGGAAGCGTTCTTCCTACTTCTACACTTTAATTAGTTTAATCATCCTTATGATTGAAAATCTCAAGTCATCATGAAATAAAAAATGACAACAGAAACTTTATTTCAAGGACCTGAAAGTAATATTCCCAAATAAGAAACAGTTAAAACCACATGCCTGAACACAATACTTACTCTAGCACTTCATAGTTGGATTTCTTTTCTAATGCATTGCCTCTCATCTCTCCATAGGATCTCCTGAAGTCATGAAAAATATTTGAAAGCAGCAATTATTGGATGATCCAGTCTAAAACTACAGTCGAATTTTTCAGAGACTTAGCATTAGAAACCATATGCAGAATGAATTCAAGTATAAATATTCTTACGTTATTAATCTACCTCAATAGAACAGACTTCTATTTTACAAAATAATTTCATACACTGGATAATGCATGGTACTATACCAGTATTAGAACTTCAGTCCACTCTAATAGTGTTGCTAGTGAAAGAAGTGATCTAACCTCTTGTTCAGCAGCTCCTTTCCACCTATTTCAGTATCCCTCTCACCTCTGTAATAGCATTCATGTCTGTGCACGTAACAAGGAGAACCCAAGCAAGTTGTGAATGATGAGAACCAACCAATGAGTAGAGGGCATGGGATCATTGTTTTTACTGACAAAGTGGGCCACTAACACTTGCAGTGTAAGTCTTAGTAGTCATCTACTCAAAATGCTTCACCAGGTGAAAAATGTGCTGAAGAACCACGACATGCCTCCATGAGAGTTATGGAAAGCTAAGTGTGACTGACAAAATAACTGTGGATTATGATATTCATTGTATGTTTTGAAATCAGGCACCAGTAGTTTTGTCAGCATGACTATCTGCAGTTACACAAAGAATTTGTGTTTTCTCTGAGCCTACCAGCAAAACTTACAGCAAGGACATCAGGCTTTCCTACAGCAGCCACGTAATTACACAGACCTAAGTTCTGTTTTGAAAAATTACTGTTTAAAGGACACTTCTATTCTGTGCTAACAAGTTTACATTTCCCATTAATTTCTTATCAAGTTTACTACTTTGCTAATCTCCCTGTGTGAGACAACAGCATAAGTAAAGCCAATGTACCAGGCAAGAAATTCTCCATAAATTAGCAAAAAAAAAACACCAAAAAAAAACCAAAAAAAACCAAAAACATGCACTTCAAAAGCTGATCTGGGAACTCTCTCAAGGATCTATTAATCTGATAAACTTATCTTTATTTTCAAGCTGTCTGTACAGTAGACGAGAACACCAAAAATCCCCAAAGGGATCACAAAGATTTAATTATTTGAAACCAGCATATTAAAATTGAGTAAATGCAGACAGAAAAGGTAGCAGCACTTATCTTAAACATTCTTTAGATGCAGAATTTATAGATGGACAATTACAGGACTGTTTCCTAAATAACACCACAGATGAACTGTTCTTTTAATGTCCTTCACTGTACTCTACAAATCTTTGAATTATTTAAATGGAGAATACATCCAACAAAAGCAATAATCATTTCTGAAGTTAATTTTAAAGATCACTAGAAATTGGGTAGAATGGAGCCTACTCATTTTTTGTTCAAACTGCTTTGTAGCAAAAAAAACCTGATATTCAGATATATTGACTAGAAATCCACGAACTATAATGAGTTTCAAAATTAATGTATATATTCTGTCAGAAACACATTGAATAATAAATAAATAACAGTCAGCTTACCTGATTTCAAGGCAACCTAGTTTCAAAGCAATTTCCTGGTCCACTTGATCTGCTATTTCTAACATATAGTCATTTTTCACCTACAGCAAAAGAAATAGGGATGCATTAGTTATTAACAAAAAAAGGACAAAACTAGTGCTGAAGAACTTAACCCTGCCTTACATGCAACAGGTTTCTTTCCACCAGTAACATTCCACTACAGAACAACTTTTCTAATAGGTTACACTGTGCTATCATGAGACCATAACCTTGCTATTGAGATTCTAAAGCCGTATTGCAGAAAGTCCTGAAATATCATAAAAAAAACAAGAGAAAAACGGCAGAACAAAGAGCAGATCATAAATAATGAGATAAATACACTTCATGCAATGTTTTTTGAGTGATTTCAAGTTCTAAGAAAAACTATTTCAAAGCGGTTCTGCTATGAAACTCCTACACCAAAAGACAGAAACATCACAGCAGATTCAACAGCTGGAGGCCCTCTCCAGTCAGCATCCAGCCAATAAAGTATTAGCAGGCAAAAATGTAACATCTGGATCAAGTCCTAGATGGCAAAGCAACAAATGCATGAGTCTTTGCTGGTTATGACGCGCATGAAAATTTTTCTTACTGAAAGACAGAAGAAGAAATATGACCAACTGTGTAACAGTGACTTATTACAACAGCTGCACCATCAGAAAAAGCTTCTTGCACTGGGACTCATTCAGCAACTCAAATCAGCTCCGAAGTATATTAATTAGAAGTCAAAGACGTAAGCAAGCATCCTTCAGTATCATCCATTCAGTATCATGCAAACATATATGGAAATATAATTGTTTTGTACTCCCACAGTAGTGATACACAAGATATGTAGAATTAATGACCACTTTTTTTCTTCATAATGTTTACAGTTAAAAGAAAAACAAAAAGAAAAAAAAAAGTAACAAAACATCTCATCCTCATGCATTTCATTCCTATTTTTCCGGTACCATTTAAAGACTGACTCTATGTATCTCGTAATAAGAAGTGATGAAAACTCAGGGAGAGATGCATCTTTCAGGAAGTCAAGATGTTTTGATTGCTTTCATTCAAAAGCACAAAGGCTTCTGTGCACAGAGTCCCATACGTTAACCAAGTAAACAGTCACTGCTTTAATGGAGGAAACATCTTCTCACTTGTGAAATCATTTACAACTATGTATAAATTAGAAAGAACTGTCAGTTGTATGACCACAGGCATTATTATGTGTATTCACAACATAATCATATTAACTACAAACAGATACAGAGTGGATATAGTCCCTTCATATGAAAGCCTTAACAAAGAAGGCACTGAAGAGATTTTCTGCAAGAGGAATTTAAAGAACTTTGCTCTGTTCTCATTGTACCTTCTTTTCACATATTTACAGAATCTTGATGTCCAGGTTGGAAGGAACCTCAAACATCACCAGGTCCAACCTTTCATGGGAAAAGACAACTTAGATGAGATTATATAGTACCTTGTCCTACTACACCTTGAAAACCTCCAGTGAATGATGAGGATAGTACTGTGTTTCTGGGGAGGTTGTTCCAGTGATTCACTGCTCTCACTGTAAAAAACTTCTTTCTAGTACACACAGGGCTACGACATCCTCTGAGTCTTGCCTTCCCTAGGCTGAAGAGCGCCAGCTCTCAGCCTGTCCTCACAGAAGAGCAGAGATGGTATTTGCTGAACACTCTCCAGTAGCTCCATGCCTGTTATGCTCAAAGTCACTAAAAAGCCTTTAGGTATTCACAAAGCACTTCTAAGTCCAGACATTTGGATATTTCCTACTGCTCAGTATCATCAAGCACCAAAACAGGAAGAAGCTTCCCTGAAAAGGGCACTTATAGAAATAAGGTAAAAAAACGCAGAGGTTGTGATAAGTTTCTTATCTCATGTTGGCACTACAATGTAAGGATACAGAACTATTAAAGAATGTCGAGAGGAGGGCTATGAAGGTCAAGGGTCTACAGGGAGCAGAGAGTGTTTGGACACCACTCTCAGATTTATGGTTGGAACAGTGTAGTTCCTGTGTGGAGTCAGGATTTGGACGGGATGATCCCTATTGGTCCCGTCCAACTCAGGATAATCTAGGATATCGTTAAGTAGTATCTATTTACATTCATTCACTCATCATCATACTGCACAATTGCACCTGTTTGCAATGGTATAGTATTTCTCTTCTGTTACCAAGGTTTTGTTCAACTTAAGTCAGAAGTACAATCTAAATGCCTTTGTAAATGGCAGAATGTAATAATTTAAACTGAAAAATACATACAAGCTTCATCTGCAAGGATATGAATTCTGCTATGCACTAAAACTGTCAGGCTCAAGCTCAGGACATATAAATCAAGAATATAATTTTCAGGCTCCTGTGTTACTGTATCATTACAAATGACCTTTGCAGTACCAACACAGATGGCAGACAGCAGACTGGTTACTGTTTGCAGGTCTATACATACGGACATAAAAAAACAATAAAAATGTGAACTCTGAGTGAATTCAGTTCCTACATGGATGCTTGCATTCCAGAAACAAAGGAAGTTAAAATTAACTAAAACCAAATTATTTTTCATATCATCCATACAGAGTTTTAATGAACTCGAATTGTACTTCTAATATAAGCTTTCATTTTGTTCTCCTACACTGGCTAAGCATTCATCTCTATCTATGTACAGCCTAAATCACTTCCCCAAAGAAGCTAAAATACCTGCTCCTGAAACCCCTTATCTAATCCACCTTACATCTGTCCAAACTAAATACCCACTGGCTAGTACACTTACCATTTTTTTTCCTTATTATTTTTTTAAAATAAAACACACACACACTTTGGAACCATTTTAACAATTCTGCAACACCAGAAAATTTCACAGAGCTGTTATCTATCCTTTCCTTGAGGTATTCATAAACCATGAAGTATCTGCCTGCAGCAAAGCATTTTCTCAGCACTGATATGTAAAATTTCCCCTTGCAGACACTATGCTCATTTGAGGTGACTAGTATATCACGATCAAATTTTTACTTATCTTCACAATTCATTGCCTAGTGGATCCCAGTACTGAAATAATTCATTTGTTCAACTAAAGAGCCTAAGAACATCTTAAGAATCATGCAAACAAATTTGAAAATGCTGCTAGCCTCAAGTAACTACTATTCCATAAATACATAAGCAATGTTAACCAAATATTTCAAGTTTTCTTTCCCCTTGCCCTCTGGCTTGTGAGCTTTCACAGTCTCCAGTCATGCTTTCCCAGTTCAAATTTGCAACTACAGGCACCAGAACTGGACTAAAATAATTCAAAAGCCCTCTTGATCTCAACAATTTGGAAGAAAAAAATCAGTCACAGTATCTCCTCATAAAAATGAATAGTTGCACTTGATTATCACAAAGCACTGCATATTCATCTGAGTGTTTTTATTTTTCAACTTTGGCAGGTATACAAAAGGCATTACAAGCTTCAGAAGCCCGTGGTCGTAATCTGGTGGTCCAATTAGATGGAACGATGTTCTATTATGAATAGAAAACATAATAAGTGGATGTAATTCATTTTATGTTGTTTTTTTCCAACACCTGCCTGCACACATTCTTCTTTAAATTTCAGTAGGTTTAAGGAAAAAAGCAGATCCAATTTCTGCTCCCACAATACCAGTGAGAACTTCTCTTATTTTTCCTTGCCTATTTTCTTAGAGCAATGCATGAACCAATCAAGCTCAGATCAAGATAAGAATTTTGCAGATTTCAGCACAAGCTGCATAACATCAAGGAAAAAACCTGAGCAAATATTAAATGGAAGAGATGCAAGAGATAATTCAATGGCAATTAAGTGTGCTGTCACAAGACAACTGAATAGTTTTCCTTCTGTGTTTGCTCAATTATGATTTTTATTATTCTTGTTCTTAATACAGATAATGAGAATTGAGATTTTTTTTCCATCTGTTTAAGAGAAAAAAGGGCTTATTCTGAAGAGTATAAAGCCTGAATATGTAAGTAAGCAGACACAAAACCTGAACTGTTGACACATTTGAAGAACTTGACAAGTTTTTTGTTGTTCATTACTAAGTATGTTAAGAGGGAGGATAACTCCTGATCAGTGTTCAAAAATAAGATCTCCCTAAAGGCTAAACCAGAAAAAGGTCATGCAGCTTGATGGTAAGAGAATATCAGTTTATATAAATGTCTCACAAATCTCATATTCAAAAAACCACTCAAAAAAACCCCAAACAACAAACAACAAACAACTGGCCAAACAAGAAAACACAAAGCAGCAACACTCACCACCTGGAGGTACAGTATCTACACCACCTACTGCAGACAAGATGCTCTGGCATCAATCTACTTCACACTTCTAGATGAGTACTACCATGTAAGTACTGAAGTAACTGTACTTCTATTTGCCCACCTGGGCTGATGAATAAGAACTCAAGTGCAACTTATGCTTTACACTTGTCATTAATCTCTTGGTCATGACAAAGACAGACTACCGCAACTAAGGGATGCAGTATATGAAAAATATGAATGCCAAGCAGAAATGCACTTCTCTGAGGTTGGAAAACAGTCTTTCACATGCTTTGATAAAATGTGGAACAAAAATGATCAGCCCACAACATACGTTGCTTGTTCAAAAAATATATGCTTAGAAAGGAAACTAACATTTAAATCCAAGAATCATAGAATGGTTTGGGTTGGAAGAATGTCAAAGTCTAAAAAAAAATCTATGCCACAATATATTATGATGACATATTAATAGCCTTTTTTGACCAATATTTACCTTCTATACTCACCAACACGTGTTTTTCATCACCATTCTTCATCGGTTGGCCAGAACAAAAATATCTGTAGTGTTTCAAGTCTTTTGAACAATAGAAGTTCAAAGATACTGTTAAATCCCAAGAAAAGGAGGGGAACACTGAACCATGAACTAATAAGCTTTTTCCACAAGGAAGACACGCACGCAAACAAAAGCCCAGTTGCACTGGACCAGTTTCCCTTCTGATGTCAGACTTTTAAAATACTTGTTCTTTTGCTCGAATGGACAAATTGCTGATTGTCGAACTTGTAACTTCTCAAAATTTACTAAGAAATAACAAGCACTCTGACAGCTGTATCAGTGGCCAGCTATGAATGGTTCCAGCTGGTACACTTCAAAATAAAAACTGGAGACAGAGGAAAGCCCACGTTTGTGAAGATGAAGAAACCAGAGAATAGCCCTATGCTAGAACACATGATCTAAGAAGAAATCTATCATGGGCCTCGTATTTTGTATACCAGCTGCTACTTTCAGCAGCCATCTGCTTCATTTTTCTGCACACAAGTTTTTCTTTATGCAGCTGCAGTACTTCAGAAAAGCGCTCACTTGGACCGATGAGCCATCTTGCCACTGCACTTCACAAAAAAAACAATGTAGGATTTCAATTTCTTTATTAAGAAGAGTAAAATCATTTTGAACTGAGTACCAAATTCTTTCCACGAGTTCAGGGATTTAAAAAAGCCTTCTTATTCTGCCTCAGAAAACATATTTTGGTTTAAACTTATTTGTGCCCCAAAATACATATATATTTAACACAATTATCAAACTTTCTATTAAATAAGTTTTGTTTTCAGACATAAACACTGTGGAAATTCTTTAGCGACAATGCTATCAAATGGTGTCTCAGTACCACTAATTAGCCTCTGTGCAGGCTCTCCCATCTCATCTAATGTTTCCGAGGAATTTCCCACAGGATTTTATCCAATTTTTCAGGAGGACAGTTTAAAAATAAGCAATCTATTTCTCTTGCTTTACTTTCACTATCTGTGACCTAGTTACACAACTTACAGATCTCATTTTTATTTCTTTCCATGTGGGCATTGCTTTGGAACTGCATTTCAGCAGTGAAGGACACTCCAAATAGTTAAAAAGAGAATCAAAAGGAAACCTTGCCACAACACAGCTATTTAGATAAGCAAACACAATGTCTTCTTTACTCCCATTTACTGTGCCACAGAAGAATCACCATTTGAGCAGCTTAACAAGGCATGGAAGACAAAGGTTTACATTTCGGCACTTTCTCCTTATGCAGTGTGTTCTATCCAGATTTTCAGATGGTGTTTTTATTTTTTATATTCAAAAATGATGTACCTGTGGTTGGTTTGTCACATTTACATTAACAAATACAACTCTCTTCTTCCCCCTCCTCCATTTATAATACTCATTTCTTCTCCTAATTAACAGCTCAGGTGTGTTCTAACACCTGCATTTAAAGACTATTTTTCCTATCTGAAGGTGTTCATCTGAAAAGCAAGTAGTTAAGTGACCAAGACAATGATCTAAGCACATTTGTTTTCCCCAAAATCTCACATTTAAAATTAATAAAATTACTCTGTGCACATGTTCAGATTGCATTTTGCTTCTTACTTACTGCAGGTTCTAACCCATACCGCTATCAGTTCAGAAATCGGACGCAAAATTTACCCTCTAAGATTTGATCCTCTTCTACTTTGAATGAAGTACCATATGCACAAAAGCACGCTTCTACTGTCAGCATTTTTAGAAGCCACCTTAATGATCAAAATGGCAGTATTTAAAACATGCACAGGAGGAAAACACGTGGTAGCTCTCCGCCTCTATTTACCCATCAGATAATACTGGACGTATTACAGAAACTAAGTCTACATTAGGGAAAATTAAGGCTTCAGTTTTTTCTTGTGGAGTTAAAAGCACAGATTCAGTACTGGGAAAACATTAATTTGCCATCTGCCCTCAGCTGCTCCTCCTCTCCATCTTCCAAGGTCACACTCTCTATATTATCTGGAGGTGATCTTTGACATCTCTAATTTTGGAAGCTCCTATGTTAATAATAAGGGCATTAGAGATAGGGAGAAAAAAATCAACTTCTGGCAAGGCATTGTTTGGGATAGAATGGCTAAAAATGATCCCTTCTGTCAGAGTGGGCTGATCTCCAGATGTCACTGCAATATACACTGCTGCTTCTTACATCCTCCACAAAGTAGGACTATACGCTTGGGAACCATATAGTGCTCAACCTACTAAGCATGCCTCACTAGCAACTAATTTTATACTCCTCCTTCTGACACAGGGTTTTGCTTTTCCAGATCAAATGAGTGCAAGGATCAATGTGATTTGCATTTTGCTTCTCTGACGTATGTTACACACTCATCAGAACAACGTTTTGTTCAAGATCACTAAGATGCATGCACGCATCAATACATGAAAACCTGCGCTGAGTATTTTAACTTTATGGTTGTGTGTTAACAGTCACTCACATGTGACTGAAAGAAAGCTCACAAGCACTATCTTCACCACTTCTGTTGACAGGTGGGAATTTAAAAATCAAAGCAGCTGCTTTCCTTTGGACCAGGTTTGACTATGGAAGAAGTACTAAAGAACACCAGTATGCTTTACATTCCTGGCACAGAGCACTGCTCGCAGGAAGCAGCCGTGTGACACAGAACATTTGGAAGATGCAGAAGCAGTGACACAATTGTACAAGCAGCAAGATCTCCAGGAACATCAGCACAGTTCTGAGGCTATCAATGAATGTTTATAGTTAGAAACAGCACTGTGCGAGGAATTGTGAATTTCAGCCATTTCAAGAAATGACCCCTACAAAGGCTACTTCAGGTTTAATTACTTTCACAAGCTGTAAAAGCAGACATGTGATGTTCAGTTCGATGTATTTTTTCACTTTTTAAGCAGTTGCAATTCTTAAATTTATTACCATTTCGCTTTAGGGCACAGTTTATGTGTCAACCATTAACTCTTCCTGAAGGATTTTATTTCTCACAGGCTGCAAATATCAGGAACAATGCAAGCTTTTTCTCCCATGTCCTTGATTTTCTTCAAAGCTTTAACTACCAAAGTCATTTGCTTTTGGTCTCCTATTTTTATTACAGCATAAGAAACATCGTTATTTAATTAGGTTAAAGAGTCTAATTCCCAGCCTGTACTTCAAATTATATCTCAAGCACTGAAGCCTTATAAAACTTAAATCATTATTATAGTACTTGCCTTGACTTATAACTTCCTACGTGTTCAGGGACAGTGTTATAAAAAAGGTATTTCATTTGCATGATATATTTCTCCAGCATAAGACAGGAATGAATTTTCATTTACGGAGATGCATTTTACCTGTTGTTATCTTCGGAGAAACAGAACAAAGAAGTCCCACTGCCTACCAGAAACTTTGTCTCATTTTAGTTTAGCACACGAAACTTTTTCTTTTAAAAAAAAAAGAAAGAAGGGAGATGATTTCTTATGAAAATACACCTGCACTGTACAGGCCTGGGGAAACCGGGATTTCTACAGACAGTATTCAGCTCAGCTTCTCCAGATCATCATTTACCTGCCCTAACTTCAAGCTCATTCTCTCTGTTTGCAATTCCTCCTCCTGCATTACATAAACTTTGCCTCATTTAAACGGCAAAACCAAAGCACAGGCAAAAGCCTCCTTTAGTACACAAATGCATAAATGTGGACTGGAGTTGGAAGTATACAAGTTAAAAGAGGCAGCACAGAGAAAAATTCTACACTGATAAAAATGACCTTTCCTCCTTCTTCATGATCTAAAAACTTCATGATCTTCATTTAGAGATCTTCTGTTCAAGGCACAGGGTAGCAACAATGGAACAGCTGAGGCCCAGGAGTTGGTTACCCCCCACTCCCATACAGATGCTTACTGCCTTTTCATCAAAGGATAAACCATCTCCAATTACTATAAGCTAACGTGTTATTCAAGGATAAATGTGTGCAGGCTCTTGTCCCACACTGAAAGGCAGGCAATTCAAGTAGCTTACATCTGATTCTAATTACATGAATGCTTTAAAAATCTGTATTCTATCTTGATGTGAGATCCAGCCTTCATCCCTCGCTCAGTTATTAAGCCTGTACCCTTCACTTCCACCTCCAGCACTAACACTGGAACAGAGAGAGAGGAAGACACTTCCAGTGAATTCTGGCAACACTTTTTTTAAAGCGAACTGAGATGTTCCAAGAAGTACAAGAAAAACGTGACATAGAGTTTTCCTTACTTGAAAAAATTCCTACTTTTAATTCTCCTTTTATACTTCGCTTCTTCTGAAGCCTTCTCGAAAATCAGTTTTGTAAAAAAAAACCATATAGTTACCTTTATTCTTTTGGGAATACAGTCAATGGAGAGGAAAAAGGAAATTACTTGTTTATAAAAATTCATTTGCAATAGTTTTTCTCAGCAATCTCGTGCAAACCCTGTTTAAAAGTTTTCAGGTGAGGTTAGAGTGGCTTCACTTTGGGGTATCTAATACAACAGGATACAACTTGCAATGAAGACTTGCATACAAAAGCAACACAGTAAGCGTATGCGGGCTGCGCAAACACCACTAGGTGCAATCCCATCTGCCCAATTTGGGTGAAACTGCAAGCAGTACCCAAGGGAACAATACAGTCAACGCATTATCACCAACTAAATGCTCTTCTACTTCATGAAAAAGAGATGAGAGATCACCGCAGGTCTGCCCTCCACTACCTTTGCCACCTCCTGAACAGACCAGCAAAAAAAGATTAAATTCTAGCATGATTCTTTAGAACAGAACTCTCAAGTAGGAAATAAGATGGTGAGTCCTGAACATGACCAAAGCATCACTCTTCTCCATCTCAAGTCTCAAATTTGAGCAGCTGAAAAACAGATGCATTGACAATCTGCATGGTACCAGTGTTAGTATGACTGCATGGGATTAGCATCTTTGTAATTCTGAAGTTACTAGCAAGTTGCAGGGTTGCCCCCCCACTTATTGATTTGAACCATTTGCTGTACAGCTTGCACACCAGAGGCACTCCTGCAAAAGGTCTCATTAAGTGCCCTGCTTTTATACTCCCAATTAGAAGTGATTACGCCCACTGCAGCTGGCAGAATGACTGCCACTGATTGCAAACAGCTCGGCATCGAGCTGCAAACTGCTCCGGTCTCAGGTTCCTGTCTGGTTCAACAAAGAATACGTAAGACAAAGAAAGGTCAGAGCATTTTTCATATAGTCAAAACCAAGAAAAAAAAGCGCATACTAAGTACAAGCTTAATATGACAATAATAAACAATAATAAACAAGAAAAGACTTACACGTTTGCATAGATTCATACAAGGGCAATGCACACATGGAAGTGAATGGAAGTAGTCATACATGTGGAGTTATAAACGTGTGCCAGTTTTCCCAGTTTTCAGTTCAACAGCCTGGTACCTATGGCTGGGTTTATCTGCATGAATACAATGTGCCTGCTGACAGTGACTAAGGTAATATTTCATTATTTTTACTAGTGTTCTGTGCTTTTCTGAAAGACGACAGGTCACTTGGGGATTCAATCTTACCCAAACAGTCAGCTTTTCAACAACACTGCTGCTCTGCAACTACAACTCAGGAAAATAATTACATGATTTCTAAAATCCATGGACACTTCACAGGTGACCAAATCACCACATCCATTTTCCTTCCCCAAGACCTTTTTAATTTGACACTGTACATTTTTAATCAGCCAGACAACATGTGTTTAGATGTCATTAAGACAGTATCCGGTCCTCAGACACATCTTGAAAGCAAAGATTTAGTCATGAGCGGCATCTGGTCCTCACGCTCTTTTTCTCACGTACAACACAGAACACAAGAAGATATTTGACTTCTATATCCAAAAAAGCCAATTTGAATCTAGTTGTTACCGTTTTTAGGTTTGCTTGTTTTAAATCCTGTAACCGAGTTCTATATTCACCATCTCTAACATAGTTATTTCTGTGCAGAAACCTTATGGTGTCTGTGTATACATATAACATGTATGATTTATGCATGCATTTCATTATTCTTGCCCATACACAACATGGTGCGCCTGATTGCACATTGATTGCGAAGGATGAGCTGTGGTGAGCAAAAAAGGCAAAAATGCAGCAATGACAATGAGAGACAAAGAAAGTGGAAGATTATTTCCATATCCCTCCTTGTTCCAGGTCAGTTTTATGCTGCAGTATTATTTCTCAAAACCTTTTTCTGCTTTCTTTTCTGAAGTCAGTGAGGTTACGTTACCAGATAGATGTAATTGTCCTAATTTGCTCAAGAAGCCAAGTGAGAATTACAGAGCAAAACAGAGCCAGGGACAGTCCAGCTCTGAAAGTTATGCACTTGATTTTCATGACAGCAGAGACCCAAATACCTTGCAGGACCTCAGAAAGAACAGTGACTTTTTAAGAACTGCATTTAGAAATACTTCATGATAACGTGAAGAGAGGGGAAGAGAAAGTACTTGTAAGGTGTGCAGAGAAAGGAGACGAGAACCTCTGATATTCGTTTTACAACAGAACAGGGATTTGGGGAACCATCAGATACACGCAGCTGTCTCCTTTGCATATCAGTTCCTGTACATCTTCATAAGCCTTCCTGCTACCTTTAGGCATTTGTATCTGATTTCCAGCTGTGACTGCTGGGTAAGCTTTGTAACACAACAGTAACAGCTTCCTGAAAGAGAAGGAGAGTAACCCAAGGAGCTCTCCTGAACTCTTCCCACCTGCTGAGCAGGCAAATTATGGAGTTCAGGAAATTATTCTGGAGCTCATCAGCCACTTTTGCATTGTGGAAAACAAAAAATGTACATATTTCAAGTCAGTATGAAGAAAGTCACTTGCTGCTGAAGTAAAAAGAACCACGATTTGTTGTTCCTGCAAGAATCTCTGGCACTACTAAAAAGGGCCATCAATATCATACAGATTAGTTAAACTGGAATGCTAAGTCCAGGTAAGCACTGCTCTGAATTGCTTTCTCAAATGCTGGCTCCAGCACACAGCAATACAAGGGTTTTGCCACTCATTAAAAAAAATTACAGGTCATTTACCTAAGACAGGAACACGTGTGTGTAGTATGAACGGTAACAAATGTTTAAGAAATCAGTACGGGAGTAACAATTCTATATACTGATTTCACAGAATCACAGAATTGTAGGGGTTGGAAGGGACTTCCAGAGATCATCTAGTCCAACCCCCCTGCCAAAGCAGGCTCCCTAGACCAGGTTGCACAGGTAGGCGTCCAGGCGG
>JANHGO010000063.1:5924270-5941909 GCA_024606505.1 Aquila spilogaster | reverse complement strand
GATCTCCCACCCACAGACTCTAGATATCAGGTAATTACAATGGCTGTAAGTGATATAAACTGAGAGAAAGATGCATCTTCCAGGAAGTCAAGATGTTTTGATTCTGTATTTTTCTTCAGAACCATGAAGGTCCCTAAGTGCAAAGAGTCCTATGCATTAGCCAAATAAACAGTCATTGCTCTAATGGATGAAACGTCTTCTAATTTATGAAATCCTTTACAAACAACCCTGTATGAATTAGAGAGAACTGTCAGGACGAGAGGAAATGGCCTTAAGTTGTGCCAGGGGAGGTTTCGATTGGATATTAGGAAAATTTCTTCACTGAAAGGGTTATTAAGCATTGGAACAGGCTGCCCAGGGAAGTGGCTGAGTGACCATCCCTGGAGGTATTTAAAAGACATGTAAACGTGGTGCTTATGGACATGGTTTAGTGGTGGACTTGGCAGTGTTAGGTTAACGGTTGGACTCGATGATCTTAAAGGTCTTCTCCAACCTAAATGAAATTAAATGATCATGTTATCTATTTATTTATAAGATACGGCAGACACATTCCATTCATCTGAAAGACTTGGCAAAGAAGGCATTGCAGAAATATTTTCTGCAGGGGGAATTTAAGGTCCTGTTCTTCAGCATCAGGTTTAAAGACTGCCTAATGATACGAAGTGACTGAAGAGTTCTCCCATCTGAATCATCCAGAAGTACATAGGGAAGGAACCTCTGGAGGTCCTCTGGTCCAACCCCACCGCTCAAGCAGGGCCACCTAGAGCCAGTTGCCCAGGACCGTGTTCAGACAGCTTTTGAGTATCTCCAAGGATGAAGACTCCACAACCTCCCTGGGCAACCTGTGCCAATGCTCAGTCACCCTCACAGTAAAAAAAAAAAAAAAAATTTCCTGATGTTCAGACGGAACCTCCTGTGTTTCAGTTTGTGCCCATTTTCTCTGGTCCCGGCACTGGGCACCACTGAAAAGACCCTGGCTCCATCCTCTTTGCACCATCCCTCCTCTCCAGGCTGAACAGTCCCAGCTCTCTCAGCCTTTCCTCAGAGGAGAGATGCTCCAGGCCCTTCATCGTTTTCATGGCCCTTCGCTGAACTCTCTGCAGAAGCTCAATCTCCCTTGTACTCAAAGTCATTACAACACCTGGAGGCATTTTCAAGAAATTTGGCAATCCAGAAAAATCGGGCATTTCTGACCGGCCTGTACTGCTCAGTATCATCAAGTGCCAAAATGGGAAGAAGTCTCCCTGGAAAGGGCACTTCTGGAAACAAGACAAAAAATGCAGAGATTTTGAGTAGCATCTTATCTCAACTACTGTCCATTTACAATTACTCTTCATTCTACTGCAGAACTGCACCTGTCAGTAATGGTATCGTATTTCTCTAAGAGAAAATCTTCTATAACCAAGATTTTGTTTAACTTTAAATCAGAACTACCGTCTAGATACCTTCACAAATGGCACAACGTAGTAACTTCAACAGAAAAATGAACTACAACTTCTGTTCATCAGTAAGTATATGAAACCTGTGCTGCATTAAAACTGTCAGACCCAAGCTCAGAGCACTTCAATCAGGAAAATAGTTTTCAGGTTCCCATGTTATTACCGTAAATGATCCCTGCAGTACACATAGGTGGCAAACAACAGAACAGTACTCCTTGTCTGTAGGTCTTCATGGGGGTATTTGACAAATAAGAAACAAATCGAAGATGCAAATTCTACGTGAGTTCAGTTCTTATATGGATTCCCATATTCCATAAATGTATCAAGTTAAAAGAAATTATCATCAGCTTACTTCTTGTTTATATTATCCATAGTGAGGTTTAATGAACTTTAATCGTACTTTAAATACAAGCTTTCATTTTATTCTCCTACCCTTTTTCTGAGAATTCACCTTCATGTATACGCCAAGTTACTTCACCTAAAAAGCTAACATAGCTGTTCACAAAAATCCATTAGGTAGCCCACCTTACATCTGCCCAAATCAAATATCCATTGGCTAGTTCACTTATATTTAATTAAACTTTTTTTTAACTATGCATTCAATTTTTTGAACCATCTCAACAATTTTGCATCACCAGGAAATTTCAAAGCTGTTATCTACCCATTCCTTGAGGTATTCAGAGACCAAAAAGAACTGGCTGTAGCAAAATATTTTGTCAATCCTGACATATAAAACTACCCCTTGCAGAAACTATGCTAATTTGAGGCTACTAGTATATCATGATCAAATATGTATTCATTTATCTTCATAGTCATTGCCTCGTAGATACCAGTACTGAAGGACTTCATTTGTTAAACCAGACGGCTTAAGAACATCTTCAGTTTCACGCAAACATATTTTAAAATGCTGCTAGCCTCAAGTAACCACTCTTCCATAAATAAATAAGCAACATTACCCAAACATTTAAAGTTTGGGGTTTCATTCCTCTTGCCCTCCGGCTTGTGAGCTTTTGCAAATTCTAGTCATGTCTTCCCGGTTTGACTCTGCAACTACAAGCACCAGAACTTGACTACAAAAATTTGAAAAACCCTTCCCATTCCAACAATTTGGAAGAAAAAATAAGTATTGTGAAAATTGTCAGCTTATTTCCAAGACAAAAGTGAGACATTTTCACCATAATGCTGCAAGCGCAGTTGCCTACTTGGGTGCATAATTTTGTTAGGGTGACAAGCAGAAAAAAGGGGTTTTTTTTTTTGCACATCCCAGTCCAGAAGAGATGGACAAACACAGATATTTCATAAAGCTGGTGTAAATTACATTGTATTCCTTCCACCTCACATTTCAGCCAACAGAGATTCTCCCTTGCTGATTTATTGCGGGGGATGGGTGTGTGGGTGTGTATGTGGGTGGGTGTTGTTTCTGAAGTTCCTTGGTACAGTAAAGTGGAGTTTCAAGTCTTTCAAATTCACTACAGTATTCAACCTGAAGAGTGAGATAAAAATGCCTTTATGCGCCTAAGAAATGAGGTGAAAACATAGAAAAAATAGCCTCTGTCAGTGTCCACAAGTGACTAACAGGAGTGTTCACAAAATCACCCATGACATCCTCTCATCAAAATTAATACTTGCACTTGATTATCAAAAAGCACTACATATACATTATATACAGCTATTTATTTTTGTGTTTAAACTTTGGAAGGTATACAAAGAGATTATAAGCTTCAGAAGGCCTATGGCCATAATCTTGTGGTCTAATTAGACTGAACAGTGTCCTATTATGGATAGCAAAGGTAAGATATTGATAGAAGGAATTAATTTTATCTTGCTTTTTTCAGAAACCTGTCCATACACATTCTTCTTGAAATATCAGTAAGTCTAAGGAAACAAAAAAACCCCAAATACAAAAAAAAAGTGGATTCAATTTCTGCTCCCAGAATACTAATGAGAACTTCTCTTATCACCTTTAATTTTTCTCGACTATTTTGTTTGAGATGGCATTAGATCAATGCATGAACTAAAGCTCGTGCAAAGATTAGATAAGAATTTTGCAAGAGGTTTAAGCACAAGCTGCAGAACCTCCTAAGGAAAAAGCCCGAACAAATTTTAAATGGAAGAGACGCAAGAGATAATTTAATGGTAATTAAGCGCACTGCCACAAGGAAATGGAATAGTTTTCCTAGAAGTCTCTTGTGTTTGCTCAATTATTACTTTTATTATTATTGTTGTTAATATAGTTAAATGAGAGAAATGAGAATAGTTTTTGTCTGTTTCAGAGAAAAAAGGCCCAATCTTTAAAAGCATAAAGCCTATATACATACAAAGACACAAAAATGAAACTCTGGCAAATCTAAAGAATTCTACCATTTTTTTCTATTTACTACAAATTCAGAAGAAGTATGTTAGGAAGGAGGATGAATCCTGATCTGTGGGTTTTGGAGATACTGTTATCTGTGAGCTCATGTTACACCTGCAGAACTGCCCTCCTTGGTGGTATGTGCAGACCTTTACTTACGGCTTGGATGTTCAGTTAACAGTATGCAATGCCTGGAGGAAGGCTGAAGAGTACGTCATCAAGATATATATACTCTTCAAGCAGATCAAGTACCACTGCTGTTGTTCTGCTCCCCATTTTAATTGTTCAGAATGGGATCTCTCCAAAGGCTAAACCAGAAAAAAATTGTAGGATGCTATTTAATATACCTTAATTTTACCTAGTTTGTAAGAGAACACTAATTCATATAAACTTGTCATACAAAACTGGTTTTGAAAAAGCCACCCCCAAAAAACCAACCAGCCAAACAAGAAACAGCAAAGCAGCAACTCATACTGATTTCCACCAACCCAACAAAGCCTTTAAAGTACTCCTGCTAAACCTGTGTGGCACTACTTCAGTTACACCACATACTAGAGACCAGATGCTCTGGCAATGATGAGACTACGTGAAGCCTGTAGTCATCTCAAATACTTCATTGTCATAATGTTTTAGCAATAAAAATGCATAAAGATTAACAAGGCAAACACTCAGATTTACACTAGGATTATGAATTCAAGTGCTATACTGCTAAAAGCCTATATAATTTTCATTTGGTAACAATCAAAACCCCGAAGTATTATGTCTTAAGTGAATCAGTTTGGTTTATGTTGCTTGCAACACACTTGCTTCCACTCACCCATTTTGCATTCTAGCAGAATGTGCTTATCTGAACTTGCAGAGAAAAACACATCGGAAAACAGTTTAAAGGAGGATAGAGACAAAAATAATTCCTTGCTGCAAACTGTGGCGTTGATTTCAAGCACCTTTCCCCTCGGATTTCTTTCTTGTAAATGTTCTAACAAGTTTAAATCAGATTTACAGTCAAGCAGGTGTACACATGGTGAGGGAGGGGATTAATCTATTCAAGTTACATTAAACATGGTATAATGGAAATGCAAACTGCTTCAGGCTTCTAGATGACTACTACTACAATGTCAGTATTAGAAGTAGTAACTGTACTTGCATTTGCTCTCTCACAGGCTGGCGAGTAAGAATTAAAGTGTGACCTATGCTTCACATTTGTAGTTAACTTCTTGGTCACGACAGCTCAAACAGTCTACTACAAAGAATGGATGCAATATGTGGAAAACATTAACACCAAGCAAAAATGCACCTCTCAGAGGTAGGAAAAGAAGTCTTTTAAATGTTCTGATAAAATAAAGTGAAAGAAAACTGTCACTCCCCCCTCCCAACATACACTACCTGTGTTCAATGAGTACACGTTTTGAAAGGGCAGTCGTATTTAAAATAAACAGGAATTTAGAAGTCCAATATAATCCTATGCCATAACATATTTCCTGACATATTAATGTCCTGATATTCAGTGAGAATCCACTTTGTTTATTTACCTTCTAGTCTTACCAATATTTTTAAATATTTTTGTCACTATTTTTCATTGATTAGCCAGAACAAAAATCTCTCTTATGTCTCTAGTCTTTTGAGCATTAGAAGTTCAAATATATTCTTAAATCATAACAAAGAAAGCAGGTGAACACTGAACCATGAACTAATAAGCTTCTTCCTTAAGGAAAACTGGCACATAAACAAAAGGGCAGTTTCATTTCTGATGTCAGACTTTTAAAATATTTGTTCTTTTACTTGAATGGGCAAATTACTGATGGTCTAACTTCTAACTTCTCAAAATTTACTAGGAAATAATGGGCAATTTCCTAGCTATATAGATGGCTAGCAAATTCCAGCTAGTATAATTAAAAAAAAAAAAAAAAAAAAGAGACAGAGGAAAGCCCATGTTTGTGAAGATGGCAAAATTAGAGAATAGCCCTATGCTAGCACACATGATTTAAGAAGAAATCTATCACAGGCCTCGTATTTTATATACCAGCTGCTACTTTCAAAAGCCATCTGCTTCATTTTTCTGCACATGATTTTTTTATGCAGCTGCAGTATTTCAGAAAAACATTCACTCAGGCTGACAAGCTATCTTGCCAGTGCAGTTCATAAAAACACCACGCTGGATTTAATTTTTTTTATTAAGAACAAGAATAAAATCACTCTGAACTTAATACTGAACACTTTCCAGGAGTTTAGGGATTTAAAAAAAACTACTTGCTGTGTCTTAAAAATGTATTTTAGGTTTAAATTTTTTTTATATCCTTAGAAATTATTAGATAAAATTATCAAACTTTCTATTGAGTTTTCTTTTCAAGCATAACTACTGTGGAAATTCTTTAGCAACAGTACTATCAAATGGTGTTTCAATAAGGGCGAATACCAATAATTAGCCACTACACTGGCTTTCCCAGCTCATTTAATGTTACCAAGACATTTCCCACAGGATAATCTCCAATTTTTCAGGAGGACAGTTTAAAAATGAACAATCTATTTCTCTTGCTTTACTTTCAATGTCTATGACCTACTTAAACAACTTAGTCTTCCCCCCCCCCAAATTGGCATTGCTTTGAAAACTGCATTTAAAAAGCACTTCAGTGATTAAGTACCCCCTAAAGAGTTAAGCGCATAACCAAAAAAAATCACAACTGTGTAAGATAGTTAGATAAGCAAACAAAGAAACAAAATGTCTTCTGTACTCCATTTAGTAAGTAGCATAAGAATCGTAATTATAATAGTTTAACGAAGCATGGAAAACAAAGATTCACATTACACCATTTTCTCCTTATCTATTTGTTCTATCCAGATATTTTTAGCTGGTGTTTTTATATTCAGAAATGATGTACTTGTGCTTAGCTAGTGGCATTTATATTAACAAATACCAGTTTCCTCTTAACCTTCCTGTATCTGCAATAATTATTTATTCATTCTCCTTTTTAACAGGTCAGGTGTGTTCCAGCACCTACTTTTAAACATTCAGGTTTCAAATACCTGAAGGTATTTTGGTGTTTGGTTTTTGTATGTAATAGCTCACCCTCAGCCACCACAGAAACTGCTTGTAAGGATCTTCATTTTACACTTACACACAGCACTCTGGTGACATTGGTCCTACGAAAGTCCAGTGAAATTTTTCCTACAATTTACCAACTTCTGTAACATGAAAGTCCAGAACGCCTCAATATATCCACTAGAAAAGCTGATCTTCAGCAACTACTTATGGGACCAAGACAACGATTGAAGCATATACCACATTTGTTTTCCCCACAATATCACGTTCAAAACGAACAATGTTGCTCTGTGTTCAGAATATTCCTGTTCAGACTGCATTCTGCAGCAGGTACCACACGTTAAGTCCACCACGATCCACGACACAGCTCTTCTGTGGTACCCTATCAGACATATTTATCTCAAATATTCTGTGGTTTCCACTGCAATCATTCTCGTAGCGTTAAATACACCACAGAAATGCTGTAGCATAGCCTGGGACTGATACATCATTAGATGAATGCAGAACAGCCACCCAATGTAATTGCTTACATCTGTAATCACCAAACTGCAAAAGGAGATGGCTCCTCCACCTTTTCACAGCAGAGCCCACCCTCATTTACCAACAGCAGGTTCCTGTAGGACACTGAATTTTCTTCACTACAGAATCAGAATAATCAGCTTGAAAGAATAGGGTCTCAAGCCATATTACTACAGCTTCAGAAATCTTACGCAAAATTAACCCTCAAAGATTTGTGCCTCATCTGCTTTGAATGAAGTACCATATGCACAAAAGCCCAAAGCATACTTTTAATGTCATCACTATTTTTAGGAGCCACCTTAATGATCGTAATGGTAGTTTTTAAATATGCACAGGAGGGAAACACATATGTGTTTCCACCCCTATTTACCCATCTAATAATATTAGACTTATTATAGAAGATAAGTCTACATTAGGGAAAATTAAGGCTTTGGCCTCTTCTAGTGGAGTTAAAAGCACAGATTCAGTATCAGGATAACATTCATTTGCCATCTGCCCTCAGCTGTTCCTCCTTTTCGTCTTCCAAGGTCACAGTCTCTATATTATCTAGAGGTGATCTTTGACATCTCTAACTAATTTTGGAAGCTCCTCTGTTAATAATAAGGGCATTAGAGATGGGGTGAGGGGGGTAATCAACTTCTGACAAGGCATTGTTAGGGACAGAATGGCTAAAAATGATCCCTTCTGTCCGAGTGGGCTGATCTCCAGATGTCACTGCAATATACACTGCTGCCTCTCAGATCTTCGATAAAGTAGGACTATACTCTTGGGAGCCATATAGTACTCAACCTACTAAGCATGCCTTGCTAACACCTAATTTTATACTTCTCCTCTGACACAGAATTCTGCTTTTCCAGAAGAAATGAGTCCAAGAATCAACATGAGTCAACTTGTTGTGGTTTGGTTTTTTTTTGGTCTGATGCATGTTATATGCAACCTAATACACTACTGATACACTAATCTGAATAACATTTTGTTCAAGATTACTAACACAGACATATCCATGCATCAGTACATGGAAACCTGTCTTGAGCATTTTAAATGTATTATATCAAGTTAAGAGTAATTCACATACGACTGCAAGAAAGCCCACAAGCACTGTTTTCACCACTCTGGTTGACAGGTGGAAATTTTAAATCAAAGCACCCATTTTTCTTTGGACTGAGCTTGGCTGACTATTTAAAAGGTATTTAGGAATACGAGTATGTTTTGCATTCCTATCATACAGCACTGCTAACAGAAAGCAGACATTTGACACAGAACATTTAGAAGATACCAAAGTAGCTACACAACTATACAAACAGAAAGATCTACAAGAAGAATGTCAGCATAGTTTTGAGAGTGTAAATCAACTTTTATAGTTAAAAAATGAGTACTTTATGAGGTATTTTGAATTTCAGCAATTTCAAGAAACCAACCCCTTGTAAGGGATATCTCACTTATAATTACTTTTGCAAGCTGCAAGGAGCAGACAGGTGATGTTCAGTTTCATTTATTTAAAAAAAAAAAAAAAATTTGTTTCTTTTTAAGCAGCTGCAATTCTAACATTTATTACCACTTCCCTGTAGGGCACAGTTTGTGTGTCAACCATTAACTCTTCCTGAAAGATCTTTTTTTTTGTTTTAAACAGGCTGCCAATTATCAGGAACAATGCCAGCTTTTCTCCCTGTGTCCTTGATTTTCTTCAAAGCTTTTCCTGTCAAAGTCATTTGCTTCAGGTCTCCTATTTTTGTTAGGGTATAAGAGATGTTGTTATTTAATTAGGTTAAAGAGTCTAATTCCCAGTCTGCACTTCAAATTATATCTCATGCACCTAAGCCTTATAAAACTTTAATCATTAAGTTACTGCAGTAATTGCCTGGACTTAAAATTTCCTACAGGTTGGGGGACAGTGTTACAAAAATAATTTAATTTGCTGATGCATTTATCTGCCACAATATAACAGAGAATTTTCATTTAAGGAAATACATTTTCAGCGTTAACATTATCTTTACAGACACTACAGAGACAGAGCAAGAAAGTGTCATTTGTCTACAACAAACTATGCCTCCTCTTTCTTTAGAGAATTTTTTCTTTTTTTTAAGAAAACAAGTATCACTTTTTCCTCTTTTTTTTTTTTAAAAGTTTTCTTATGAAAATGAACCTGCATTGTACTTGTCTGATGAAACACTGAATCTCTGTGGCACAGAATTCAGCCCAATTTTTACAGAACATCATTTATCTGCCCTAACTTTGAGATCATCCTCTCTCTGCTTCCAATTCCTTCTCTGGTGCATTACACAAACTTTGGCTCATTTTAAAAAGCAAACCCAAAGCACGGTCCAGTCGTATGGTTTCCTTTATTATATGTATGCACACCTCCAGGTCAGCTCCATGCTGCAGGCTAAATAAGGCAGGACAGAGGAAAATTCTATGCTGATAAAACCAACCTTTTCTTGTTCTTTGGGGTCTAAAAAAAATCCCAAAAGTTACTTTTAAAGTCTTCTGTTTGAAGCACAAGGACAGCAACAATGGAACAGCTGACGCCTAAGAGCTGGGTCCCCCCCCAATACAGATGCTTACTCCCTTTTCATCAAGGGATAAACCATCTCCAATTACTGGAGGCTAACACGTTATTCAAGGATAAATGTGTGCAGGCTCTTGTCCCACAATAAAAGGAAGGCAATTCAAGTAGCTTACGTCTGATTCTCATTATATGAATGTTTTTAAAAGCTGTATTCTATCTTGATGTGAGATATGGCTTTCATTCCTCACTCAACTATTAAGGCAAAAAAGAGAAGCCTGTCCCCTTTATTTCCATCTCCCAACAGCCATGTCACTGGAACAGAAGGAAAGGAAGACACTCGCAATGGATTTCACCAACACTTACTTAAAGCAACTGGAAATGCTCCCAAAAAGTACAGGAAAAAGGTGAAGTCTAATTTTCATTACTTGAAAAACTCCAATTTTTAATTCTCCTTTTGTACCTTTATGCTTGTTTCCTCTAAAGTTTTCTTGAAAAATGGTAAAAATTCATACAAAAGACAGGTATCTTTATTCTTTTGAGATTTACAAAACAGTCAACAAAACAAAACAAAAAGTAGGTTACTTGTTGATAAAAATTAACTGAGTGTGTTTTTACTCAGCAATCCTGTGTACTTCATGTTTAAGGTTTTGGGGGCGGGATTAGAGTTGACTTTGGGGTATACAATACAACGGCACACAACTGAAGGCTGGCACATAAAACCTATGCAGCAAGCATCTGCCAACTGTGCAGACAACCATAAATCTGGCATTTCCTGATTTTTGAATACTTTAACCTCACAATTCAAACAGCACTGGGTGGGATCCAATTTGCCTAATTTGGCTGAAATTATAAGCAGTTGGGCCCAAGGGAATAATGCAGTCAACGGAGTATCACCACCTAAATGCTCCACTTACTGAAAAAAAAGAGAAGACACTGCTGAAGACCTGTCACGCACTACCTTTGACACCTTCCAAACAGAAAGAAAAAAAAAAAAAAAAGATACAATTCTAGCATTAGCCTGTTGGTCAGAGCTCTCAACTGGGATGTAAAATGACGTATCTTGAACACACAACTCCTCCAGTCAAGAGGAATGGCCTAAGCATCAGCCTCTACCCTATCTCAAGTCTCACAGCTGAAGCACACAAGATGCTTCGACAAACCGCGTGGTATTAATATTAGTATGACTAATTCTGACGTTACAAACAAGTTGCATGGTTCCCCCCCTCACACACGCTGATTTTAATCCTCTGCTATACAGATTGCAAGCCAGGGGCACTCTTAGGAAAAGTCTCGTTAAGTGCCCTGCTTTTATACTTCCAATTAGAACAGCTTACGCCCACTGCAGATGGCAGAATGACCGCCACCGATTACAAACGGCTGTATGTCAAGCTACAAACAGTTCTGGTCATAGGTTCTTGATGTGTTCAAGACTCTTGAAAACAAAGAATACCCAAAACAAAGAAAGGTCACAGCATCCTTAAAATAGTCAAAATTAAGGAAAAATAAAAAGAAAAAAAAAATCACATATTAAGTCCAAGCTGAGAAGACTTAAATGCTTGCACCAATTTATACAGGGCAATGCACTCACTGAAGTGAATGGGAGTAGTCATGCATGTGAAGTTACAACCGTGTGCCAGTTTTCAGTTTAACAGCCTGATAATTGTGGTTTGGGTTAAACTGTATGAATAAACTGTGTCTGTTGACAGCGATTAAAGTAACGTTTTGTTATCTTTACAAATGTTCTGTGCTCTTCTGGAAGATGAAGATCACTTGAGGATTCAGTGATCAAACTTTCAGCTTCAACAGTACTGCTGCTCTGCAACTCAAATTCAAGAAAAAAAAATCACATTTTCTAAAACCCATGGGCAATTCATGGGTCACAGAGGTCACCATATTTCTTTTGCTTCTCCATGAACTTCTTATTTGATGTTGTACATTTTTAGTTAAGTCAGACAACGTGTTTGGATGTTATCAAGTTAGTAACAGGTTCTCAGCCTGACCTTGAAAAGAAAGATTTAGTCATGGGCAGCATCTGGTCCCCAAAATCTTTTTTTCTCATTTATAACACATGAGGCAGCAATGTATTTGACTTTTACATCTACAAAAGCCAATATGATTACAGAAGTGTTATTCTGTTTGTAAAATTCCATAACTAGGTCCTACGTTCATTATCTCTAACATACATTATTTCTGTGCAGAAAGCTCAAGATATGTATGCATGTATGATTTATGTACATTCTGTTGTTCTTGCCTAAATACAGCATGATGTGTCTGATTGAGAGCTGTGGTTAGCAAAAGAGGATGTTAAAATGTTGCAGTAATGACAGTGAGAAAGGAACAGAATGTGAAAAATCGTCTTTCCTTGTTTTTCCACATTCCCCTGTTTTATGATGCAGTGTTACTGCTCAAATTCTTTTCCTGCCTTCTTTTCATAAGTCAGTGGTGTTGCCTTAACACTTTACCAGATAAAAGTAATTGTCCTAATTTATTCAAGAGGGCAAATGAGACTTATGGAGCAAAACAGAATCATGGACAGAGAACGACAGCTGTGGAAAGTTGTGCACCTGATTTCCATGACAATGGAGACCCAAATACCTTGCAGCACCCCAGAAAAAAGAACAGTGACTTTTGAAGAACTGGATTTAGAAATACCTCATGATAAGGTGGAAAAGAAAGAGGAAAAGAAAAAAAATCATACGGTGCGCAGAGCAAGGAGACAAGAACCTCTGATTTTCATTTTATAATAGAACTAGGATTCAGGGCATTGTCAGATACACACAGCTGTCATTTTTGCTTATCAATTCCTGATGACCTTCATAAACCTTCTTGCTATTCTGAGCCATTTGTATCCGTTTCTAATGATTTCCCCAAATTTAGTAAAAATGTGTTTCTCGGAAAATGGTAAAAAAAATATTCCTCTGGTATCTTAAAGTCCCTGCTTGAAAGAAATAGTTCTCTTAGGCACAAATGAGAGGACGCTGCAGGCCTCCCTGCTGTTGAATAGGTAAATGATGGAGTTCAGGAAATTACTTTGGACTTCATTACCTACTTTTGCATCACGGGAAAGACAAAACTCCTGTTTTTAAAACCAGTATGAAGAAAGTCATTTGCTGCTAGAGTAAAAATGAACATGATTTTATTGTTTCTACAAGAACCCCTGGCAGTACTAAAGAGTCACCAAAATCCAGACATTTTTCGGCTGAAACAAGCATATCACACAGATCAGTTAAACTAGAATGCTAAGTCCAGACAAGCACTGCACTAGAGTTGTCTTCTCAGAAGTCAACTCTGTCATGTATCAATACAAAAATTTCATCAAACGTTAAAAAAAAAATTAGAAGTCATTTACCTAAGGCAGAATGTGTGTGTGTACAATAAAGTACAGAAGACATTTAAGAAATGAGTATGAGCATGTTTATTCTATATTCTACTTTCAGATGGAGTATTGGACAGAGGAGAGGATTATGTTTTCCTCTTTTTAGAAACTTAAGATGAAATTTTTATCAGAATTACTGTTTCCTGGTTCCTGATCTGCAAACATGTCTGTTCACAAGGGCAGAAGAGTGCCACGCTTTGGACCAGCTCCAGTTATATCCTAATTTTAGGGGACATCGATCAAGAATTATGGTATGCCCCAAGCAAGTAACCTAAGATCAGGATATTTTTGAATGTGGCAGAGACAGAACAAAAAGAACAGTAGTTCATGGGAATAGTTTTCCTTGGTAGAAGCCTTTGGGGTTTGAGTAACATTATCAGCACTTCATATTGTTGTTCCTTCGGCACAACAACACACATCAGGTAAAACAAAATTCCTGTTTCAAAGCAAAACTCCAGAGCTTTCACGGTGTAGTTCCTGAGCTCTGCCATTTCAGCTGACTTCACAAGCCCTCCCCGCTGCCTCTCATTCCCACCTTACTCCATTCTCTATCATGACAATAACCCATAAAATCACTCCTTTAAATAATCTAGATTGAAACTAATCCTCCATATAGTACTATAAATTATTGCTTAAAACTATGATATAAAAACATATCTCCTTCACCAACTTGTCACCATTACTAACACAAACTGTTTGTTAAGCAGTAACAATATTTCAGTGTATGAAGATAGACAATGTACCATACAGGCACCGGAGAAGAGCCACCTAACATGTAGCAAATAAGTAACTTTAGGTTTGAATTTTCACAGATGCATGGATTCTTAAAGTTAGGGGACACTACAACCATTCTAGTCCAGACTCCTCTAAAAAGATAGCCCCATGAAGTTTTACTTTGAGCTTGCTAGTCTAAAAGCAGATTAAAATTATTTAAGTCAACAAAATGAAGACTTAGGTGCTTAATTTATAGAAACTTTCACTACTATGCAGTTTTACTAATCAGTAAGACATACTCAAATCAAGAAAATAACGTAACAATATGAGTGGAAAAAACATTCCATGGTTGTAGTGAAATTGCCCACTTATTTGTGCTTCCAAAAATAAAGAAATTCAGCAATTTAATAAAGTGTGAAATAACTATAAGCAGCCAGCTGAACAACAGTAAATTTTATCAGAGTTAAGACAACAACTGCAGAATTACCTTGTCTTTGGAAAATATTCCTCACCACTTCTCAAGGAGAAAGATGCCATGGACTTCATGCCCTTTCTGCTTTATAGATGCAACCTTAAATTTTACCAATTTCTGTTTCTACAGTAATATGTTATCCACATAAACAAATCCAGAATTTTCCAAATTCAGCTAAAGCAGCAAAAATTCAGCAAAAGAGAAAGTGGTAGAACTGAACATACCTGCTGATAGAAAAAATTTAGAGTTGGTTTGTCCTCAGTGAACTGGTTTAGAAATCCTTTTGGCAAATATCTAATTCTCAATTCGTATCTGAAAAGCAAGAAAAAGAGAATTATACTGGTGAGACAAAAATAATAATTGAGATTTCCTCACAAATAAAAGACATCTTCAAACATTCTTACAAATAAGGATAAAATCAAAACAAACTCAGAAAACTACAGGAAAACCTCCTCTTCTGACTACTCAGAGAACTAAACTGGAATGTAGTACCTAAGATTTCATAAAGATGTTTACAAAGCAAACAAAACCCTGCTGCCTTCTTAAAGCTTCAGTGACGACTGAAGCATCAAGACTTCAAGCAGATAAGCTATCAGGTCCAGATCCATGGGACGGGAGGCCCCAATTAGCGGACAACAGCAGATGAGCTGCCACAACCACTGATGTGACCCCCTGGCAACAGCTTTTATCTTTGGTTATCACAAGCACGGTACTTAGATCCCACTGCTCCAAATAAGAGCAGCAACCAATGTTACTCACCAGGGAGCAACATCCTACACACAAAACAAGGGGGCTTACTCAAGGAACATGACTCCGCTCCTTCTCTGATCAAGTGCTGTAGTATTCACATCTGAATGTTCCAACGGTTTTGAAGGGATTTCTCTGTAAAAAGGCTTCCTACTTCCTTATTCATCATCAAGATACATGCAAAAGCCAAATGAACCAGTTTTCAATGTGACAGTCGTATTTTTTGAGTTAATAGTACACCACAGGGTACGGGAGATTCAGAATTAGCCTTGATCCACGACCTATGCCAAATTTGTATCCTTTCTCAAACCCTAAACTTATTACAATCCCTAAATTTAGTATCCCTGCGTTCTGCAGTAACAGCCCACAATGTTTGACACACACTGCATGCTTCCTCTTCTAACACATTCCTGCAACAAAATTCTGATAATAAATGTCCTCATCCCTTTGGGTATGCCAATACAGCTTAACCTAAGTATAAAACTCTTTACAGCCCTTCTCCAAAATAAGTATATTTAACAATCTACTCATGATGGAAAGAGCAAATATTGCAATGTTTCAATCTGTTGGTTTCAGCAGAACAAAAACTTCTGTTCAGCAAGTGATTTGGCTGTCTGTAATCAAGATTTATATGGGTATTCGGTAAAAAGTTACTAGGAGTTACTGCTGCTTAGGATTCCACTGCAAACAGTAGTTGCAGTATTCTTTGCTTTGAAATCATTGAAAACACATTGTCCCTTTAGAAATCATTAAAATAAGGCAAACATTTAGAAACTGTAACCACATGCACACACACTGTATACTAACTATGAATCCTTAGAATGACATTTTTTCATAGTATGGCAAGTTTATTTCGTAAGGGAAAATGCACGCTCAGTCATCTTGTGCGCAGAAAACATGTTGTTACGCTAAGAACAGTCTTCACACTGCAGGACATACAAGAGAGGTGGAGAACACCTGAAAGAGGGTAGATTTAGATTGGAGGTAAGGAAAAGATTTGTTACGATGAGGGTGGTGAAACATTGGAACAGGCTGCCCAGAGAAGCTGTGGATACCCCATCCCTGGAAGTGTTCAAGGTCAGGTTGGATGGGGCTTTGAGCAAGCTGGTCTAGCGAAAGATGTCCCTGCCTGTGGCAGGGGGTTTGGACTACATGATACTTAAAGGTCCTTCCCAACTCAAACCATGCTCTGATACGATGACACAGACAGGTATAAACAAAAAGATTCAAAGTCACAGTTAAGACAACCTCTTAAAAATTACTTTAATTGAGAAGGCACACAGAATCATCTTCTATGGCTGATCAGCTTTTACATTTCATGATACATAGCAGATATCTAGTTATTCACTAAAATTTTAGGTATTAGCCAAATTGTACTTGCAGGCATTTTAAGTGCTAGGAAGAGAAACCAGTGTGAGCACACTGTCCAGAAGCAGAAAAGTAGAGCCTCCCCTACCACCCGGCTTCTGCCATATCCCTCAAATCTACTGCTGAACACCACTGCAGAGACCAACACAAAATAAAACAAATCTATGTAAAAAATTACTTGTTTGCATTTTTTTTAGCTCTATAACCTGCTGCATTTTAGTTGTCTTTCTACATTTTGAGATTAAAACCAACACTAGTCTCTGAAAACTGTCCTTATCAATTTCTCATCGTTTCCCTGGTACATTTTCTCCTGCTATTCTCTCCTTGTCCTTTATCTGTTTCTATTCAAATTCCTCTCCCTGGCAGAAGGTTTCCACAACACCTTCCAAGCCTCACTGCATGAAAACAGCAAGCAGGAAAAACAGTATTCAGAAGTGAAGACCCAACCTCTGAGCAAAGGAAAGTTGACTGATCAGATACTTGAAGGTGACTGGCTAACTGGTTATCTGTATTGCAGTACTTCCCAGTTAATTAAAATGGTTTCATCCTTTCCCACTGGAGCTGCACTTTGTCAGATCACTGGATGTTAATACAAAATCTGGTACCTATTTTATTACTGCTTTGATAAATCTTTATGAGGGACTGGCAAATACATAGCAAAGGTTGACATGCAACTCAAGGGTATTACCATGGCACAAGAGAATTTATACATCAGACAGTGAAGTCAGCTAAGGACAATTCAGGATCTTGCAAACTTAACACTGGCCACTTTTCCCGGGCACAAAGCTACGGCTTTACCTGAATGGATTTACTACATACTTGGTTTGTGTACAAGACAGAATACCAGCACACAGTGCTTCTGGGGGACGGCTAACGGACAACAGATTTTCAGTGATTTCAAAGCAAAGAAAAATAAGTTAGTAAGTGTACCTGCCCTAAGGAGCTGTATTGGGTGCCCAGGCGCTGGCAGTGGGGCTGCAGGGCGGCCTCTGTGAGGAGAGGCCGGGGCTGCCCCGTGCCGGACACAGCCCGTTCCAGCCAGCTCGGAGCTGCGGCCGTGGAGAGCCCGGGCGGGAGCAGGTTGTCCCTGAAGGACTGCAGCCCGGGG
>JANHGO010000063.1:5910371-5923187 GCA_024606505.1 Aquila spilogaster | reverse complement strand
GCCACACTATTTCTGATACAGGCCAGGATGCTGTTGGCCTTCTTGGCCACCTGGGCACACTGCTGGCTCATATTCAGTCAACTGTCAACCAGCACCCCCAGGTCTTTTTCTGCTGGGCAGCTTTTCACACTATGCAAATGAAAAGAATCCTTTATTTGGTCTCCCAATGGACTAAGAACAAATATTGACCAGTAGTCACTCCACTTCTTCAGCAGCATACATATTGTCTCAGTCTCCCTGATCTAGACCAGAATGTAGAACACCTTTACTCTCTGGGATTAAAAAAAAAAATATAGGAAAAGCAATTTTTCTCCTTTACAGGGACTTGTCTTCTTAACTGAGGAGCTATGAGAAGCACCGGTTTTTGCAACAGGATCTCATGAGAAAATCAGGTAAGGCAAAACAGCTTGGCTGGGACAGACACTGACAGCAACCTTCATTACCTATTTATAACCTAATCTCTGACTATGCCTATGGGAATGAAGAAGCTGATTTCCAAAGGCCAACTCAAGGATGGGCTTGATTTTCAATATCCTCTAAATCCACTGTCTTTGAAACACAGCCAACTGATGAGGATGACAAGTCCCTTTCCCACAAACCAGGTCTGCTTTCTGAGCAAGCATCCCAGCTGATTATCACCTCCCTTTTGTTTGATAGAACTGTTACTGGAAGACCACTATTTTACTTACTGCTCTGCATCTATACTGGGGTACAGAAGCACACTGACACATACTATGGGCCTCCACTCAGACCAGCAGAAAGGTGGGGATCAGTAGAATTAACAAATCATATGGTCAAGTGACCTGTCCACAGCATAGCGTACACTACTGAGCAGTTCTAGGAGCTTCCCTTTGAGTAATAAGCACTACCTGGGCAGTTGGTAGAGCCAAAAAAGAAAGGATGATCCAACTCTTACTATTTTGTGACACTGAAGGAAATAATCTCACCAGTCCCAGGCACGTAGGTTACTTCCAGCAGGTTCCAATTCAGTTCACATCAGCAGAAAAGTAACCGGAAAGGAGAAGATGGGAACAAAAAGGGCAGACAAAGGAGGAGCCTTGAGTGAGTTTAATGAACTGAATCAGCTCGCTGAAGGATTAGACAAGCATTAAGGCTCATAGGAGAAAAGGAAAAAGCAAGAGAGGGGATAAGACAGACTGTGGAGAGGAGAGGTACAGAGCTGTTAGATCAACTTAGTCAACTCATTAAATCATTCTGCAGGTGGTCTGCCCTTTGTGTCAGCACCAAAGCATTTGTATTGCAGCTATCGAAACTTACAGTACAGGACTGCTAAGCATAGGGGCTTCCTTTGGGGCATCTGCTACGTGTTAGAACCAAAGCATGAATGTCACCTGGTTACAAGGACCTACTTTACCTACAAACCTTAACTAGAGAACCAGAAGGTGTCTACCCTGTGGGGAACACAGTGTGTTCCATGACATACAATTTGTCACTTGAACCTCTTCGTATTTCCCTTGTGGGGCAAAAAAGACCAGCAAACGGAACAGTGCTTTGGCACATACCATTTTTAGAGACACGAGAGGACAGCTGCTGTGACTGTTTAAGGCACAATATTATAAAAAACAGTGAGGGTTGATGCTATCTATGATTTAAGAGTCCCACACAGAGATAAAAATGAAGGTTAAGGGAGGAAGGCTCTTTCACCTTTCTCCCTCATGCCCTTAGAAACATCCAGTCATTAAAATAATGACAAATGAAGAGGAATTTCTTCATTAAAAAGTGAGTTTAACACATGCCTTGCTAGCGGAAACACTAAGAGGAAACCTGAAGCAAACAAATCCACTCCAGTATTATTGCCTTCCCATTAAAAAGCCCTGTTTTTCTGTTTGTTTGTTTGTATTTCACTTGTCATCTAGGATCACCTCGCATGCACAGGTATACAGGCCTTCATACAAGCAAATGCTTAAGGAACAATTAACAATTTATGCTACTGTAAAAGAAACCTAACAGCAACAGTGTTACTGGAATTCAGTAATGAATAAAACTCTCAGACTGCAGTTGGAAGACTATAGTTTTTCTAAAGCAATTGCATGTAAATACACTGAAATTATACAATGCTTCTGTAGTGCTAAATCTTGCATAACTCAAAGAAGTAAGGCAGTATTACCCAATGTGACATAAAACACGGCACACTCCAGAATACTTATTTCCTGAACAAACTACTACAAACAAATAAGCAAGCAGTTCCAATAATTATAAATGATCATTTTCGGCACCATGATTTAGACACATTCGGAATTTTCTGATGCTGGACGGAATTATCTTCATTGCCAGAGAATAAAATAAAATGGAAAAAGGATATTTAATTTGATACAGTTAACTAGCACCAACATTCTTCAAGTAAACATACAGTGAAGACGCAGGCACAGTCAATAAAAGGCTTCTATCTGACCTTTAGCGCCAATCTTTCTTCTTTGTAGGAAAAAACGAAGTATTAGGTCTTTACTGATTTTTATTTAAAACAAACAAACCAACCCATCACAAGATAGTTCAAACATTTGCTGTCTCATGCAAAATACAAACCTTTTTACAGCAAGAAGGTGGTCAGAGTACTATATAAAAGCAAACGTGAGGATGGGGGAAAAAAGACTTCCAGTAAGCAATGATTTCCTGTTCATCTTTTGTGACATAATTGAGGTTATCCACTGGCAGTTTGGCAAAGCTAAATTGTGTGTGCTCCTGCAACTGAACTGTCTGCCATAGGAAGAGGGAAGAAAATTTGAAGTGACAGAATTTTGGGTGACCTTGCCCTAAAGTCTGCTATTATTTACTCTTTCTAAGCTCTAACTACAGCTGTATCATCTGAAGCAGAGCTGTATCCCTATTACTCCCCTTCATTAGCCCATCCTCTGCAGGATTATAAACAGCACAGCATCAAACAAAAGCTGAGTATACGGGAGACAGATTTTATCCTGGTAATTTTTGTGTACAACCTCCTGACAATCAGTGTAACTTCTAGTATCTGGATTAGTCCACGAGAACATCTGAGATCTAATTTCTGAACAGTGTGAATATACAGCCCTTTTAATTTAGATGATTAAAAAAAAAAAACAAACGCAAAAAAACCACACAAGAGGCAGTTACTGGTTTATTAACACTATGGGAAGCTTTTAATTTAAGAACATTCCAAGACACCTCTCCCTTTACTAATCTAAATATTTTTACAAGTACTGTCATATGATCTTAAACACTCTGTGTTATGGTATTACAAATATGACAGCAGCATTTTGATTATGCACAGCAAATCTCCATGGGTTTAAAAGGTATGTCAGGCTGCATGTATTCGATAAAACTTTAAATGACACTCTGGAAAGGTATTGAATAATTTACATCTTGCCATAGCTCTTTCATGAGTATTTTATAAAATTCCTTTCCACGAACTTCAAAACAATATCTAATTTTGCTTTTGAAACTAATTAACTTTGCTCTGCAATGTATACAATGCAAGTTGCACTGCCTAATAAAAATGGAACTGACACTTGTACACTATGTAACAAATTTCCACAGCATAAATTATTCACATCTTATACACAGCACTACTATCATGGAAAGGATTCAGGAATCCCCTACTTCCCAAGCTGTGATTTCACAGTATTATCAGTGAAAAATTTCTTGTTGAGGTATGGAAGGGAAAATAGTGATGCATGTCCCAGAAACAATAAAATGTAACATGCACAGAAGGGCATGTGCAACTTTTCTGAAACCCAAAATTTAAACATTCCTAATTTGTTTGAATTTGTTGCATTTGTTAAAATCGGGCCCCTAAAGAGAATTTATAAACTGAAGATTGCCAACTGTGTCATCTGCCAGTATATAACAGCTCAATTTGAAAGAAATTAAGTATAGACTATTTACAATAATTTTGCAGAAGATATGTGTAGCCTTTAAAATAACTAGCAACCTCTGCACAAATTGTCGTTATGAATATAAACCACAGAAAAAACATGCACAAAACTCCTGCAGTGAACTAGTAATTATAGTAATCTACTTTTTGGTGTTCCCACATGAGTTTAGTGCTATACTTGGTTTAACGGTGTTTTAAAACTCTGAGCTCCCCATCCCCTCTAGCAGACTATTGTGTCTTTCTGCAACTAAATTTTAGTTTCCTCTTGTCTTTCTGCCAACAAAGCAGACAATCTTTCCCTCCTTCCTCTCCAGCCCACAACCTCTCCTGAGCATTCACTATCAGCTTACTCTGCTAAAAAGCTGAAGAAAACTCAGCCTTCAACAGAACACAGGTCATACCACTTCTTTTATCCAACTAACTGGTATCATGAAAATATCACAGCAAATGTACCTAGGCTATGAAAAAAATCCAAAATTCTGCAGTTACCTTTCTGTTGTTCATCGCTCCTGGAATAACTGGAGAAGATCCCAGTTAGAAGAAAGGCAGATGTCACTCATCACTCTGGGCCTCAATTCATTACCAAATAAATAGTTTTACAACTGAAAAATTTTACAACAGCAGAGGGATAAACTGCTCTATTCACTGCATTTCACTGCTTTCAAATCACATTTCTCTTACTCAGTGTATCTATAAATACAAGTACTTAACAATATATTTTTGTTTTTATTTAAATAAGATGACTTATCCTTTTAAAATTGCAGCAGTGTGCTTATAACACAAATAGGAATAGCATTCCTGTCCTAAAACTTTTAAGGCTGACAAAACCTGAGATGGGGCTGGTTCACTAGATGTATCATGTTTTGAAGATTTTCAGGACAAAGGACTAGGAGATTTCTGTTCCTATTTTATGCCTTCTTGAAATCCCAGCTTACACTTATCTGTTCTCTTCAGTCTGCAGGAAACCCCTCACAACAAAAGAAACCTGCAAACAAAACACTGCTTACAGCTCTTTCTGAAGACTTTGGTGGTTCGGGGTTTTCCCCCCCCTCCGTTCCACCACCTCTATTCCACCACAAGAAGATCTTCCTTAGTAAAGCAAATTATAGAGTAGTTTTTTAAGACAAGGCAAAGAGACGTATATGACTCCATTTTGACACTGAACAGATTTATACTCTTACTTCCATTCTTCTGGAGGGTGGGCTAGTTCAAATTTCTCTCTCACATTGGACACCCCCATGTCCAGGTGTAGCCAGTGAACCTCCTCAGACTGCAGATGGCTGAGTCGTAACCCATAGCAGGCCACATTTTTCACTTTGTGACTGTCCACAATCTTCTGAATTATGCCCTAAAACAGAGAAACATACACTCCTTACAAGCCGTAAAATGCAATATATATTTTTTTTAAATTTAAAATATTACCATGTAATACCCTATACAAAATACTAAGCAATAAATCAGGTATCACCTTTATTAAGAATACTGAAGATGTTCAGCTGTAAGCTACTATTTCAGACAATCATTTACAATTTCTGAAGTTTCACTGGCATGGCTTCACAAAACATCAGTAAATACGTTTCCATGCTTATCAGAATTAAGCCACTATGTCCTCTACGTAAAGCAGAATAACATAAAAGCAAAAATATAAAAAGCAGATGTGCTGATGAAAGCAAGATGTATTTGTTCAAAAAAGACCACCAGCAGCCTTTAAAAGTCACTCTCCATCTACAACTGGAAAATCACCTTAGACTCTCATCCTATTTAGTGCCCCAACAGCCAGGATTTGATAGGTCACATCACAGCCCCTTGGCTTCCTTTCCACTCCCCCACCCCCCCCTTTTTCTCCTGAGATTCAGCACAGATCCCTTATAAAATGGAGCAAGACACAGTTATTTGGGAAGATTCTCAAACAAAACAAATGTCCTCCTTGTTTGTCCTGAGGTAAATTTCAGCGTTTGAGGTTCTCTTGCCCAAGAAAGGAACCTTTAAAAAAAAAAAAAAAAAAATCGTAACAGATTGCCATCTCCCTTCCACGTTAGACCTTAAAAACCTCAGAAAGGTCTAATACACTGTAACTGAAATTCAAATGTGTTAGTAGAGCATGGATTAGCAACCTTTCAGGTGCAGCATGCCAGGCTGTCCTGCTCTTATCCAGATTAGAAAGTCAGCAGGAGATCAGAGCTGCTCCCTCACAACCCAGTAGAAGGCAAGGCTTGTCTCTCTGCAAGGCGGCAGATCCCTGCCAGTACAGAGTTTAGAGCTCAGCAGGAGCACAGGCTATCACTGCTCCCAGACACTTCTTTCAGAATTTATAGACCTTTGTTTCTGACCCTGTAATGGTCTGAAAATTTCCTACTGAAAATGCTCATGTGCAAGTGTGTATATACATGCACATATATATGCACACAGATGCACAAGCTGCTGATTCTTGCTCAGAATTTCAGAAAACATCAACACGTAGCCAGTGTTAAGTACTACAGGAGCCAGAGGTGGGCTACTGGAGTGAGCTAAGCAAAAGGGTTTTTTACAGGAAAACATTGTTTCCCAAAATTTATTATTTTATATCCCAAAGAAATTGTTTAAGACCCTGATTCTGCAAATTAAGCAAGCAGAAAACTAACTGCAAAGAGGGAATTAAAGAAGCACTAAGTCTGAATAGAGGGGGAAGACGACACATGTAGGAGTGGAATCATGCTTTTGGTGAGGTGATAGTGAGCAGTTAGATCAGCTCACACATCTTATCAAACTGCAACTTTTAAATAATCTTCCAGAAGCAACACAGTGCATAGTAAAATGTGAAAAAAAAAAAAAAAAAATATACCTTTCAAGCCTACAAGAAGGAAGCACAAGCCGTGCTTAGTAAGTTCATGGGAGTCTGAGTCAGAAGAGGCTCCATCAAGCCCAGCACCCTGTCTCCAACAGCTGTGGTATGAGCATCCTCAGAAGCATCATTCGCTTCGGTACCAGTAGTGCCTCCCAACACCCTTGTCTTCTTCCGTGCAGGATGCTTGTGGAAGACTGTATGATGTGGGAGGGAAACTTCAAAACACGCTGGCACGTCAAAGTTTTCAAGCGGCCCTACCAGCTGGCAGCACCACACAGACTAACCACAAACAGCTGAGTCCTGGCAGCCAGAAGGTGCCCAAGTTGCTGGGACAAGTGTCTGATGCAAACAAAAGTAACCTCCCTGCAGTACACTGGTAAAACAACTGAAGGAGGAACCACAGTGGCCACAGATGGATGCCGGGGGAAGAGGCGACACCAGGTAAGCACATATGACACTTCCCCTAAATGCTCTCCCAGCCTCTGACTGTTTTCATCCGAGTGGATTTCCTGAGCCAAGCATTGTTTCTGTCATTCATCAACCTTCAATGAAACACCCCAGTTACTCATCCTGTCTCCTTAAAGCAGTTAACTTTTTGCAACCTTCCCCAGCAAGTTCCAAAGCTCTATTATCAGGTCAGTGAATGGTTCTAAATCTGAATTAAAGGTATTAAGCACAGTGTATAAAAACTGGTTAAGTTTATTTCTTGCCTGTATTTCAGGGTCTTTGTATCACATACTGCAAAAGAGAACTTTTGCCCGTGTCCCAGGAAACACATAACAACCACCAAGTACTCTCAGAAGTGACAGAGGCACATTTAACCTCTTCTTCACCCAAAGGACAATCTCTGCTTAGTTAGTAAAGCCTAACATTTTGGCAGGCGTGCTCTCCTCTAAAGGGAACACTGCCAGCTTTTCTATATGCATGCAAACAGAAAAGATTCATTCATTTTCATCTCTTTCTGCACCCTGCACAGAATATATAACATGCATTGTTTGCTTCTGGAAATCCACCCCTTCCCCTGTCTCTGACAGTGACAGTTGATAATGAAAATGGGGGTACATGTTCTTAAATGTTAGTAATGCCAGCTGTGATAAGAAATGGCTTTGGAAAGAAAAAAATTAAGGCAAAATTATCTATGACCATGAACCACCAAGAACACTGATGCATAAGGCTCAGCTGAAACCATTAGTATTTACTCAGGAAAGAATCAAGCCAGACATCTCACAACCTCTCTAATTTTTAGGTTGGGATTTTGAAAGGACTGAAGAAGTCAGATGTCTTAATTCCCACCAAAAGCAAGTGAGATTTTTAAGCCTCTTTCCTTTTTATATCATCAATCAAGTCTAAACCTATCACAGAACAAAAAATAAATAATAATAATAAAGAAGTAAATGTATTTTCTAAATTATGTAAGAAGGGTACCCCATGCCTTCTGGCCAGGTAGTTGGTATCACCCCAAGAAAATAATTAGCAACAATTAGTACATACTGCAACTCAAGAAAAAGTCAACTAAACGTAAACATTAAGGAGATAGCAGCAGTAGTGCAAAGGAAGTCAAGTGCAAGTGTTTGAAAATACATTCTTAAAACTTACACATGCCCAGAAAGGAAGAAGCGATGCTTTATGTGAAACAAACACGTTAAGTGGCTTCTCTCTGTTTTTGTTCAGGAATGCCACAGAGTTCATTCCAGATGCTAACAAACCATAGCCAGAATCAAAACATGGAGAAACAAGGAAATGTGGTGATTAAGACACTCAAAATGGCTGGTCTGCAGGGGAAGCCTCTCAAGTAAAAACATCTATTTGCTTATTTACTTTTTTATTAATAAACCAGAGAAGTTGAATTTTAAAACATTTAGAGCCACACCTTCAATCAACATAAACCAGCACCACAACAGGGCCGTTCATTCAGCAACATGAACTCTCACCATGGGAAGTGCAGCATATAAACAGTATAGTAAGTTCCCATGCAGCAGGACAAGGTTTGTTTTATCTGGCTGCTATTTCCAAACAGTACAAGATTAATCTCAAAAACTTGCACTGGCACCACAGCCATAACCGGGTCAGTGTATTTAACTCCGATCGGGTAGTAAACAACACACAGAGCCTCCTTGGGTTCTGGGCAGCCTCCACAGACCAAGTGGAGATGCTTGGAGTGTCAAAGCCACCGCCATCACTCCAGGACGGCTGACGGCTTCTCTGTCTTTCATGGTCACAATGTGAGGAGCTGTGCCAGAAGCATGCCTGATGTTCTTCATGGTGGTGATCAGAATGCTTAATCAGAAGTTTCCAGACAAACAATTTAACAGCTTAACCACTGCACAACAGCGACTAAAACATCCTGCTGAGATATGTCATGACAATCTTTTAACTGGAAGCATAGCCAAAGAAATCCGAAATCTCTCCAGACGTGACAACAACCAGCCTTTTAGCTCAGGAAGCCCCTCAGATGCATTCTTAAGTGGAAAAAAACAGGTAAGGAACACCAAAGTTTCAATCTTGATTACAAATTTATGACCTCGGATTAACACAGCTAGAAATACTCACAGGAGAGCTTGACTCCAGCAGAAACCTACTCCAAAATGAGATTTCACTTTGGGTTTACACAGAATACCTACATGAATATAAATTTCTATGAAGAGTTTTCATGTGTCTGTTGTCATTCTCATAAATACCCTACAATTGTAAGGAAGTCACACAATCATATGCCAGTTGAATGCTGTTTACTGTAATCATGTTTACTTTAATTAGGTTTCCAGAGCTAACATTTACACCCTGAACATAAAATAGGCTAGTACAGCTGAGCAAAAGAGAATGGGAAGCCCTTGGAGGAATTTCCTAACAATAACAGGTAAGTAATAGGTCACCTTCCCCTCCCTTTAACCGAGAGGGAAGAAAAAAAAAAAGCTTTTTCAATAGCTAGAAAACTAGATAGCACTCATTTTTACTCATTTATCTAAAGAATTCACAGATATTCAACACAGCTAATTTGAAAAATAGATTAATATTCTCCCTATATTAGGAGAATACATCCAAAAATAGAATTTACAGTACAGTGTATTTAGGAGGCTGTTAAAAAAACAAGACAGACCAGAGAAAGGCCAAAAGGTGAAGGATACCCTAGGCTCTCCCCGTATGTATCACTAATACCTTGTGCTTCTGTAAATGAGTGAAAATGAATTGCCTGCTTGTAAATTACTAAACCTGATGTGCTACTATGGATAAATTAAAGTTGGAATAATATACTCCCAGTGTGACTACAAACCTAATTTCCCTATTTAGTAGGAAGGAGAAAGTGTCTTGCACTAGAGAAAGTCTTTAAGTAGCACCTCTGACATAGGGACACGGTGTTCATGTTTGTGAAGCACTCCAAATATGTCAAATGCTATTTATATATCAAGTATTATAAATCACGATGAGAGATTTATATGGGGGCCTTAAATGAAGAGTTGGACAACAGCAAACTACAAAGCTCTGATGCAAATTAATTTAAAATTTCTATAAAAGAAAAATCCATGCCCTCACAACAACTAAATGCAGAGTGTCCTCTGATGACACTATGTCTGACATTCAAAGAGAAAAGCCCACATCCCTCTTTATCATCATCATGCTACTTCCTCTCTCCTGCACTGATCCAGCCAACACATTTGTACATCACATGATAAACTAGATTGGGGAACTGATCCAGCTGAAGAAGAACTCTGTCACTGAAGCCCAGCAACATATATTGAAACTATAGCCTGAAAACACATTTTTCTGATGCCTAGCATTTTGTCACCATGCAAGCCCAGAGACACCATCGACTCAAGCAACACATCCACGTTAAGTGCCTCAGCATCTTGCACACTTAAGCCACACACAGATCAGTCAAAGTGCCTCCCCCACATCCACACGTCGTTCCACAGGGAACCTCCGAGCACACGCTGACAGCACTGACAAACACAGAGCTGGTACAGCTGTGCTTTCCAGTGTCCTTGGCTGAATCAGCACTCCTCTGATCCTACTGCACACTGGTATAGCTTCCTAAATAACATTATTTTAAATGTTGACAATAAGTTTAGTTTTCCAGATGCTTAACATATAGAACTCACTATCCCCTACCCTCAATTGCACTTGCAAAGCTTACAAGCTTCCTTGGATCCAGTCCTGTATGGCTAAACCCTAATGCAGGCTGTGCTCTTGACTTGAGGGGCAGGTGCTGATTTCCTCTCTCTGGTGACCAGTGACAGGACACAAGGAAATGGAATGAAGCTGTCAGAGGAAGTTCAGATTGGACATTAGGAGAAGGTTCTTCGCTGAGAGGGTGGTTGGTCACTGGAACAGGTTCCCCGGGGAAGTGGTCACAGCACCAAGCCTGTCAGAGTTCAAGGAGCATCTGGACAACGCTCTTAGTCACATGGTTTAGTTTTAGGTAGTCCTGCTGTGCTGGTTTTGGCTGGGACAGAGTTAGTTTTCTTCATAGTAGCTGGCATGGGGCTATGTTTCAGGTTTGTGCTAGAAACAGTGTTGATAATACAGGGATGTTTTTGTTACTGCTGTGCAGTGCTTACGCAGTCAAGCCCTTTTCTGCTCCTCACACCACCCCACCAGCAAGTAGGCTGGAGGTGCACAAGAAGTTGGGAGGGTGAAACTGAAAGAGTAGTTAATGTCTCAAACATTGTGGTGGGGCAAGATCTGCATAACAACGAACCCTGCACAGCAAGGAACCACAGGTGAAAAGCAGCAGATGGGCACAGATCAGCACAGAACATCCGCAACAGGATGGGGAGGGCTTGCTGGAAGGTGCACAGCTCCCTGTTCTGATGTGCTGTTCTGGTACGCTAAGCAAGGAAGCTCATCACGTATGGCCAAAGATCAAACAATGGTCATGCCTGCAGGGAAGGAGAAGTTACTCCCCAAACGACTCCCAAGCCTATCGACCCATTTCCCGAAGGTTCTGAAAGCACAAACCCTGCGTGACACTTAAGTAGCCTAATGAGCTCAAGTGCCCATCGGAAGGAGGGGCAAGGATGATAAAAGGGCACACAAACTGAAACCCCATGGGCACGCACCCACCCAAACTGGACCTTTAGACCAATGCTAGACCCAGGACCGGTGAAATCTTTCTCTTCTCTTTTTCTCTGTCCCTCTCTCTCCTTTTCCACAATCCCTACACCTCATCCCTTTCTTTAGACATAAACCGTTGACCAAGTCTGGGACTAAGAGTGGATCCAGCCGCCCCTGGGCCCTTCTCTGAGAAGGAGTCCAGAAAGCAAGGGGGTCTGCTCTGAACCTCGTGACTCAACAGGAGGGATCGCCTTATTCCCTGAATTGATGTATATGGTTACCACAGGTTACACAGTTTACAGAAGTAGTCTCATGCCAATTCCTGTTGCGAGAAACCCCCGCCACCTACTATCATGCCTCCCCAGTTCAGTTTACTTCTGCCATGAATAAAATCTTTAACTGATAGTTTGGTATCATTTCACCTTAGCCCAAGGGAATTCTGAATTCAACACGACTCCCTGGTCTGTCCAACCTGGGTCGTGACAAGAGGGGACACAGCCAGCACAGCTGACCCCAACTGACCAAATCCAAGAAAATAGCACCATACTAGCTGCTGTGAAGAAAATTAACTCTATCCCAGCCAAAACCAGCACACCTGCAAGGAGCAGGGAGTTGGACTCGATGCTTATGGGTCCCTTCCAACTTGAGGTATTCTATGATTCTATGACTTGAAGCCACCTGTAGATGTAGGTGTTTTCAGAAAAATGTCAAAGGGCTACTTACACTGTTCTTAAAATGTTATTTTCCATGTGTGTCTCATCCAAGGTGTTATGGGTTTGTGTGGCACAGTTTTTTTGGTAGCGGGGGAGGGGGCTTAGAGGGGTGGCTCCTGTGAGAAGCTGCTAGAAGCTTCCCCCATGGCCGACAGAGCCAATACCAGCCGGCTCCAAGACGGACCTGCCGCTGGCCAAGGCGAAGCCCATCAGCGAGGGTGGTAGTGCCTCTGGGATAACAGATTTAAGTGTGTGGGGGAACCCAAACAAACTGCAATTGCAGTCAGAAGAGAGGAGTGAGAATATGTGAGAGAAACAGCCCTGCAGACCCCCAGGTCAGTGCAGAAGGAGGGGAGGAGGTGCTC
>JANHGO010000063.1:5891886-5910271 GCA_024606505.1 Aquila spilogaster | reverse complement strand
TCATGGACCTTTCTCTTGCCCTTGAGTTTAAGCATGAGCTCCTTGCTCATCCACACAGGTCTCCTGCCACCCCTGCCTGACTTATTACTCACAGGGACAAGATGAAAGATTTAAGATGAAGGATTAGACAGAGGGGATCACAGAACCACAGAATGGTCTGGGTTGGAAGGGACCTTTAAGATCATCTAGTTCCAACTCCCCTGCTATAGGCAGGGATACCACCCTCTAGACCAGGGTGCTCAAAGCCCCATCCAGCCTGGCCTTGAATGCTTCCAGGGAGGGGGCATGCACAGCCTCACTGGGCAACTTGTCCCAAGTGTCTCACCACTCTCACAGTGAAGAATTTCTTCCTAATATCCAGTCTAAATCTATCCTCCTCCAGTTTATAACCACTTCCCCTTGTCCTGTCAGTACCTGCCCTTATAAGAAGTCCCTCCCCAGCTTTCCTGAAGGCCCCTTTCAGATACTGGAAGGCTGCTATAAGGTCTTGGAGCTTTCTCTTCTCCAGGCTGAAGAGCCCCAGCTCTCTCTGGGATAATTAAGTTTTCCCCCTTCCGGTAACTTAAAGAAAAAATTTACTCAATTACTGTTAAGCACTGACATTTCAGTGCATGAAGAACCACATCACACCACCCACAAAGTGAAAAAACCCACCTATCATAGCAAGTAACTAAGTTCAAATACTCAGAGCTGCATGGCTTCTTAAAGATAGGGGATTAGAGTCCAAATTGCTCTAAAAGATAACTCCCCAGTTTTACTCTGAGCTTCCCAGTCTAAAGGCAAATTCAAATTTTAAGAGTATAAAATGGATATTTAGCTGCTTAATTTGTAAAAGTTTTACTATTCAAGTTTCACTCATCAAGAAGACAGACTGTAAGAAGATACTCAAATCAACAAAATAATCTTAAATTTTACCAATTTTTTGTTTCTGCAACACTACATCATCCACAATAAAAAAAAAGCACCAATTTCTCAAACACATGGCAGCAAAACAGAAAGTAACTGATAACCGAATATACCTGATGATAGAAAAAATTTAAAGTTGGTTTGTCCTCGGTGAACTGGTTCAGAAATCCTTTGGGCAAATACCGAATTCTCAGTTCGTATCTGAAAAACAAGAGAGAGGATTAAACTGGTAAGACAAATCATATCTAAGACTTAATTGCAACTGAAGACAATCTTCAAATGTTGTATAAAATACTGATAAAATCAAAACAAAATCTGAAAATTAAGTAAAAGTTCTACCTTTTGACCACTCAGAATACTAAACCAGAGAGCACAGAGTATGTGACATTTCATAAACATGTTTCAAAGTGACCCCTGTGTAAAAGCAAACATAAAACCCCTGTGCCTCCTAAAGCTTCACTGAGAACTGAAGCATCAGGACCCAGAGCACATAAGCTATTAGGTCCAGACCCATGGGAAGGGTGCCCCCTGTGAGGCAACAGCACATGACCAGCCATAAACCATAGGTGTGACCCCCTGGCTTTTTCCTTTGCACGACATCCTTGCACAGATCTCACTGCTCCAAGGGGAAAGCGGAGCCACATCCTACAGATCCTACAAAACAGGGGCTTACTCAAGGAAAGGGACTCAACTCCTTCTCAGATCAAGCACTGCAGTATTCAACTCCAAATAGTTCCAAAGGTTTAGAAGGGATTTATCTGTAAAAAAATACATATTTCCTACTTCATCATTAAGATGCATGCAAAAGCTAAATATAGCAGCCTTCCATATGGCAGTCACATTCTACAAGCCAATGATACATAATGAGCAAGATTTGGAATTATCCACAATTTGTGACCAAGGCTGCATTTCTACCCCTTCTCAAAGCTTCCACTTTTGAATTCTAAATTTAGAATCACAGAATGGCTTGGGTTGGAAGGAGCTCCAAGGATCATCAAGTTCCAACCCCTCTGCCACAGGCAGCACCATCATCCTCCAGATCTGGTACTAGATCAGGTTGCCCAGGGCCAAATCCAACCTGGCCTTTTAATCAAGGTATCTGGCTGTCTGTAATCAAGGTTCACATAGAGGTGTGATAAAAATTTCCTAGAAGCTCCACACAACATGCCGTAAAAAGAAGCTGTGAGATTCCTTGCTTTGAAATCACTGACAGTGTATCACCTAGTGAGATGTCCTGAAAGTAAGGAAGTCATTTAGAAATTATCAACATATGCACACGCCCTGTATAAAAGCTAGGAATATTCACTATTAAGGTTTGTCAGAGACCAGGGAAAAGGACACTCAGTCTTCCTGCACACAGAAAACAACATTTGTATAACAATTATCAGGCTGTAGGATATAAAAGAGATAGAGGACATAGCCAGGTATACATGAAAAAACAACTCAAAGTCACATTTAACGAGAGCCATTTTTTGAGAGTTGTCTTGAGAATATGCACAGAATCACCTTCTATTGCTGATCCGTACTTCCATTTCATGATCGCCACATTGGTCCTTTACAACGATTCATAAGGGGGCTATTTCCTTATTCACCTCAATTTTAACTACAATCCAAACTGTACCCATTCAGTGGCACTGTCTTGAAGATGATAAAGCTCGTGGGCAGAGGTATTTTCCTACCCATCCTCTTGAGAGAGTGGCTGGTTGGGTGTCTGGCAGACGCCAGCATCACCTACCACAAATGCTTGATCAAGAGAACCTCTGACTGTCTGGAAGGGGAGCATTATGATTCAACACATGTTCTGGACACCTTTCATTCCATTTAGTTAATCATTTAATGATTAAGTCTGAAGTCAGGGCTGAATTATCATGAATGGAAAAGAACTCTTTATTTGGTCATCCAAAGTACAAAATAAACACTGACTAAATACTGTTGCTCCCTCTGTACCATCTCTTCTATCTTTCCGTCATCTTGCAAGCAAAAACCAGAGATTGTTCAGGCCCCATGAGACGCATACAGAACTTATCTCAGATCTCCAAAGGAACACATGCTGACTCTGTCATCTTGATAAAGAGATGAGAAAGTACGGGAAAAGCAGTATTTCCTTTACAGAGACTTGGTCTACTTCACTAAGGAGCCATGAGAAGTATTGCTTTTTGCAACAGGATCTAATGCGAAAAATAAGGTAAGGTAAAAAGCATGGCTGGGACAGCAACAGTGACCTTCATTACCTATTTATAAAGTAATCTCTGACTACACTTATGGGAATGAAGAAGCTGATTTCCACGGACCAATTCAAGGATGGGCTTGATTTTCAATATCCTCTAAACATACTTTCTGAAACGCAGCCAACTCAAGAGATAAGTCCCTTCTCACAAAACAGATCTGCTTGCTAAGCAAGTCACTGATGTCCACCTCCCTTAAGACTGATAAGAATACAATTCAGAAGACTACAATTCTAGTTGTTGCTCTTTATCTGTGCAGGGGTATAAGTGCTTCCACGAACACACTGTGTCTTCCACCACAACCTTCAGAATGCTGGACATCAGAGTTAAAAAGTTGTACGGTTTAAGTGTTCTGTCCACAACACAGCATACACTGCTGAGTAGTTCCAGGAGCTTCTCTTGGAGCAACAAGCACTACCTGGGCAGAAGCTGAAGAAGAAAGGATGATCCAAGTCTTCATACCTCAGGGGAAGCGGAAGAAATAATAAGATCAATCCCAACCATGTAATTTAGTTCCAGAAGGATGCAGATTCAATTCACATCAGCAGAAAAGTAACCAGAAAAGAGAAGATGGGAACAAATAGGGTGGCTGCAGATGAGAGAAAATAGCCTTGTGTGAGATTAATGAACTGCAAGGATGCTGAAGGATTAGACAAGCATTAGGACTCATAGAAGAAAAGAAAGAGGGCTGGATAACTGGAAGCATGAGAGGGAAGAAAACAGACTGGGGAGAAGAGAGCTGTGAGATTATTTGTTGCCCCATTAAATCACACCATGAGTCTTCTGGCCTTTGTGCCAGTACAGACGCACTTGTGTTGATATGAGAATTTGTAACACAGGACAGCTAAGCACTGGGGCTTCCTTTAGGGTGTCTTTTACCTGTTACAGCCAAAGTACGAATGATGTGCAGTTACAAGGACCAGCTTTACCTATGCACCTTAACCAGAGAACAGGAAGATCTCTATCCTATATGGAACACAGTTGTTTCAAGCAATGTAATTTGTTACATGAATTTCTCAATTTTCCCCCTTTGGGGCAAAAAAAAATGTAAATAGAATGGTGCTTTGGCATATACCATTTTTAAAAAACAGCCAGGATAACTGCTGCAATTGCTGGTAAAGGCACACCCTTATCAAAAACAATCAGAGCTGATGCCATGATTTAAGACTCCCAGATCCTGATATTCCTAGTTCAACGCGCCGTACAGGAATAAAGAATACATGTCAGAGAGGAAGATTCATTCATGTTTCACTCTCGTGCCCTTTGAAACATCCAATCATTAATATAATACTACAAGTGAAGAGGAATTTCTTCATTAAAAGATGAGTCTAATGCATGCCCAGGTCTGCCTTGCTGACATAAACACTAAGGGGAAACCTGAAGCAAATAAATCAAAGGCACTCAAGTCTTTATTATCTTCACATAAAAAAGCACTGGGATTTCATTTGTATTTCAATTGTCATCTGGGAACATCTTGCACACGCAGGTCTATAGGACTACATAAAACATAATGCTTAATGAAGAAATAACAATTTATGCTGCAGTAAGATAAACCTGACACAGCAGGAGTGCTACTGAAATTCAGCAAACAAAACTATCAAACTGTATTTGGATAACTATAGTTATTCTAAAGCAATTGCATGAAATTATGCTTAAAGTTACGCAATGCTGTCGTAGTGCTAAACCTTGGACATCTCTTTGAGATAAGACAGTATTACCCAGGACTCCTAATTAATTTTTTTTAACCACAAGATAGTACAACTGTTGCTCTCTTGTGCAAAATGGACTTTTTTTTAAAGCAAGAAAGATATTAATATATAAAAGCAAACACAAAGGTTGGAAAAGCCTTCCAGAAAGCAATGATTTCCTGTTCATCTTTTGCTATGTAACTAAGTTTATCCACTGGTAGTTCGGCAAAGCTCAAGTTGTGTGTGCACCTGCAACCGAACTGCTTGCCAGAGAAAGAGGAAAAAGAATTTCAAATGACAGAAATGTGGGTGATTTTGTTGCTGTGATGTCCACTAATATGTGCTCTTCCTAAGCCCTAACTACAGCTGCGTCATCAGGAGCAGAGTCATACCCTTGTGCCCTGCCACTAAGCCATCCTCTGAAGGACTATAAATAGGACAGCACCAGACAAAAGCTGCATACACTGGAGACAGATTTTATTCTGGTAACCTGTGTACATCCTACTGACAATCAGTGTAGCTTCTAGCATCAGGATAAGACCAAAAGAACATCGTAGATCTTATTTCTGAGCATCGAATACAAAGCCCTTTTAATTTAGATGATTAAACAATTCACGAGAGACATTTATTGGATTATTAATACTATAGGAAGCTTTTAATTTAAGAATCATTCCAAGACATCTCTCCCTTTACTGATCTAAATATTTTTACAAGTACTGTCATTTGATCTTAAACACTCTTCTATGGTATTACAAATATGACAGCAATGTTTTGATTATACACAGCAAATCTCCATGGGTTTAAAAGGTATGTCAGCTGCATGGATTCGATAACACATAAAATGACGCCTTGGAAAGGTATTGAATAATTTACATCTTATCACAGCTCTGTCATGAGTATTTTATACAATTCCCATCCACAAACTTCAAAACAATCATCTAACTTTGCTTTTAAAACTGATTAACTTTGTTCTGTGATGCGTACAATGTGAGTTGTGCCACATAAGAAAAATGGAATTGGCATTTGTACACTACATGACAAATTTCCACAGCATAAATAATTCACATCTTACACATAGCACAATTATCATGGAACTACCTCAGGAATCCCTTACTTCCAAAGCTGTATTTCACAGTACTATCCATGAAAAATTTATTGTAAGGAAGGATAAATGTTGATGCACATCCCAGAAACAATAAAATGTAATACATGTAGAAGAGAACTTCCTAAAATTTCTGACATTCAAGTTTTAAACAATTCTCATTTATTTGGTATTATAAAGCCAGGACACTAAAGAGAATTTATAAACCGTGACATCTGCTAGTATAAGATGCTAACTCAATTTGCAAAAAAATTAAGTATTGACCATTTACAATAATTCTGCAGCAGATCGTATTTGTAGCCCTCAAAGTAAATTAGCACAAACTGTGGTTATGAACATATTACAGAGAAAAATAGGCACAACCCACCTGCAGTGAATCCGCAGTAACACTACTCTACAGTTCGGTATTCTCACAAGTTTAACATTACATTCGGTATTTTAGAACTCCCTCTCTTCTCTCGCAACCTACTTCATACTTCTGCAAACTCTTCCTCTCTTTTTTCTACCAACAAAGTGGAGAATCTTTCCCATCTTCCTCTCCAGCCTACATCCTCTCCTGAGCATGCACCCTCACCTTGGTCTTTGCCTCTTTTCAGCTTGCTCTGCTAAAAAGCTGAAGAGAACTCAACCTTAAACAGAGCACGGTTGGTTGAAAGAAGTGGTATGACCTAAATGGTATCATGAAAATAGGTCAGCAAATGTACCTAGGCTATGAAAAAAACAAAAAACAAATATCTGCAGTTATCCTTCTATTCTTCATTGATCCCAGTATAACTATGAAGATCCCAGTTAGAAGAAAAGCAGATGTCACTCATTGCTCTGGGCCTCAATTCCTTATCCAACAACTAGTTTTACAATTAAAACATTTCAGAACTACAGATGAATAAACCAATCTAATTCATGTATTTCATTTTTTCCAAATTCCAATTCTCCTGTCTAGTCTGTACATAAATACAGTGAATGTGTAACAATATTTTGTTTTCATTTAAATCACAGGATCTATCCCTTAACATTTTTAGAGGTGTGCATACACCAGAGATTACACCAAGATTCTTGTACTAAAACCTGAAGGATGGCAAAACCTCAGACTGGGTTCACTAAATGTATCTCAAGTTCTGCAGATTTTCAGGATAAACGCCAGATTTCTGCTCCTACTTTATGTCTTCTCTAAATCCCAGGTTACATTTATCTGTTTTTCTTCTGTTTGTAGTAAATCCCTTCCAACTATAAAAAGCATTCTTCACCACCTACAGCTCTCTGATGTGAGAAGTTTTGTTTTGATCTTCCTTAATAAAGCAAATTATAGAGCCAACTTTCATATCAAGGCAAACAGACTCATGAGACTTGATTTTGACACTGAACAGATTTATGGTCTTACTTCCATTCTTCTGGAGGATGTGCTAGTTCAAATTTCTCTCTCACATTGGATACCCCCATGTCCAGATGTAGCCAGTGAACCTCCTCAGACTGCAGATGACTGAGTCGCAACCCATAGCAGGCCACATTTTTCACTTTGTGACAGTCCACAATCTTCTGAATTATGCCCTAAAACAGAGAAATACACACTCCTTACAAGCCGTAAAATGCAATATGTATTTGTAAATAAATTAATTCTGCAGTAAGACTTCAAAATGTGACCATGTTAAACTCTATACAAAACACCAAGCAATAAATCAGACAGCACCTTTATTAAGAATACTAAACACTTTAAGCCACTGTTTTGGACAAACATCTACAATTTCTGAAGCTTTACTGGCGAAGCTTCAGAAATCATCACATCCATAGGCTTCTATGAATCTTATCACAATTCAGCCACTATTCCCTCTGTGTAAAGTAACAGTGTAAAAAGCAAAATATAAAAAACAGATTTGTGGATGAAAGCAAAATACGAAAAAAACAGCACCAGGCCTTTAAAAGAAATCACTCAATGAACAGCTGGAAAACTGTCTTAGATGTTCATCTTGTTCAGTGCCTGAATTGCCAGGATTTAGCAGGTCACATCACAGCCTCTTGACTTCCCCCACTCATTTTCTCCTGAGCTCCAACAAATCCCATATAAAATGAGGCAAGAGACAATTATTTAGAATTATTAAATTCAAATGTGTTAGTAGATCATGGATTAGCAATCTCTCCAGTGCCATGTGCTGGGCTGTTCTGCTCTTACCCAGATTAAAAAGTCAGCAGGGGACCAAAGTTGCTCCCTGACAGCCTGTTAGAAAGTAAGCTGCAGGGCAGCAGAGCCCTGCCAGGGCTGAACCCCGAGCCCAGCAGGAGCAGAGGCTATCACTACTGCCAGACACTTCTTTCAGGAAATCATTCTCTTTTGCTTCTAGGCTGGACGCATCCTATTGAAAATGCCCATGACCCATAGACATATACAGAGACATATACACAAAATGCTGCTTCTTGCACAGTGTTGCAGAAAATATCAACACATTGGTAACAGGAGCCATAGAGCAATAGAGCACAGCAACAGAGTGCACGGTGGAGTTTAAAAAAAAATTGCTGAAAGTGTAAAAGAAGGAAACACAAGCTGTGTTTAGTAAGTTCAGAGTCTGAGTTAGAAGTTGGTCCATCAAGCCCAGCACCCTGCCCCCAGCAGCATCAGCACAAGCATCCTTAGCAGTGCCCTTGTCTTCAGCACCAGCAGCACATCCAAGCCCCTCCACAACCAGAAGTCATGCTAAATCCTCACCTCTACAGGACCTATGCTTCTAGGAAGATGGACACAAACAGCAAAGCACGTGAGATGCTTGCAGAGGACTGTATCACCAAGGGGGGACACCTTAAGAGTCCGGGCAAGTGAGTTTCTTGCAGCCTTCACTAGCAAGTTGCAAAGTTCTCTCACCAGATCAGCAAAGTTTTAGAGCTGAATTAAAGTTACTGATTACAGGGTACAAAATTTGGTTAAGTTTGCTTGTTGCCTCTATTTATAGGTCCTTGTGTTAGTTAGCAAATAATGCAGGGCAGTTGCCTGTATCCAGGAAAACACATGACAAAACCAAGAGCTCTCAGAAGTGACAAAGGAACATTTAACCTCTTCTTCACCCACAGGACAAGCTCTGCTCAGTTCATGAAACATACTATTTTGGCAGGGGTGCTTCCAGGTAAAGGGCACATTGTCAGCTTCTCTATAAACATGCAGACAGTAGGGATTCATTCATTTTCCTTGCTTACTGATCACTGCAAGAATAGGGTACATAAGATAAAAGCCTTTGTTTATGGAAATCCATCCCTTCCCACATCTCTTGCGCTGTCAGCTGATAGTGAAAATGGCAGCACAAAAAATAGTTATGCCTGCTGTGAAAAGGAATGACTTAGGAAAGAAAAAACATGGTTTTTTTATGATCATGAACAACCAGAACACTAATGCATAGGGCAGCTGAGATGATTAGTATCTACACAGGAAAGAATCAAGCTGGACATTTAAGAACCTCTCTAGTTTTCAGGTTGGGATTTCAAAAGAACTTCAGCAGCCAGATATTTTCATTCGCAGCAAAAGCAAGACAGATTTTCAAGCTTCTAAGCCTTTCACATCATCAACCAGTTCTAAACCTATCACAGAATCAATACAAACATTTAGATTCTGATTATTTCCGAAGTGCACAATGATCCCTCTGATCTGGTAATTAGTACCACACCAAGCAAACAAATTAGCAGAAGTATATATTGCAACTCAAGAAAAAGACTTTAAGGGGACAGCAGTATTGATGCAAAGGAAAGTAAGTGTTTGGTAATATAATCTAAAAACTATTATGCATGCCCAGAAAAGAAAAGGTTTTGCTTTATGTGAGACAAACATGGAAGTGGCTTCTTTTTGGTTTAGGAATTCTGGAGAGCTCATTCCAGATGCTAGTAAGCTAGCATTAAAAAATGGAGAAATAGGGAAATGGGGCAGTCAAGCTGGGGAAATGGCTGGTCTGCAAGGGAAAAATAAAGCACCTGTGCTTATTTACTTCCTTATTTATAGAGCAGGCAATCTGAATTTTGAACATTCAGAGCCACACCTGCAACAAGTATAACCCAGCACCACAACAGTGCTGTTCATTCAGCAACAGAAACTCACACTGGGACACTGCAGCACGCAAACAGCATAGTAAGCTCCCATGCAGTGTGACAGCTTTGTTTTCTTTGGCTGCTGTTTCCAAACTGTACAAAAATAATCTCCAGGAGTTGCTTTGGCATCACGGCCATAATTGGGCCAGTGTCTTTCACTCCCATGCGGTAATAAAAGAGGCAACCAGCCTCCTGGGCTTCTGACAGCCTTGCAAGCCACGAGGAGATGCTCACCATACCAAACAAAGCCACCAGCATCGTGCTTTGGGACGAGTGACAGATCCTCTGTCTTGAACGGTCACAGTGCAAGGAGCCTTGCCAGAAGCACGCCTGATGCTTTCCACAGGAGTGGAGCAGAATGCTTTATCAGAAGTTTCCAAAGAAATCATTTAACTGTTTAACCACTGCATCTAGACACTAAAACATCCTGCTGAGATATGCCATAGAATTATAGAACACTCCGACTTGAAAGGGACCCATAAGGATGATTAAGTCCAACTCCTTTACGCCTGACAACCTTCAACATCGCCAAAGAAAAGTGAAATCTCTTCAGACTAAGCTGCAACCACCTCCTTAGCTCAGGGAGCTCCTCAGAGGCATTCTTCAGTGAACACCAAACAGGTAAGGAACACCTGGATGACACTATCACCCTTGATGACAAACTTAGAGCCTCAAACCCCTCCCAGCTGGAACTCCTGGTAGGAGAGCCGGACTCCAGTGGACATTACACCAGAATAAGATTTCTCTTTGGGTGAACACAGGGTACCTACGTGAATACAAATTTCTATCAGTTTTCACCCATCTGCTGTCATTCTCATCTATACACACTACAGCTGCAACGAAGTCACGCAACCATATGCAGGCTGGGTGTTGTTTACTGTAATCATATTGTCTTTAATTAGGTTTGCAGAGCTGACATTTACACCCCAAACATAAAACAGGCCAGTACAGCTGAGCAAAAGAAAATGGGAAGCCCTTAGAGAAATCTTCTAACAATAACAGGTGATAGGTCACCCGTTCCCATCCTTTAACTCAGAGAGGAGGCAAAAAAAATTAAATATAAAGCTTCACCAAGAGCCAGAAAACTGGATAGCACTGTTTTTCGCTCATTCATTCAAATAACTCACAGTTACTCAAAAGTTAATTTGCAAAACAGATTAATATTTGTCCTCAATTAGAAGGTAAAAGCATCCAAAAATAGAATTTTAAGTAAAATACAGTTAGAAAGCCGCTGAAAATCAAGACTAGCCAGAGAAAGGTTGAAAGACACAGAACCACAGAATGGCTTACGTTGGAGGCAACTTTAAATATCACCTAGTTCCAACACCCTGCCACTGGCAGGATTGTCAGCCACTAGATCAGGCTGCCCAGTATCCCATTCAACCTGGCCTTGAATAGCTTCAGAGATGGGGCATTCACATCTTCTCTGGGCAATCTGTGCCTCATCATCCTCCGAGTAAAAAAATTTTCCTAACATTTAACTTCAATCTCCCCTCATTTAGTTTAAAGCCATTCTCCCTTGTCCTATCACTATAAGACTGTGTAAAAACTCTGTCCTCCTCCTTGTAAGCTCCCTTCAAATACTAGAAGGCCACAATGAGGTCCCCCAGGAGCCTTCTCTTCTCCAAGCTATACAAGCCCAGTTCCCTCAAACTTTCTTCATAGGCAAGGTGCTCCAGCCCTCTGAACATCTTTGCAGCCCTCCTCTGGACTTGCTCCAACAGCTCCGCATCCTTCCTGGACTGGAGGTCCCAGGTCTGGACACAGTACTCCACATGTGGCCTCACAATGGCAGAGTAGAAGGGGGACAGTCCCCTCCCTGTCCCTGCTGGCCACTGCTCTGTTGATGCAGCCCAGGATACTGTTGGCCTTCTGGGCTGCTAGAGCACACTGCTGGCTCAATGTTCAGTTTTTTGTCCATCAGGACCCCCAAGTCCTTCTCTGCAGGGCTAATCTCAGTGAATTCTTCTCCCAGTTTGTACTTGTAACTGGATTGCCTTGACCCAAGTGCAACACCTCACATTATGGCCTTGTTAAACCTCATTAGATTCTCACATGCACACTTTTTAAGTGTGTCCAAGTCCCTCTGCATGGCATTCTTATCTGTTGTGTCAACTGCATGGCTCAGCTTGATGTCATCGGCAAGCTTGCTCAGGGTACACTCATTGCCACTGTCTACGCTGCTGATACAGACGTTGAAGAGCACCAGTTCCAAGATGGACTCCTGGGGGACAGCACTCGTGATCAGTCTCCACCTGATCATAAAGCCATTGACAACAACTCTCTGGCTACAGCTATCCAACCAATTATTTATCCACCTAATACTACATCCTTCAAATTCATCTCTCTCCAATTTAGAGATAAGGATGTGGTGCGGAACTATGTCAAAAGCCTTGCACAATTCCAGGTAGACAACAACAGTTGCCCTTTCTTTGTCCAACAATACCAGTGCTCCATGATACCATAGTCTCTCAGTATGTACCAGTATTATCCTGTGATTCTGCAAATGAGTGAAAATGAATTGCTTGCTTGTAAATTAACAAAGCTGATGTGCTACTATGAATAAATTGAAGCTGGAATAACATACTCCCACTGTGACTACAAACCTAATTTCCCTATTTAGAAGGAAGGAAGATTTCTGCACTAGAAAAGACTTTTTCTAGACTTCAAGCACCGCCTACATAGGGACAGAGTGTTAATGTTTATGAAATACTTTAAAATATGTCAAGTGCTATTTATATATCAAGTATTATCATTTCTGATGAGATATATATATATGCAGAGTTTCAAGAGCCGAACAGAAGTGAACTGCAAAGTTTTAGGGCAAGTTAGACTTAAAAGTTCTATGGAAGTCCAGAATGCCTTCACAATACCCGTGTTTGGGTGTCCTCTGATGATTCTATTCCTGACATTTGAACCCCAAACACCATATCCCTTTTTTTCTCATTATCATGTTAACTTTTTTCCCCTCTCACTCTCTCCAGCACCAATCCGGTAGATGTTTTTACACCACATGACAACACTGAGTTGAACAAAGTCCATCTGAACAAGTAGATACTGAAACAGTAGCCCAAAACCACATTATTCACGTTCCTAGCATTTTGTGGAAGCTGGGAGACATCATCAGTTCAGAAAACAGAGCAATCTAAGTGCCTCAGCATCTCTCACACTTAAGCCATACAAAGATCATTCATCCAAAGTGTCAGACCACTGAGAATCTCTGAGCACATGCTGACAAGTGTAGAGCTGGTAGAGCCATGCTTTCTAGTCCTCCTGACTGAATTAGCACTCTTCTGATCCTACTGTGCACTGCTACAGCTTCCTAAACAAACTTCAGTGTTTTTAAAGTGTTCTAAGTGTTTAGTTTTCTGGAAGCTTAACATCCAGAGCTTGCTACCCCTTACCCTCAGTTCACTTGCAAATTCCTGGCATCCGGTACAGCTGAATTCTAGAACAAGAGCTGCTGTTGGATGCGAGCTAGATGCCTTTGAGTGTAAATGCACAGCACGAAGCAGAACTGCGCTTGACCAAAAAGCCTTCTACCTAGACAAGTCCACACAAGATTTTCAAAGCCTTGTTTAATAAACATCCACTCATCTCATCCCTCAATCTGCTAAATGTCAACAACACATTTATTTCTCTGCTTCAACCACATCTTCTGGAAACAGAAAGGCAATTTACCTGTAATTGCAGCTTGAAATGCAGTGGCACTGTTTACATTCCAGGTGCACCTGAGACCAAAGAAATCCCATCTCAGCAGCACCCACCCCACTGCATTCCCAAGCTGGGGCTGTGAACAGGGCAGACCATGCCCTGGAAATCCAACTTTGTGAATGTGCACACAGAAAACACACCTTAACATAAATAACAAGACAAACAACCTTTCCTCTTCTGCACAGCAAATATAGCCAAGCACTTGCTGTAGGTCACCAATGTTTGCACAGCCATAAAGAACTATTTTTTTTTGTTTTGTTTTGGAAATGAAGCGTCTTTAGTTTAACACCAAGGGAAAAAGACTGTAAAAGAGAGCATGTCAGTTCTCTGAAATCCAAAAAAGCATTTCCAAGAATTGAAAAGCTACTCTTCAATCCGTTGGAGAATACGAACTCATCCTTCAGAGGAAATAGCTGCCTTTGAGGGTCTAAATCCATCCAGAAAAAACTGAGTTCACAGTCATGAAGTTCTCCTTAGAGCAAAGCCCACACATAAACACTGCTGTCTTCTTTAAAGACATTTCAAGATAAATAGGAAGGAGATTGTACCTTCAATCTGGGCACTTTGAGACTCTTATAGAAGGCTAAATTACATTCATCTGAGCTTAACAATGCGAGTCTTTTCATTATAAAGGTTCTCCCTTTCAGTGATCAAGGATGTTTTCCACCCTGCTCTTGACAAATCATAAAAGATCTTAATTTGTTTGGTTTTTTTTTTTGAAAGGGAAGAGGGTTTTTCCTCACTTCTTTAACCAAACACATCCTTTCCACTGACAAAGGCAAATATAGTTTGGCTTGAAACAGAAGATATTATGTTAGGGAAACACTAAAAATCAGGAAAGAAACTTCGACGCTTAATTTCCTTCAGTGTTAGCACATACCACAAAGTCCTCTGCTTTATCAGCAGAAATACCTTGAAATTGGCTGCTCTGGAGATTCCAGTCCAAATTTGCCTTCCTTTCAAGGCTGGAAGGGTTCCCTAGCTATCATTTCAGAAGCCACGCTAATCAGGGAGAAATCCTGGAAAAACCTTTTAGTTGCACAGTTTTCTCAAAGGCATTCAATGCTGAATACTTTCAAGATTTCATCAGAAACGAGCCAAGAGCCAAACCCAGCATCAGCCTCCTTCCAGTTTGTAACCCACAGAAGAAATGGTGCCCTACTGCAGTCAATCTCCATCACAAGAGGAGAAGAAAAAAACGAAGGCATAGGAACCTTCAAGGCTGTTCTCATCTTAGATTATTCAACTTAGTCAAACAGCAGTCATTTCAATGGAATGTAGGCTTGTACTCCAACAAGCACTTACTGTATCTGAAATAAATGTCAGGACATGGTAATCCATCAGTGCTAGGCCACTACTACGAGTACCTGCTCATTTCCACAGTGACTGTCCCACTCTGACAAAATAAAAAGGCAGTCACTTTGTTAAATGAGTGAAGGTTACTGACCCATCGCTTGCCCAGTGTCCTTGCAATTTCTCCTTAGGAAAGGAGAACAACACAAAAATATCAATTACTTTAGAAACAAACATACAAAGAAACGTACATATATGAAAAACAAAAATTAAGGCAAGCCTCAGGTAACTGCTACCTATCTGGTTTTTTAATTCTTTTTAATAAGTAAAATATGACATGTTCTCACTTAAAATAAGGATTTTGTGGCTCTCCAAATTCAACTTAGCACTGGATTTTTTTTTTACAGGGTGTGTATTTTGCATTCTAAAAGCCCATAACTGCAGGAATTTTTTGAATCGAAGAAACCAATAAAAAACATCACATGTTTTTATTTCTACATACGTCTTTGGAAAGATAACCTGGATTTCAAATACTCAGCTCTTACGTCTTTTCATATACAGAGCTACTAGAAAGTAGTAGAAAAGGAAAAGAAAGCATTCAAAATTCATTATTGAAATTTAAAGTACGATACAGAAAATACAAATGCTGGAAGGAATGAGGAGGTGGCAACCTGCTTCTACAGCAAGAACCTTGCAGAACAAAACCAATCCTATAAACCACCTACTACAAGGCAAGACTGCTACTAAGCTTTAACAGCACTTGACATGTTAAACAGAGTTCATTTCAGTTAAGTACCACAAGACCTCAGAATGTGAATAAGTGTAGCAAATGTTAAGTAGAGGTCTCAGCATCAGATTACTATTCTGCACATTCTACACAGAGCTGTTTAACCCTCTCCGAAATAAACACAATGTTTTCATGCATATGTATACTTACACATATATCAAAGAAAACATATACCTGAAGTGATAATTAAAACAATCCCTAACCTTCTTTTTTTTGTATAAGTTAGCTGAAGGACTGCATTGCACAAATAAAACCAGCAGGTGACTACCAGGGTGAGGAGGAGAAGAGCAGGAGAAAGAAAGGGCTTGGTTGTAAATTTTTTATTTACTTCCCTACATTGGAAGGAAATACTTTCTAAACAAGAATTAAAAAACAAAAATAAAAGATACATATCTTAAACATTTTAAACAAGTGTTTACCTTTTTTACTTTAACAAAGAACAAGAAGAAAGTCATTTAATACCTCTCCTCTCCTGCATTTCCTCCCATCACCACACAGAATTTTGGGGAATATAAAGTGGCAAATGCCAAATGATGTAAGTCAGGAGTGGTATTTAAACTGATAACCAGTTCTAGAAATTTCAAGTTTCTGTTCTGCAAAATGGGAAGAGGTAGTAAACAATCATGCATCAATTTCCACATCTCCCCAAGGAAAGCTGGTACCAGTTAAAGCCTTTTCCAAAAATTACTCAAAACATGCAACAAGTAAAGATTCTTTCAAAATAAACATTGAAACTTCTGTGTCTCATGGCTTCCAGATTGCACCTTTTGAGTGTAAAGTTCGCATTTAACCTAAAGATGGCATGAGAATACTAAAGCCAGACTTACTCGAACATCAGTAGCATCTCCATGCCGGATAATGCTGGCCCACATTGTTGGCTCACTGCTGTTTTCAAAGTAATGAAAAACCTTTAGGACTCGCTCCATGGCCCCTGGGGAACGCTCCATCCCAGTACCGAGGTGTGTCTTTGCACTTGAACTTGGTGTATGATTCAAGTTTGGATCAAGGTAAGCTGCTGCCATGGTTTTGCTAGATGCTAGGTATCTGTCATATTCTAGAGAAGGGAAATAGAAAATAAATTAATTTTCATTATGCCCAAGTCTCACACCGTTTCAGACAAAACATTTATTGCAAATTCTACAAGACTCATTTTTAAGGCTCATTTAATTGCTCACTCATTTGGAGTTCACTAAGACAGTTTACTAAAACAAAATCTATCTAGATTAGTATCAAAGAAATGGTGAGCCCCTCAGAGCACATCAGTCTAATGAGAACAGCACAATTAACAGAAGTGATATCTCAGGAAAGACTTCTTCCTTCACTTTCTATATTTTAATCCAGCCATCCTCCTTAAAGATCGAATGCTGCCTTCCGGTTTTACCAGGAGCTCCCCTTGCTAAGACTGCTGGCTCAAGGTTGGCCGCACAGAAGCCCGAACACTGGCATTGGGAAACCCTGACAACCAAGTCACAAAATTGAATCTGTATGATGGCGATGCACACCAACACCAGCCTCTCCAGTTTAATGCCAGGACCATAGAAAATCAGTCATTTTCTGCTATTTTAGGACACAGTCCAACTCAGACCATCTAGAGTTAAATTAATGCTTCAATGAGGCACAATGAAGGACACCACTGAACGTACTCACAGCAATCGAGAGAGCGGTTGAGGCACTGGAACAGGCTGCCCAGAAAAGATGTGAATGCCCCAGCTCTAGAGGTGTTCAAGGCCAGTTTGGAAGGGCCCTGGGCAGCCTGATCTGGTGGGTGGCAACCCTGCCCATGTCAGGGCATTGGAACTGAGTGGGCTTTAAGGTCCCACCCAACTCAAACCATTCTACAATTCTACAAACTGCTATGCCACTGTCATTTTATTTTCTGTTTCCAAGTGATTTCCATGTCTAGTGGCAACAGACACAGCCAACAGCATGAACCTGCATCTCAAAGAAGCAAAAAATTGCCTCCTGGCTACTGCTGCAGATTTGTCAACAATGAGCAGATGGTATCTGAGAAATCAATACCGAACAAGAGACAAAAAGAGAAAACAATACATTTTCCTTTGCCTGACACAGCCTTAGGAACCATCCTAGTCTGCTGGCTGCAAACAACAAAGATCAATGAGTTGAGCTGTTGGGGCTGCACAAGTACACAAAGAATTTCTGTGTCTCCTCCTTGTAGAGTGAACAAAGCAGGGAGGCACTTTACAAAACCCAGCAGTGCTAAAAAACAACAACAAGCTTGATCTTTTGGGCATGGTAGAGTGAATGCCTCTGTAATAGTAAAGCTGGCTTGGGAAAGGGTCATAATGAGAACAGAGTGAAACTGCTTTAGACTGTACTGCTGCTGAATATCTGAGCATATCTGAATATATCATAGACTCATAGAAAGGCCTGGGTTGAAAAGGACCTCAAAGATCATCTAGTTTCAACCCCCCTGCCATGGGCAGGGTCACCAACCACCAGACCAGGCTGCCAAGAGTCACATCCAGCCTTGTTTTGAATGGCTCCAGGGATGGGACATCCACAACCTCTCTGGGCAGCCTGTTCCAGTGCATCACCACCCTCTGAGTGAAAAACTTCCTCCTAATATCTAACCTAAATCTCCCCTGTCTTAGTT
>JANHGO010000063.1:5858337-5891786 GCA_024606505.1 Aquila spilogaster | reverse complement strand
GTCCCCCTGCAGCCCAGGGAGGTCCACGGGGGAGCAGATCTCCACCTGCAGCCCGGGGAGGACCCCACGCCGGAGCAAGGGAGTACCCGGAGGAGGCTGTGACCCCATGGGAGAGCCTGTGCTGGAGCAGGCTCCTGGCAAGACCTCTGAACCCCTGGAGAGAGGAGCCCACGTTGGAGCAAGTATGCTGGCAGGACTTGTGATCCCTCAGGGGACCCACAATGGCACAGTGTGCTCCTGAAGGACTGCACCCCGTGGAAGTTTGTGAAAAACTGCAGCCCGTGGAAAGCACTCACATTGGAGAAGTTCATGGAGGACTGTCTCCCGTGGGAGGGACCCCACGCTGGAGCAGGGGATGAGTGCGGAGTCCTCCCCCTGAGGAGGAAGGAGCAGCAGAGACAAGGTGTGATGAACTGACTGCAACCCCTGTCCCCCTGTGCTGCTCAGGGGGAGGAGGTAGAGAAATCAGGAGTAAAGTTAAGCCCAGGATGAAGGGAGGGATGGGGGGAAGGTGTTTTTTAAGATTTAGTTTTTATTTCTCATTATACTACTCTGATTTGATTGGTAATAAATTAAACTAATTTCCCCAAATCTGGTCTGGTTTGTCCGTGACAGTAATTGGTGAGTGATCTCTCCCTGTCCTTATCGCAACACACGAGCCTTTCGTTCTATTTTCTCTCCCTCATCCCTCTGTGAGGGAGGTGAGTGAGCGGCTGCATGGTGCTTAGTTGCCAACTGGCGTTAAACCACAACACACGGCTAGAATTTAGTCTTCTCAGTGACTAAGGTTAGACTGAGAAGCCTCTTGCCCTTTTTCAAGATAGGCAGTATCTTTCTTGGGAAGTGTTTGGAAAACAGGAATGCTGCAGTGGATGATGAGGGATGCTCATAAATAAGGCTTTAATACCCTATTCCCTGGTGGTGCAGTAACACTGCAGTGCCAACAAACAGGCATTTCCTTTCTTCCCCCAGTCTTCTCAATTGTGTCAGTCTGCAAGATGATGCAGCTAACAAGATTGCAGAACTGATCTGGATTAAAAACAACACTAAGACAATCATTCAAACTTGGACTGAGTTTGCCAAACAGTCACAACACCTATGCCAGCACAACTAAGGTGGCAGCATAAGAAAACAAACAGCAAGAAGGAAGCTGGCACAGCTGCCAGAAGAAATGCTTGTCTAACTAGGATATCATTTGAATTGTAGACCTTTGCAGTAGAGGCTCTTTCCATTCCTCCACTGCAAACTGGATGTCCAATCAAATACTCAGGTCTCCTGTATTACTGGGTGAAAGTACAGCAACATGATATGGATTGGATGGGAGAGGCAAACCAGAAAAAAGCAAGCAACAAATACTAACACAGTAACGCAGTTTAATAAACTGCTTTAGTGATGTCTCGGCTGAATGGGCTTCAGCCCTTCTCCTCCTAAAAAGTTCAAATTAGGGAACCGACTGGAATACACAGTCTTCCAACCCTGCGCCCATGCCTTCTACCTGTGAAAAATAAGATTCTGCAGGTGGGTAGGGAAGCTGATGAATTTGCTCTGGTCTTTTTCTGTGATGTAGGGATGGGAGACAGCCAAGGCATGCCCCTTGACTTCAATATTTTTGAAGTTCAATATATCCTCATCCTTAGCTAAGGATGTTGTTCTTTTTTTTATTCAGCTTTTTGGCTTCTCATTTTGTCAACATTAAAGCAGCTGATGTTTTGGGCTGGTACTGCAAAGAAAACTGAGAAAAGGGCATCTGAATGATGAACAGGTTGAGAGCAGCCTGGATGCTGTTTCTTTATTTCTCAAAGACTTCTAACCTTGCTTCTCTCTAACTCCAGAAATAACAACAAAGCTGACAGCTAGAAGTTTTAATGCTATCTCTATCCAGTTTATGTTTTAGACAGTTAGTCTTACAAAATTGGAAGAAAACAAACCTGTATGAGAATCAAGGTATGATGCATGTGTGGCAATAACCTGGTTTTAGATTTCTGGTTTTTATTTCCACATAAATAATGCCATCTTTACTTCTCACAACTACTATTCATGAATCAAGGATAAGCTTTAAGGGCTAGAAGTTTAAAAGAAGGTATAATGGATGCAAGCTGGGCACCTCTGGCATGGGAATGCAGACCATGGACCAGAACTGCACTTCAGTGAAAGCCATCTGTAAGGGGCTCACATAAGGTTTCCAAATGTCTGTTTTCTAAAAGACCCAACCCTTCCATACCCCCTCAATCTGCTAAATGCAGTACACTCATTTCTCGATCAAATATGGATACAATTCTGTTTCAACCACATCTTCTGGAAACAGAAAGGTGATTTATTTGCAACTGCTGATCAAGATGGGGTGGCAGTGTTTACTTTCAGGGTGCACTTGAGACCAAAGAAATTCCATCGCAGCAACACCCACCTACTTGCATGCCACACCTGAGACTGTGAACAGGGCAGAGCATGCCCTGCATCCTCTCCAACCCCAAAGCCTGCAAATCCCTCTTTGTGAATATGCACGTAGACTACACATCCAAATGAAGCCATACCAAGATAAATAGGGAACATAAACAACCTTTCTTTCTCTGGCAAATGTATGGCTATCTATATATGGACTCGAAGTAGGAGACTACTGTTTGCAAATTCATAAAAGCCTTTTTTTTTTTCCTTTCGGAAACAAAGCATGTCTTCAGTCTAATACCAAAGAAAAAAGGGTAAAGAGAGCATGCCAGTTCTCTGAAATCCAAAAAAGCATTTCCAAGAATTGAAAAGCTGCCCTTGAATCCATTGCAGAATACAGACTCATCCCTCAGAGGAAACACTGTCTTTGAGGGACTAAACCCATCCAGAATAAGCAGAGGTCCACTGCCAGTTCTCTGCAAAGCAAAGCCTATGTACAGCCATGCTGTTGTCTCAGTTAAAGATATTTCAAGTCAAATAGAAAGGAAATCATACCTTTGGTACCTTTAGAGCAGAAAGCTAAGTTCTGTTCATCTGAGTTTAAAAATATGAGTTTTTTAATGAAAAGCGTTTCCCCTCATGATCAAGGATTTGTGTATAAGATGTACAGCTAAAGCACTGTTTCCACTCTACTCTTAGGAAGTCATAGAAGATTTTTTAATTATTATTATTATTAAAGGGAAAAGGGCCTTTCCTCACTTCTTTGACTATCAAACACATCCTTTCCATTAACAAAGGCAAACTTGACTTTGTTAGAAACAGCTGGTCTTAGAAATTAGAAATCCGGAAAAAAAAATCCGCCCTTACTTTCCTTTGGTATTAGTACATTCTACAAAGTCCTCTGCTTTAGCAGCAGAAATACCTTTAATTGGCTCTTCTGGAGATTTCAGACCAAGTCTGACTTCCTTTGAATACTGGAAAGGTTCCTCTGCTATCATCCCAGAATCTGTGCTAACTGGGGAGTAGTCCTGAAAAACCTTTTTTTCTTTTCCTTTTTTAATTGCAGAGCTGTCTCAAAGACATTCACCTCTGCATATTCTTACAGAGCTCCTTGGAAACAAGCCAAAGGCCAAACCCAGCACCAGCCTCCTTCTCAAGTTTGTAATTCAGAAGAAACGGAAGCTCTATTGCAGACTGTCTACTCCACAAAATGAGGGGGGGGGGGGTGGGGGGGTGGGTGTAAAACTAAGGCATAAAAACCTTAAAGACTATTTTAATCTTAAATTATTCGGCTTCGTCGAACAGCAGTCATTCCAATGGAATGTAAGCTTGTACTCCAACAACGGTTTACTGTTTCTAAAATAAATGTCAGGACATGGTAATATATCAGTGCTAGATCTTTACTACGGAGTACCTGCACATTCAACAGTCATTGTCCCAGATTAACAAAATAAAAAAAGAATCAGATTTGTTATAAGAAGAAAGTTTAACAGCAACCCATCACATTCTTCTTTTTCAGGAAAGGAAAACAATACAAAAATCCCGTTAACTTTTAGAAACAACTGTCCATTAAATGTGCATATAAAACTAAAAATTAAGGCATGCCTCAAGTAACTGCTACTTGCCTGTTCTTTTGATCCTGCTTTTATAAAAAATATGACACATTTTTGCTTAAAACAAGGATATGTAACTCTGCAAATTGAACTCATCACTGCATTTCTTACAGGGAGTGTAAGTTTTGGATCCTTAAAGCCCATAACCACAGGTATTTCTGAGCTGGAGAAACCAGAGATGTAATCTCTGCTTTTGTTTTTCAAGTTTCTACATACTTCTTCAGAAAGATAACCTCTACTTCAAGTACCATATAAAGAACCCTAGACTTTGTCCACAGTAGAGGCTCGCAAGGTTAAAAACATACCAAGACAGTTTTTCTTCCCTTGTACCAAGTAATACACTTTATGAAACGAATCAATCACATTAGATATATCAAACCACTATAGTGAAGCCAGGGAGCAAAGACATTTCAAGTGGCACCCAAAAAAACCCTATTCCATGTAAAATAAGAGTATGCTATTGAGGATAATGATTCCCCTTGTACCTCTAATCTGTCTGCTCACCAAGTTAACCCTAAACACAGAGATGAGTTTATTAAATTGACAAGAGACAGATTTTCTGATCATCACCAATGAAAATCCTTGAATTTCACAGGTCTATGATCACTGTCACAAGATCTATTCCACTTAGGAATGCTGTTAGGTCTTTTCAAATGCAGCCATGCCAGAAAATAAACAGTAGGAAAGAAAAGGAAAACATTCAAAACTCTTTAGTCTTTTTTACTTGGTTTTCTCTTGCACAAAGGAAACTTAATACCAGGCAGAAGGAGACAACAGGTCTCCTTAACTCCGACAACTCTCTGCAGATTGGAACCGTGTCTTTGTAGTGGAATTTGAAGTACTGTGCAGAGAATACAAATTTTGGAAGGAATGAGCAGATGGGAACCTGATTCTACAGTAAGAACCTCACAGAAGAAAACAACCCCGCATACCACCTACCACCATGCAAGACTCTGCTCTTGGAGAATAATTAAAAAAGAAGCAAACCACGAAGTTTTAAAAGCATTTGACATGTTAAATTGAGCTTCATTTCAGTGTAAATACCGCAACACCTCAAAAACTGAAAGAGTAAGTGTAGTAAATGGTAAGTAAAGGTCTCAGCATTAGAGAGAATATATGCTTCAGAATGAACACTGTTTTTTCATGCATACATAGCATTTCCCCATACCTCCAAGATTACAGATACTTAAAGAGTTATTCTTAAAAAAATCCCAACCTTTGGGTTTTTGGTGTAGACTAACTGAAGGACAACATTGTACAAATACAAGCAGCAGGTGACTGGGGTGGGGGGGGAACAAAGGGACTTACTGAGGGGAGAAAGGAGTCTTTAGGCTCAATTTCCCCACACTGTGGGGGAATGACTTTCCAAACAAGACTTTATGTTCTTTTAAAAAGAAGTCATGTACACATTACATTTAAACATTTTAAACATGTAAATACACACATCTTACATTTAAACATGTAAAAAAATGATTGGTTTTTTTTTTAACATGAAAAGTGTCATTAAATGTCACTTTCATGTCAGCTCTCATCCCTGCCATCCTGCCATGAGGTGTCACACAGGCTTTTGGGGAGTATAAAGTGGTAAAAGTCAACTGACATACATCAGTAGCAGTTGCTAGACTGATAACCACTGTTGTAAATTTTAAGTTTCTGTTCTGCAAAAATGGGAAGAGTTGTCATTTCTTTAAAATAATACACAGTCGTACATCAGGTTTTTTTGTTCTCAAGGAAAGTGAGTAGCACTTAAAGCTTTTTCTGGTTACTTACAATAAACAACAGGTAAAAATTCTTTTACAATAAACTGCAAAACTTCTCTGTTTGTTTGCTTCCAGACTTTTACCTCCCATTTTTTGAGCATGAAGTTAACACTTAACCTAAAGACAGACTTACTCGGACATCAGTAGCATCTCCATGCCGGATAATGCTGGCCCACGTTGTCGGTTCACTGCTATTTTCAAAGTAGTGAAAAACCTTTAAGACTCGTTCCATGGCCCCTGGGGAACGCTCCATCCCAGTACTGAGGTGCGTCCTTGCACTTGAACTTGGTGTATGATTCAAGTTTGGATCAAGGTAAGCTGCTGCCATGGTTTTGCTAGATGCTAGGTATCTGTCATATTCTAGGAAAGGGAAACAAAAAATAAATTAATTTTAGTTATACCTGAATCTTCCACCGATTCATACAAAGCATTTACTGGAAATCCATAAAGACTCATTTTTAAAAGGACATGCAGTTGCCTTTTTCAGAGTCCCCTCCTAAAACAGTTATACATCTACAAACATAAAAAAACCTACCCAGAAGACTACGAGAGAAACTGCAAGCCCCTTGGAGCAAGTAATCTGAATTTGGACAACAAAATCACTAACAGAAGTCGTATCTTTAGCAAGACTTCTTCCTTTAGTTTCTCAATGACTTAACACAGGCCCCTGCCAAAGACTTCAAGGCCAAATGGCACCTTCCAGTTTTAACTGGAGTTCCCATCCCTAAAATCTGCCAGGTCTGGTCTTGCAACAAGCCTCTAAAGATCAACATAAGGAACTGGAGGCTTTCCACTAAGAAGCCGCACACCAACACCAGGCTCTCCTGTTTAAGGCTAATACATTGTCACTTCACTTGTTTTGTACTATTTGGGGGAACAAGTGCGACTCAAAATCATCCAGAGCTAAATTCATTATTCACTGAGGAACCATTAAGAAGACCACTGCACCTCCTCTCATCAATTACTAAATAACTGGCTGAGTTTTATCATCGACTAGCCTGGTTTCCAAGCGATTTCCAAGTCTGGTGGCAAAAGGCATGGACCATTGTATGAGTCTGCATCTCGAAGAAAAAAATTGCCTCTTGGCTACTGCTACAAATTAGTCAGCCACAAGCAGATGGTGTCTGAGAAATCAATGCAGTACAAGAGAAAAAGAGCAAACAATACCTCCTCCCTCGCCTGACAGTCTCAAGCATCATTCCAGTCTGCTGGCTGGAAAGCGCAAAGAACTGCAGGGCTTTGCACCAGGCCTTGGACAAGTGCACCGAGCTTTCTGTACCTCCTCCTCCTCACAGCAAGCAGCCAGTGGGGAGGCAGTTTTGGAAATCTGGAGATGTTAAAAATAAAATAAACTTGATCTTTTTGGCATAGTACTCTGAACGCCTTTCTGGTAGTAAAGCTGGCCTGCGAAAGGGAGCTGGAGGAGAGTGAAACTGCTTCAGTACTGCTACTGAACACCTGAGCCTTAGTTTACTTCACTGCGAGGCAGAAGAGAGACCCACGCTTCCAGCTGAGTTCCCGTAATGCCTGGCTGCCCCTCAACAGAGCTTCAGCCACCAACCAGCCACCCGCCACACGGTGCTCTCTGCTGACCTCCCTGACAACAGGTTCAGAAAACTACCACAAAAAAAAAAAAAAAAAAAAAAAAAGGTGATTTGCCTTTTGCTTTACCTATTAAACTGTCTTTATCTCAACACACGAGTTTTCTCACTTTTACTCTTCTGATTCTGTCCCCCATCCCACCAAGTGTGTGGGGCTTAGTCGCTGGCTGGGGTTAAACCACGACACAGAGTTGGCTTAGTTTAATACCACAGCTGCCTGAAGTTGCCATAGGTGTTAAAACAAGCACAGAGGAAGAGAAGCAGAAGCAGCCGGTGGTCAGGGGCAGGAGGGGAGACGTCTCCCCTCCAGCAGCAGCTAGACATTGCACCAGTTCACCAATACTGACAAACCTCACCATGAGCTCAGCTAACAGGAATCTAGCACCGGCAGTTATCAAGGCTTGAAATCTTCAGACTGTAGATAACATTTGCTAGAGGCTAAAACCGGACTTGAAGTCTAACAGGAGGATCTTAAGTGTCTACCTAATTCAGACCCACAAGATAAAGAGGAAACAAACAGCCCATCTGCGAAGTATGTCTTTACCTCTCGAATAAATGGTTGAATTGCATTCATCCAACAGAACTGTAAGAACTTAAAATTGGCAGTACTGGGTCAGACAAAAGGCCTCTAATGTCCTGCCCTCAGGGAAGATGGTAAGAGCAAGCCAAGGAGACACTTCTCCCAAACATTCCCCCAGTGCCTGACCCTTGAGGGACTTCCCCCACCTGCCAAGCAGTAGCTTAGCTTCGTATCCCCGTTGCCTCAGTCTGAAAACTCAAGAAACCATTATAGCTTTTGTACTTTGCTTTATTGTACTCTTTTCTGGCAATCAGTACAAATGTATTAAGCCAACCTTATGCCCCCGTTAAAACCTTTCCTCCTTTCCAGCCTACACCAACTGATACAGATCTGAAAATGCTGGGAACCCCTCAGCAACACTACTCTTGACTTATCCTCATCAAAGGAGCTTGTGAGCTGTTTTTGTATAAACCTCGACTTGAAAGCTGAAGAAGGTACAAAAAACTCCCGTGGCAGACAAATACCAAGACCACACGACCGTACATGCTCCTAACTGCAGGGCTCCTCTCCTGTAAGGTTAAAATAGCCATCGTGAAATTCCAAATGTCCACAGAGTGGGGAGTTTCATCAGGACAAATTTGCAGATTAAGCTCTTCAATAGCGCAACTGCTAGGAATGAAATGGCAGTTTTCAGGCTCAGATGTGGGCCACTTAACTTCTGCACTATGTTCTGCCTCCTTCAGAACAACCCACCCTACCTCAAAGTCACTAGTAAAAAATGCTAAGCTTTATTTCAAGCTTACGTACACGAACAGCAGGAAAATTTGCTACAAACCAAAGCAAGACAAGTAGTTTTTTTAGTAAAGAGAACTAAAAGAAAGCCTGCTTTCTTTTAATTAAATTAATATTAATTCACCATATTCCATTCCCTTAACATACACATTCATCAGGTTTTATTTGGCAGAAAAAGAACACGGAGAAAAGCTACAGGAAAATACCAAAACAAGCATTTAGAAGATGTCTGACCACAGACTTAACATGGACAATCTACATCCCTTGGGAGCACAAATAGAAAAGCAATGAAAGACAACAGTTTCTACATACAGAAATGCTCTTAGGCAGCATAATTTCAATGGACGGGCAAATCACTATTACATTTTTTTGTTTAATATTCATGACATTGAGGAGAAAGTGTGGAATCAAACATCAGACTGACCATACTGGGTACAGGGTATTGTCAGTTTTCTTTATGGCATAAAGGTTTTTAAAGGTAAAACAACCTCCTATCCAAAATTAGGAAAGCATTTTTCCTTCAGAATTTGATCATCATTGGGTTCCTTACAACTTCTTTAAAAAATCCCAATACTTACTTTATGAGGTACCAAAAGAGCAATAAATTTGATAGCTCAAGGTCTAGTAACACATGCCATATCTCTGGTTATGGGCCTATTAACAGTTCCATTAATACCAGCCCCTGGGTTTGAGTTCGTAATGTGACTGTAAAATTCTGCCCCAGGCCAAAACTTTGTAAAACATAGCTGCTCTTGATGCAAGGATAGTTAAACAACTATTTTACAAGATCTGCTTGGCTGTTTTACGATACAAGGAAAGCTAAGATTACAAGACTAGGATGCTTATTTGGGCTCTTCTAAATTCAAACCAGACTGGTTTGTAATCCTGCCACTACAGATCTCAGTTTAAAAGAGCAGCTTTAGTCCTCTTGGTATTAAATAGATAAGTAGTATGTTATTAAGGAGCAGAAACAAGCTACAGTCAATGACAGGAAGGTAGGTTTAGATTAGATGCAAGTAAGAAATTTTGTACAATGAGGGTGGTAAGACACTGGAACAGGTTGCATTTGTGGATGCCCCATCATTGGAAGCATTCAAGGTAGGACAGAGCAACCTGATCTAGTGAAAGATGCCCCTGCCCATGGCAGGGGGCTTGGACCAGATGACCTTTAAAGGTCCCTCCCAACCTGAACCATTGTACGATTCTACATTGTGTATGGAGACTTAATTCTGCTGTATTTTATTGGATATTGTGGTGAAAAAAGAGCTGGGGCACATCCAGACTAATGGTCTAAAATCAAGTATTGTCAAACTTGTTTGTATGTGAAGTGTGCCAACTATCCCTTTGAGCTTCCAAGAGCAAAGACTACTGTTCTCCCAATGCTCACCTTGTAGAATAAACCACCTATATTTCTCAGAACTGTAGAGACTTATTCCAAGCTTCAGGAGAGGAGTGAAGCAAACCAGTTCTGCCCAGGTGATATTTAGTGGGTCTGCTAAGATGCTGCAGTTGTTACCAGACTATGATGCATGTTATCGTTCAGATGATTTGCTCTACCATGGTGGAGTACGTGAGGTTTAGGAAAGTGTATGGGAGACAGTTAAACGAGATTAGAAGATAAAGCTTTTCAGAAAAAAACAAAAAACCAACAACAACAAAAAACCAACACTGCACTTCACAGTTTCTCAAATCAACTACAAGAAAGCACTGTTTACCTTTTTTGTGCTCCTTTCTGTTTTTATACAATTCAGTTTTGAATACCTGCTATTTTCATTTTTTAGGTACCAGTTACATTAGGAAAGTATAATAAAAGTGGTTTTTATTTTCTAAAAAAACACAAAATGATAACTAATTGAATCCTTCTAGAATTCATTTGCTGCTCAGTGTGACTCCTGCTGACACATCTTAAGAGCACTGCACATTCCGCACATTTGCTAACTATATCAGGAACAAAGTCAGTATTATGACTTCCAGTAGCACAATCAAAGTTCAAAGTCACATTTCAGTACCAGATCTGAGTACTTAGAAACTAAATCATTTCGACTAATGAGACAGTCAAAAATCATTAAAAATATCTACAACAATTAACTGAAAATTGATTAATAAACTGATAGAAAAGTTAAAGTAGTCTCATAAGGGAAATAGTTTCAATGCCAATAATGTCTTCAACATTACCAGTTTGATAATACATTCAAAAATAGTTAAAAAAATAAACAAAACTGTCCCTCGTACTAGCATTGGCAGATGGCCAACAACACAGCATTAACAAGTTCATGGTACAAGGAACCAAGCTGTAATTATTCACACCGTGACTTCATTTTGTCCTTTGCAGATACCATGAAATTTTATAATGTTGCTCAACCTCCATATTCTGATCCCCATCTCAGGCTTGAAAGCGACATCTATGAGCTAAAGCCCCTTCCAGGTCACATTTCTGCAAAATAACTTGGTCCATCTCAATTCAAACCTATAAAAATCTGTAAGAATCTATAAATCTTTTTAAAAATATAAGAACCTATTAAAAAATACAATAAAAATTCAGAGTTCATTTCTTTCTCTGGTCCTGGTGTAATAATTCTACAAGACTTAAAATACCTTAAAATATTAAAGTTATTAAAAGAAATACAAGCCTTTAGGTTACTTGCGCTCTCAATAAACAATGCTGCTTTACCAGACTGTCTGGAAAGCAGCTTTGCAGAGAAGGGCCTGGAGGTCTTGGTGGACAACAAACCAACCATGAGCCAGCAACATGGCCTTGCAGCGAAGGAGGCCATGAGCCTCATGGGCTGCGTTAGGCAGAGCATTGCCAGCAGGTCAAGGGAGGTGATCCTTCCCTTGATTCAGCACTGATGACGGGCATTGGGAGCGCTGTGCCCAGTGCTGGGCTCTCCAGTGCAGGAGAGACACGGACATAATGGAGCCAGTCCAACAAAGGACCACAAACACAATTCAGTGATTTGAGCATGTCATACAAGGAGAGGCTAAGAGAGCTGGGATGGTTTGGCCTGGAGAAGAGAAGGCTCAGGGGGACCTTACTAGTGTGTATAAATACCTGTAAAGACAGTGCCAGACTGTTCCCAGTGATGCCCAGTGAGGACACGAGGCAAAGGGTGTACAGTGACAAACAGGACTTCCCATTTAGATGTAAGAGAAAGCTTTTGCACGACATGGGTGGGTGAACACTGCAACAGGTTGCCCAGAGAGGTTGCAGAGTCTCCATCCACGGAGATACTCAAATCACAACTGGACACAGCCCTTAACAACCTCCTGTAGTTGACCCTGCTCTGAGCAGGGGGGTTGGACCAAACGATCTCCACAGGTCCCTTCCAACCTCAGCGGTTTTGTGATTTGCTGATTAAGACTAAATTAAGAATTTATTTCACACTCTAAATTCCTTAAAATTATCCATAATACATCTCGCATCAGACAGTAAACATATCATGAATTTCAAGCTCAATCCATTTTCACAGCTTGTATTAAATCCTGCTGTAGCTCACCTTTAAGGTATTAACTTGACTATCTCAACCTTACAGAAAGTAAGGATGTTAAGTTCAATTTTAACTATGTTCCCCATGACAAAGCTTGTATTTTCAGGAGTCTGTGTTAAGAGTCAGCACACCACATTGCTGACCGTTGGTATGCCATCTCCTGATACATTAAAATAAGATCTGGTCCCAATGCTTGCTGTTGGGACATGAAGTGCATGACTCGCTAAGATCCTTCTTAGAAGCACTGAAAAGAGTGTTTCTCTTAGAAACATGTTTCTTCTTAGAAAACAGCCATAGTGTATTCAACTACACGTTGATGGTCACGTAGCATGGTTGCACGAACAGTGCAACCGGATGGAACAGTGGAAAAAACAAAGTGGCCAAAGCAGCACCCCCAGAACACATACATGCCACAGGAAAGAAGCAGCAAGCATGCTAAGTGTGCAACAAGTTTTTTTGCATTCACCTGATGCTAACACCTCGTTATACATTTAAGGATGCAGATTTAAGGATGAAACTTTGAGAAGACCATTAGGTTTGTGATTTCAAATTAGGGACAAACATAGAAAGACAGGAGAAAGGGTATTCTCTCTCTTCCAGCTAATACTGATGTTCAAAAGCAAAAGAAAAAAGCAGCAATCCTTTGTTCCACCTTAGACACCTTTCAGCTATATTCACTCTTCTTGGTAATATTTGCTATGACTACATCCCAGCATTTATTTCTCTTGCTGCCTCTTCTCTGATCCCCTCCTGGTCACTGCTCCTCCAGATATGTATGTATTTTTAAGTACATTATTTGCAGTGAAAAGTATTTATCAAGGCCCTCACATGAAAGTATAAAGCAGCCTGGCCAGCCACATTAAAACAATTTAAAAACTGAGTTCTTAGTATCTATTTTAGTCCAAATGGACACATTAAATATTTCAATTTACTGAAATTTCAATTTCACACTATATCAATATGAAATGGAAGAATGGCCTAGTACTGATAATTCCTCTGAATACTTTTCTTCCCTAAAGAATATTGCCTAGTTACTAACTCTATGTCTCAATACAGTTAAAAGCAGGAATGCATAGTTCTTCTTTCTTTGCAGAGTTAAGTATTTTAGAAATACACTAGAAAAACAACATAGAACAAAGTCAAAACAAGTTTAGCAATACAAGTTGCCAACATAAGAAAATTTATTTCAATTGTATCAATGTTTTAGGAGATGAAACATTCAGGGGACCATGAAGGAGGAATTCAGAGAAAGCATGAACTATGAAACCCAGATGAACCAAAGCAATATGACAACCTTGGGCCTGTTAAACACAAGGCAAGCACATCTCAGCAAAAATCAAATAAATATATGTATCACCTAAACTAATTGAAACAAGGGCATATTCCATGCACAGCTGCTATTGACACAGGCTGTCATAAGGACTTGTAAGTCACTTTTGCAAAGTGCTACAGAAGCAGTAGCCTGTCACTTGGGTAGCACTGCACCTTGGGATGAAGAGACAGATAAAGTTTCAGGGTACTGACTATCGGCTGAACTATTTGTACTGTCAAGCAGCAATTCAAATTTACCAAGATGTCTTGTACTCTGTCCGTCCTGCGACATTCAAAATGGTACCCATCCTTCTCATTAAGAATCCCATAGGATTAAGTCCTGACATACCTTAAACACTCAGCTTAACCCAATTTTGTTGTAACATTACATAATCTGCGCTACCAGCAATTCCCTTTGGAGTTGGCACCAATTTCTATTTTTAATATTAAAAAATTTAATAATGAGGAAACATCAGTTGTGTTGGGAATACAAGAAAATCAATCTCTGTATATGCTTTAATTAGAACAAGGTATCCAGATAGATACTTGCCTAGTTTCTTAACAGCACTCTGAACCTTCACTGTAGTCCCTTGGCACCACTGAAATCCAAGTAAACACTAATCTCCCATTACACCTTCTGTTGCTGATCTTTTGAATTTCTCTAGCAAGTTATAGAGAATTATAGTGGCGCAGTTTTCTTACAAAAGGCACCACAGAAATGAGCAAGTAAGAATTCTATATTTTTTAAATAAAATTCTATCTATTTTGAAGTTGCACTACCAGTTGGCAGCAGCCCTTCTATGAACATCAAAACAAGAGTGAAGCAAGCCATATGAACTCAAGTAATCTTTTCTAATACTACTTACTGAAATACTGCTCTATAGAGGCTCTACATAGCACAAGCTTTTCTTCTAAACAGCTTTAGATGTAAATAGAAACAGTGAGCATTTACCGTCTTTCTAGAATAGTAAAAACTAATTAGTATTAGAGATAATGCAAGCATAGTTCTCAGAAATTAAAAACTAGATGTGCTTGAAACTAGAGGCAGCTAAGGGTAGTAGTAAGGTATTCTGGCCATGCACTATCACAGCTCAACACGTTCGGGTTTGGCTACCATTTTACTTTAAACCTGCCTTTCCTAGTTTTACGGTACTGAATGATACCATCCCCGTCCTGTATTTCAAAACATTCAACTGGACAGGCTTTTAATTTTGAATCCCTCTTAACACAGTTTTAACCAGAAGCACACATCAGATAAAAAGCACTTAAGTGCTCAAAAGGAACAGAACATGACAACAACCATGTTGTTGCATTGCACGACAATGGCCTATTACAAAATTCAATGACCTGCAAAAAGTTTTACTTAAACCTATTCTGGCTCAAGTGTTTTCCAAAGCCAGTAATTACAGCCTCTGGTATATAGTTGGAAATGAAGATTCTTATTCAAGTGATTGAATGGAAATTCAGTGTAGGCTGACCATAACAAGTACAAGCTTTTTAAGATTATGCTTCTGTGTATCTCCACACACACACAAAAATCAGTGATGTTCACAGTTGCGGTTGTTGGAACTGGGCACGTACCATATGTCTGTCTCCTTGCATCCTCACATAAGATCTTGTAGAGCAGAGTAAGTTGTGATACTCCCTTGGATCCCTTTAGGAATCAAAGCTCTTGGCTCCTCAAGAACTCAAGACTGTGTTTGAGGACCTAAACACCAGTGTCCTGGTTTTGGGTGGGATAGAGTTAATTTCCTTTCTAGTAGCTGGTATAGTGTTATTTTTTCAGATTTAGTACCAGAATAATGTTGATAACACACTGATGTTTTCACTTGTTGCTAAGCAGTGCTTATACCAAGTCAGGGATCTTCCAGCTTCTCATGCCCAGCCAGCAAAAAGGCTGCAGGGGCACAACAAGTTGGGAGGGGACACAGCCAGGGCAGCTGACCCAAACTGGCCAAAAGGGGTATTCCAGACCATATGACGTCATGTCTTGTATATAAAATGGGGGGAGTTAGCCAGGGGGGATCGCTGCTCAGGAACTAACCAGGGATTGGTCGGTGACTGGTGAGCAACTGCATTGTGCATCACTTGTTTTGCATATTCCAATTCTTTTATTATTATTATCATTTTATTATCATTATTATTTTCTTCCTTTCTGTCCTATTAAACTGTCTTTATCTCAACACAAGAGTTTTACTTTTTTTCCTGATTCTCTCCCCCATACCACTGGGGGTGGGGTGAGTGAGTGAGCAGCTGTGTGGTGCTTAGTTGCTGGCTGTGGTTAAACCACGACAACCAGCCCCATCATTCTTTAGCTAGGCATTCGTTTCTCCTAAAGTCTCCACCTACTGCACCAAAAGATAGAATAGTAAGCAGAATTAGCTTATTCAGTCAAAGAAGAGAAGCAATACCTTCTCAAATATGGCATCTGATTTAACAGTCAAGTGAAAGGCATAATGCCTGGCAAGAAATCAGTTGGTGGCCTCCAGGATTCATGTACCGACACAATCATGAAACAGGCACAAGTCCAAGCCTCCACTATGATGACTAATAACTCTCAGTACTCCGGTTAAGTCAAGCTAGGAGCAGATAGATACACACTGTATGGCCCATTTCAAGATTTTTATTCTTAAAAAACCAAACCCAAAACCTGACATAGCCTTAAAAAGGCAATTTAAAACACTTAATGCACTCAAAACAGTGCATCAGAGCCTGCTCCAGACTTCTAGAGTCAATACCAATGATTCCATATTGCTTTGTTGCAGAATAAGACTTACGGGTTCTCTACCAGGGTTTTCATCCTATGTGGATCATCCTAACATGCTGAGTAGGGCTGAACCTAAACCCAGGACCTCTGCCCTTTCACTCACCGTCTCACTGCAGCTGGAATTCTCCCTTGGACATAGTCCCTGTCCCCACACTCTCCCCACAAAACTAAGGACTTCTGAACTGTGCATTGCACATCTGCTAGGAGGGGCACTCACTATCTTTGTTCTTTTTAATACCTATGAGGTTTGTGCTACTGATTCTTCTGGGGTTTTCCAGTGAATGCTCCATTATGTCTTTGAAAAGAACCATCAACACTGGAAAGCTCTGAAGACGGGTATCATCCAAGAAAACACCCTTGGCCCCCACCAAAGGCATTTTTCAGTCTCTTGCCTCCAATCTACTAACACAGGCCTACTGAACCTTCCTTGAGTTTAGATGAATTAAAGAAGCATGTTTAATATACTACAGGTCCTGACGTTCAATATTTGCATTGTACTGAGAAATACAGAATTTACAATTTTAAGGGAAAGCTGTTAATTAATTGAATTAGGATATAAAGTGGGTGCAGAATGGGGATTTCCTCAATGTGCAGCAAATGGGGACAGAAGACAGACAACCGCTTACCAAACAACTGATTTTAGAAAAACTATTTTAGCTTTTTTTTCTATAACCATCTCCAATATGTATGTTGGATCAGCCAAAGATTTAGCTTTGCATGAGATTCAAGCCATCAAAAAGGTTAAGACTTCTGAGTTGAAGACTGTAACAGATGCAATTAGACCATTCGATTTCCAACTGAGTTGCTAGTTCCTTAAGTTTTTAAACAAGGAAAAAAAGCCATTCCTAAACTAGGTATTAACTAGTTGAAATATGTTTACTTCAGGGCTTCCTTCGACAAAGCTCTCTGAAAGCGAAACTTAATACTTCAAAGGATAGAAAAATTAATTGGAACCCGGAAGAGCTGGGTTCAATCCCCTACAGCAAGACAAGTTTTGTTAACAATTAAGCTTCATTGTTTTTGTCACTTCAAATTGTGGAAGAAATCATGCAGGAACATCTCAAGAATTCTCGATCACGGTATGTGTGGCATTGTTTTCCCCTCCCCTCCACCCTCCCATGACAGGGGGCATCCTGGGTCAAAACTACACCATGCTTTGCAATGCACAGGCAATAAATACAACACAGCCTTTGCCACAGCAAACTTCAGCCTGTTCCATTAAAGCAATTGTTTGTCTTTCATCTAGTCCATCTCTTCCCACCTGAACAAATCCAGGTATTTATTAGTTACTGACAGTTATCTAATTTCGAACAACTCGGAATGGGGTCGGAAATAATCGGGTAATTCAATTGCTGCACATTTTGAAAAAGATCAATAGTAAAATTCAGTCTTCACACATTGTTTGACAGCCCATCAGCTAGCTAATGTGCACAAACATGACAAACGTAGGTCCAAAACCACCAGTGTGTGCTGTCCCTCATCACGTGAGGGTATCAAAGGACACAAGGGATGATTGGTGTAACATCTTCACGGTCAACAAACTAGGGCAAACCTGAAGAAATCAAGTAAGCAGGTTTCACTACCTCCACATGAATTCATTGCATCTTTTAATAATATATTTGATCACGGCATTAAGATGATTCACAAAGATGAAACTGTTACTTTATTGTGCCTTTTTATTCTGTTAGATTATTTCTCTGGAAACAATAAATCAATTCCCCACCACAGCATAGTGATGAAATATGCAATTTGTGTACAACAATCTGACCATTTGCAGAAACAGCAGGTGGTACTAAATTAAGTTGGTGTTACACAAACAAGACACCTCCACAAGCCAACAATTCACACAGAGCTATCAATCCAATCTTCCTTCAATCCCTGTTAAAACATACAGAAATATTAGTTGGGGGGGGGCTACTTAAACATGCAATTTTTTTAAAGCCCGAGTTTTACTTGGCCTGAAAATACAGTCTCATACAAGAGGACCTGGTAATTAAAACACCTTTGCTCATGAGCTTCAGGAAGTAAAGAGTTTTTAGATATTTGCAATCTCTGCTCTTAGTATGTTTAAGCTTCTCTAAAAATATGTACTTCATAGTAGCTAGAGAGAAAATAGAAAAACAATCTCTTTCAACAAGGAGTACATGTGCTTTAATATGTATGAAAATAGATACATTTCTGCACAAAACCAGAGTACTGTTCACTTGTGGTCACACACCCGCCACACTACAAACAATTTTTTCCACGCAGCAGTTATTTCACAGGTCGGAGGCACCTACTGTCACTCAAACCCCTACGCAAAGTGGTACAGAAGCTAGCTTGAGCAAAAGTGACACAAAGGGATAAAATATTAAGTACTCCAACCAAAGGATACAGTATTTAATTGCACTGTTAAATTTAGCCTGAAATTGGGTCTTTAGGATCTTTGTAACTTGGAAGAGGTTCTGTCAGTGCTTACTAAGGGCAAGGGGTGAGTGTCTAGTATCTTCAGCATCATACAATCCCTTGCCAGCAGGGAACCCCAAGGTGCAGCAGAGTAGAAAAGTCAACGGAATTTCCACCATATCTTGAGTACTGTCCAGAAAGTCCAGAAAAGTGCAACTAAAATGATGAAGGGGCAGAACAGCAGCCATGTGAGGGGAACCTAAAAAAGCTGAGACTCCAGCAGAGAACTTGACTGATATTTACAAATTCTATGACGATGGATAAACTGAACCCTAAACTAATCCCCTAATTAGTTTCAGTCAAAAGATCTTTTCTAAACAGGAGGCAGTGGACACCAGACTGTGGAGGCAGATGGTAGCAGCAAATTCAGAAAGGTATGGACAACAGGTGCCTGAATGGATATTAACAGACTCTCTAAAAGTCTCCAATGCAGTGGATGCTGAAAAAACACAAGGAGGATTGACTGCAGACAACAGCCATGCTCACATGGTCTCCTGAAAGAGTCACAAATAGGAGATGCTGTCAAAGAGAGTGGACCACTGATGTGATTCTTTTTTTTTTTTTACATTACGAACTTCCATAAAAGCTGAACCTTTTCCTTCTACTGTTGAAGCTGAAATATGACCCTTAGTGCTTCCAGAAAGTTCAGATGAAAATACAGATATACCATCTTTGTGAGCTTTCTCAAGCCTTATGTTTTATAGACTACATTTATCAAGTCAATAGTTGCCAGTTCAAGATGATGATATCCAGGCTTAGAAAAGACTGACATCAAGCCAGAAAACAAACAGAAGTCAGGCAACATTTTGACAATTTTCTTGCATAGAACAAATCAGAAAATTAAACAATCCTAGAAAAAGCACATCTATGAATGCATCAAAAGCCTACACTGTATATTCTGATCCTTATAAGGATTCATATAAGCATGTTTAAAAAAAAAAAAAGCCCATCACTCATGCAATATTTTCAGAGTTTTTTTTTTAAATGTCAAATATTTTCTTGCACACAGTTCAAGTTCTCATGTATAGTTTAATGTTCAAATATCATTAAAGGAATTTAAGTCTGGTTTCTCAAATCTGCCTCTGTAAGAAACTACCAACTTGATACGTGATTATTTCTGAAAAACGTATTTGTACAGAGGTTTGAGTTAATTTTTCAAAGGCAAGTTGTCACCACAGGCTGCTGAACCAACTTAATATAACCAATTTGTCCTTGCTGCTGCCAAAGCTGTGGAGGCTTGCTACCCCTTTCCTCCCTGCCAAGCATTTCCTCATCCACTCTTCCTGACTATGCAGCCCTCGCTTCCCTTCTGCGGCCTCCTGCTGCTTCTTAAACAGTTTTTGAGCTACTTATTAAAACAGAAGAAATCAGTCCAGGCTTCTTTTTTCTGTTTTTGGTGGGAGTTTGGTTTTGGTTTCTTTGGGGTTTGGGGGGTGTGTGTGGCGGGGTGGGGGTGCATCCATTTAAATGAGGTGAAGTGGCTCAGAAAAGCTCTAAAAAAGCTCTGGAGCCAGCACAAAGTAAACGGCAAAAGCACATGGCCAGTAGTAGGGAGGAGGAGGCTTCCCATTTTTGGCAGCTGCAAGCTGGTATGTCGGCTCACTGCTCTTCTTGGATTACACCTTGTAGGGGGAAGGCGGTGGGAACACAACACCACAAAAAACCCCAAACCAACATGAGTGGGAGATAGACAGAAACCATCTTCCTCCACACTCACAAAAGGTGGAGAAATGCAAGTGTTGTGTTTTGATGAAATTGCTGAAAAACTACAGCTGCATGAATCATTTGTGGTCCAAATCTAACAGCTCTGAGCTCCTGATGCTAAACTATTAAATAGCATTTACTGATTTTCAATACCTGGGCAAGAGGGGGGTGAAGAGGGGAGAATGCAGGAGGGCAGAGCACTGGTAGGAAAGGAAGAGGAACTCTTCCATTGTAATGATTAAAGAAGGCAAAAATAATTTGGTTAAAATACCAATATTAAAAATCCAAGTGTCATTTTCAACTTCAACTTTTTTTCCTCCCTCTTCCTTTAAAGCCATTTATCAACTATTAGCTAGTACCCAGGTAAGTTTGACAACTAAAGGGGCACATTTGAAAAAGAAACAAAGAATCTTTAATAGTAACATACTGAAATGGCACAGAGAAATATCCAGTAAGTGGCAGAGTGGACAGAAGAAGGAACAAACATGAAGACAGAATAGGGAGGAGCTGCTGAGAAAAACAACACCCTCAAGGCAGTAATGAACTTTTATGGTGTTCAGCAGCAGGTTCAAAAATGAGAGTCCAGCTTCCTGATTGAAGTAATGCTCGCCTTTCCAGTGCCTCACCTACCTCACCACGGAGGATCTTGCTGACCTACGAAGCTCCTATGTACATCTCCTTAATAAAAAGCATGAGTGGTTCTTAAGGTCACCCACAGACCTATGTCATCTCTACTCCTTACCCTGCATACTAAACAAAAAAAGAATGGCAACTGCAGATGTTACGTCTTAATCATGAAAAATAAAATTTTTACAGTAATGGCTTTGCTGAACTTAAAAGATTTGTTTCTGTAACACTTAAAACGTTGTTTATAATAGACTAAATGTAAGGCCTCGGACATACATTAATTGCTTACCATTAATTTAAGATTATTCTTGTATCTCCTGATACTGGAACAACACAAGAAACTTATTTTGTAGTGACTTCTCCATTTGAAGTGTTTGTCAACTGGACAATTACAACTGCTCTAAGTGTCCAGTGTTCTTCTGATATACAACTATCTTAAAAAAAATATTAAATCAATCTGATGCTATGTTATGCAACATGCACTTTGACAGTATTGTAAAATGCATGTGAACAAAGAATAACAAGGTATGGGAAGTGTATTTGTGAAATACTGAACACATCTGCAAAAGTGTATCAGGACTTTGTATCTCTAGAAACTTTTATTATTAAAAGTTGAGGCATCTCCTGACTTTGGGTTCAGATTAGATAGTGGATAAACTGTAGGCCTTGAGGCACAATCTTAAAGGGGGGAAAAAAAAAAAGCAGCCTCGTTTACTCCAATTACAATTTTCCTTCTTTTAGGAGCAGAGTATTTACTAACAGATTAAACAGTAGTTCTGGTACTACTGCAGGTTTTATCATTTGATCCATTCTTACCAAAGAAATTCTTAATTCCAATTATTTGGATAGGGGCAGAAGTTGATGAAATTCCTGGGGAACAGGATAAACAAGTAAGGCTTGGTTGTATCTGATACAAGGCAGACAGTGATGAGCACCTGTAATCTGCACCAAAATCAACAAAGCATTTGATAGTTAACTATCATGGCACCATCTACAGATCTTCAGCCAGGGATCAGAATTTAAAGAGGTGGTAGAAGCACCACATTACCTGTTAAAAGTAACTTTTTGGCCAGAGACCATTTGAACAGGATAGAACAAGTAACTACAATGAAGTGTAAAGGAAAAAGGTTAATTTGAAATATGCCTGGCACAGTCAATGGCAGCTTAAGCACACCTAACCTCTAATTATTTCCTAATATTTTGTAAATGTCAAAGTATGCTTTTTAAAGATGCTCAGCATTTGCCTGAAACATGATTCTATTGCATTTTAATCAGCTGCAGAATATTTCACTGAGCAAGTGAAGTGAGTTTCATAGATGACAGGCATTCAAAGAGGAAAAATGCATTTAAAACGCAGCTATATTCTTCTGTCACAGACAACTCTATTCACAAGAATGATGGACACCGAAAGAGGTGATCAGAGAAGCAAAGGGCCAAAACAGAGCTTGTCAGGCTTCAAGAACACTTTTGTTCCACCTGGAAAACACCGTGGTAGGACATTACACCTCAGGTAGCCTTGTGGGACACTGTCCACACTGCTCTGCTGCTGGGTTTTGGCAGATTTAGTGCCAATGTTCCTTCTACACAAATGTAAAATGAGACATTAAGAGTTAATAAGATTTGCTTCGAAGAAGTAAGCTGCAGATTATTTTCACACTCCAGAAGGAAATGAGTTTTCCCACTTCAAAGAGTGAATAGAATATTTTCCTAATATAAAGAGGAGCAAAGAGCAGCATACTTGATGAAACTGGTTTACACTACCCGTTCAAGGTAAAGACCAATCCCCTAAACAAACACGCCCAAACCATCATTTTTGACTTATTGCAGACTATGTATTTATGAAGTTTTAAGAAGAAAGAGCAAATTCTGATTCATTAATTCAACACTAACTCCTCATTTAAGATGTCAGTTAATAAATGAACTGAAGAGTCCCTGTCCCACTCTTGTGAAAATGTATTTTTCACAGCAAGAACTTCTGCTGCACACACTGTTTTACTGCTGTACTTCATAGCAAGTGAGATACACATGAAAAGGGTGTAGGTGCAAGAAACAAAAAAAACTTCAGGTTTTTCTGCAAAAGTGGCAGCACAGCCTTCCCCCATTTACTCACTTACTTTAACTACCCCCTACCACGTACTTGCTGAAGGTCAGAAAGCTGCATTTAAGATCTCTTCATTGGAGTTCAGGTTTCTATGCCCAACTCGAACTGTGGAAGACTCACCTCACTCCCAACCTGAGATTGATATATTTTTTTAAACTAAAACAACTGAAGATTCTTAATTTTTTAATTAATCAAAATAAACTTGCAGCTCAAAGATTTCAGAGATTAAGACAACCGATACCACAACTAAACAAAAACTGGTTTCAGTTTCTCTTTACTTCACATTTATGATCTACTAGGTTACTTTTTAAAAACATCTCTTACCCATTTTCCCTTGCACACAGTAATTCAGTCGTTTTAACAGTATTTAAAAGAAAGGACTTAAAAAAACCTTTTTTTTTTTTTTTTAAACTAGTTCACTGGTGCATCTGCCTTCAATTGTTTTGTTTTCCATCACCTGCAAAATACTTGATATAAAAAAAAAAATCTTAAATTAGAGTTGGTTTTATAAATCAGATAAATGTACAGAATAAAAAAGACCAAATCTTTTATTGCTTATTTTCCAGATGTAAGATGTAATTTTAGAACTGGATTTGTTCTTTCAGAGTTTAATTTGAAAAAAGAGAATACATTGCTGCACAGCATGTATTCCATGTTAAACGTACAGATTTACTTTGATGTTTTATTTTGCTTTATAAGGCATTTAACAAAAAGTATATACCAATATAATGTATTTACAAAGAAATTATTTTGGATAGGGTTTTGTCAATTCTTCCAGGATATCTTGCAGGAGAGGCTTAAATTCCTTGTTTGTTTGTTTTAATGCAATGAAATTAAGATTAAAGAGAGATATAAGAAATTACTTTGGGAATATTCCTAAGAACATGTTGTTTTGACAGAAAGCTCTGAACTTATAAATCAAGTTATTATAACATTTATATAATCTACTCTTACACGCTAAACAAAACGGTTCATGGCGATAAAACAAACATCATCTCTGTGGCCTGAAAGGAGTGAGAGGAAAAGGGAAAGAACACAAAGAAGTAGTAATCAAAGCCAGAAATAACAGTCCATCTAAAAATTCAGTGCCAAATTACACCGTAGCACCACTGTCAAAGAAAACATACGCCATAATTAACAAATCAACAACCTAAAGTATTCAGGATCCACCCTTCTTCAGTATGGCCTCAATTTTGCAAAGCAATGACCATACCTATGCATTTCCAGAACAGCAGGTTTGAATATACAAGTATATTTATGTTCAGGTGATAAGCACTTGAATATGTATGTGCACACAGATAAGGAAAGAGGAATCATTCAACACCTGAAAAGACCTGGCCCTACCAACCTGTAAAAAACTGCACAGTCGGTCACAAAGGACACATTCTATGAGCAACTTTATTGCATTACAGTAGGTTGACTGTCCTTGCAAGAACAAAAGCTTACATCCTCTCTACTACCAGCTCCGAGAAATGTTTTTCCCATTGGAGGAAAGGAACAAGAAAGCACTTTTATTTCCAGCAAAACTAGAGCAATTTTAATAATCTGAGTGTAAATTGGATATAAAGAGCAAGGAAAGTCTAATAAAAGGGAAAATATTCCCTCCAAGAATTTTATGGTAATAAGTTACAAAAAGTTATAGAGTAACTCCTGCTTCATATGATTATTCCTGGGCTGAAGCATCATGTATACCACAGAAGGAAACAAAACTAAAATTCATTGTAATTGTCACATCCTTGGTCCAGGTACCATGCACACTAGTGAAAGGGAATGGCTCCCACTCCAAATGTAGTGTTATTCTAAAGAAATGAAGTTTACTCAACTTCTTGTTTATGTTCCTATCACTGAGCAGGAAAATACTGACTGGCTTAAGGCATCAGTGACTGATTCTTTTAAAAAAATGCATTACAATAAATCGTTATAGCATATCAACAGCTATAGATCCACAAACACACGCTACAGGCAAGGACACTTAACAGACAAGTAAAACCATTTTAAGTTGAGGTTTGGTTTTGTACCTCCAGTCTGCCCTCTTGCTTTTATGTCTCCAAATACAGCGTGTTCATACTAAACTTCTCTGAATTGCCTAATATCATACTCATAGAATCATTTAGGTTGGAAAAGACCTTTACGATCATTGAGTCTAAAGAAGTCTTACCAAAGAAAGATAGAGGAGATATGAGTACAAGTTTCAAAGCTGGTTTAATTTCTCATTCTCCTGAAGATGCACAAGCCATCATGGCTATGCAAATGTGTACAGAAACTTGAGATACTGAATATAAACATCCTTAAGTTAGTATTTTGGGAACCTCTGAATGGTAAGCAACTTCTGTATTCATAAATATATACCCAAGTATGATCCCATCTTATAACCAGTTTCAAATATGTAGCTTCCAATATGAGGGGTTTTCCCCCTTTGTGATGAACTTTACTTGTTCCTGAGTCTCTTAAGCCCATCCCGTTTCATTTTATTTTGGCTGAACTGTGATTTTAACAGAAAAAAACAAAGTGAAGATAAAGCTAAATTGAACAGAAATAAGTATCTGCCATTGCTTTTCTATGCTGGGTAAACATTAGCTTTAAAAAAATAAATCACTTATTTGACTTGCCGCAAACTTTGTATGCAACAAGTCCTCAAATTCATTTCTATTAGCTTAATAAGCAGCCATCAGATTTTAAAAAACTTCACACTGGGCTGGTAATCAACACATACTCATTATTTTTGCTTTGTCTTTAATTGCTAAACCATGAATGAATGTTTCAGAAAAGCAATTCTCTACTTCAGTATTTTCTCTAAATAGAAGTGAGCTGGGTATCACACATCAGGTTAAGGATATGCATGACTTGAAGTATAGGCTGTGACCATCACTGGCTTATGCCAGTATATGACATTCATCACTTAAATGATGCCGGTGTCTAGTAACCCAGCATTACAGAAGTGCTTAACTATACTTTCTTCTCTCTCCTCACTCTTCCTTAAGGAACCTGCTATGCTTTTCTTTAAATTGTTGAACTAATGCCCTGCAAGAAGTACTGCGCAGATGCTTACAGCCATTTTCATCATTGTTCTGCACTATAATATCAACTTCCTCAAATCTACTGCTACTTTCCAGTCAATGTTCAGCAACTAAAACTATTTTCTACTTAGCATCTAACCAGGAAACATAAAAATAAAATGTTAAGTTAGAAAAGAATTTCTCTTATATAGTAGTCCTCCTTAGTATATATTCTCAGTGAGCAACACGGTTGTTAACTAGAGTAGAGAAACAACAGAGATGTAGTTAGATGAACTCTTGGGAGAAAAAAAAAAAATCAGATACACTAAACCCAAAAAAGTAGTATTAAAGAGTAAAACATTCTAATTAGATCCACTGTATTTACAGAAACACTCAATATACATTACTCCCCCCTGCCCCACCTTCCCTCTCCTGTAGGAAATTTTGCTAGAAAGGGCCCAATATAACACTGCTCAGAGGAAGGAACAGTGGCATCACTGATCAATACACAGTCTCGCCCTCTGCTTCCCACAAGACCCAAGCTGCCATGCAGTTTAGTCACACCTCTGGCCAAACCACGTAGCTGCACCACTTTTCCTACAGTATGAAATGGGAATAACAAACGTGACCTTTTTGTGTAAAGTGTTTTAACTAGTGGATAAGGTCGTGGACACAAACAGGGTGTGCTTGTTTCTGAATTCAGATTATTCTTATAACCAGCTGATCCCCACTCATAGCACTAACAGTCACTGCTCCCTTGCAGAACAGACTGGACACAGAAACAGCATTAACTACTTTCCCTTCCAATTTCAGGAAATGAGCCATTTTGGAGCAGAGAGATTCCAGAGTTTAATTTCAGCACAAACAAGAACTTTGAAAATTCCCAGCTCAGAAAACAACCTGAAGGAGGGTTTATCACAATTTATTAGGTAGCCACAGCCATAGCAAGTGCTGCTGTTCTGACTGTAATACTTTGGGTTTCATCACTGAGGTACAGCGTACTTCAACTGTACAAACATATCACATCCAGAGTTCTGAAAAGAAGCAAGATGTGACAGATGAGAGCAATATTCCAAATGAATTCTTACTGCACCTCCAGACTGACAAAAGATACTTAAAATTACGTTTAGATGTGCAAACTTGGTACTTTAAGCATAGTGCCCAACACTACTGGCCAATGCAGGTCACAGCTCATTTCAGTAAAACTAGATAAATGCACCCAAAACCAGCAAGAAGTCTGTTCAGTATCGGATCAAACTAGAACCTATACAACTCCCAAATTATTTTGGAAGAAAGAACAAGTAATGGACATTTTCCTATCCAAGCACTGATTATGCCTTGTATCCATTTACTTAGTTTATTTTATATTGTATACTCTATAAAATAGCGCGTGCATGTGTGTGTGTGTATATATATATATATAAAAATAGAAAAGTAAAAGCAACGTGGCTGAAGGAACTTAGTAGCAACAGTACAAAGGTGCAAATCCCTCCATTCAAGGGCAGAACAGGAACACTGCAATAACATTCTCCTACCTCTGTATAAGAAAACCCCTGGCATCAAGTCCTCCCATTGTAACTAGAGCAAAAAAATCTTAACATTAGAGAGCATGGATTTACAACACATACAGAAAAGCCTACCTTCTGCTAAAACCTACAGTTAGTTGATAAAACATTAACACATTGAGTTGACAGGCAACCCTGCTATCTGCCCATCCCACCTCTATGCCAGAAGGCACAGCGCTCGTAACAGCTGAACAGGTTAGGGTGCAAATCATCAATTTCTTTGCCACTTGCATGACAAAAGTGGCATACCAATTAGCACTGCACCGCCAACACTGTTGGGTGAAGAACAGATATACAACTCCCTGCCATCTGAGCAGTACCTTTATCCTCTGGTAAAGGGGTGGTGGGATGGATATCTACAGCACATGTATGCTTCCATTTTGACAGGTACAGCTATATATAACCATAAATCAGAGACCTGTTAAGCCAGCCTTTTAATTCTGCCAGTATAATTCAAGACCATTGCAATCAAACACCTCAATGGACAAAAAGCTGCTGTTCAAGTCAACTGGCAGTGCAGGTTGTATGGGAATCAGCAGTTATGATCACACTGAAAAGGCTGCTCTACTCTTAAAGTATCTTTGTTGCAATTCTTCTGTTTATCTTGACAAACCATCATGTCACAGACCAGACAAAAGCCCCTTTGAGTTGAACACACTAGGATTTCAGGAATACAATTCCTACTAGTATCTCCCCGTAACAGCAAGGACAACAGATCATTGCTGAGTTGCAAGCGTAATAGCAGAAAGCCTATGAGAAGAGCTTAAATCTTATTTCCCCTTATCTTCAGAAGCCAGTTGAGAAGCTTCAGGAATACATCCAGTTCCTTCCCATCCTCCTCCCTAGAAATAAAGATTGAACAGGACTGCAGGCCATTACTCACCCTGCAACTATTTGTGATTAAAAAGTTCTTTGCTACAATAACCTTCATATGCTTATTAAAGGAGAAAAATGAACCAGTATGGGAATCCATGACCAAATACTGGCAATAAAGTAGTCTAGCTTCATCAAGACGTAGTACTGTGTACAAGCAGTAAAGTCTGGTCTTACTGACAATTTTAAGTAGAATTGGCTTAGGCCAAATTCTTACATCAATTAAAAAAAAGCATGCAATGGGAGGAAGGCACTACCATTCTTCACTCATTAGTCAGACAACCCCAAGGTGTCACATAGTACAAGAACACAACAGTGAAGATGATCTGCATCTTCTACAAGGTTGAGAAGCAAAAGCTTTCCATCATTGTTTTGGACATGTTTAAAATTATTGTATCTGTACCTCTTCCAATTCTGAAGGGAAACTGCCACATCCCTGAGGGCCACTTCAGCTAACTCAAGATGAACCATCAAACACTGGATGCAGAGGTGAAGTTAAGACTATTCAACTTCCTCTGACGAAACGAGACTTTAGTTCTACAGCATGTCAAACTGAAGTCAAAGTTTAGCTTTCAGTCTTTAGCATTTCAGTTTATGCTCTTCATCTGTTGATATGACACCCTCTACAGCTCTTCACTGAAGTGTTTTCACTTGCTGTGAGCAGTTGTACCAAGTAATGGCAGAATTGAAGGTCACACTGATTTTTTTCCTGTACTTAAGATGAGGAGACTTAGGCCACAGAAAGATCTGTTTTTCCTTAGAAATTTCCTCAATAAAGCAAGGGACAATACTTAATTTGCAGAGTGAGTCTAATTTAAATAAAAAAGACAAACCAAACCCCTAGTACTTAGTTTTATGGATCTGAAATAATTGGCAAGGGAAACACTATTTTGGAAAGTAGTGATGGTACTTGGGAAAAGTAATAAGCAATCTCACTTCTGGCAAAGAAAAAAGCGTTGGTTATCAAATGAAAAAAAAAAGAACAAAAAAAAAGCTTCTTTACAGATTATTTTCAATTAGATGACTCAGCAGGATTGAATTCCACCCAGAAATACTTTTCATAACATCTTTGCTAAGATACATTCAACATCAGAAGAGGAAAATCCAACCCTCTTCCTGTATGCCAGTAAATGAAGCATCATGTAAGTGCTGGGCAACCACTAGTTAACTCCACAATCTCAGCAATCCCTATCCTTTATAACCTGTCAGAAAAAAACTGGCATCGTTAATTCTCAACATGGATTCAACAGTAGATATTGCAGTGATCTCATTTATTTTGCAAGATGATGAAATCTTCACGAATGCTGCAATATTTTTATAACTGCTATAATCAAATACATTTATGATGTGCAGTACTTAAGTTTGTTTTCATATAACATTTACAAAGACATTTCCTTATGTCTTTTGTTTGCTGTGCTAGTTTATCGAACTCAGTAGCTTGTACGTGCTTGCCTACTGTAACATGATAGGTGTATATTAATTTAAGATGTCTCCAGTTTTTAATAGATTACCCATGAACAAATCCGTATCAGGTCATGAATTCAAGGGTACTAGTGAGGTTTTTTTTCAGACTAATAATGAATGAAAGCTACACACTCTTTGTTGACACACCGAAATTTTTACAAGACATGAATTTGCAGCCATTCCGTTTAAGCAACACTTCAGCAAGTGGAAGGATTGAGAGAAGCTGATGTATTTCTTACAAATGTAACACCAGTCAGAAAAGCTTATTTCATTACAATAATCCTTCCAATAAAAGATGTGCATGAAGATCAGTTACCCAATGAATTGCATTTGCTAAAAAACACAAAAACAGGTAAGAAATCATCTTCAGTATCTAAGAATGCTGATTTCTAAATATTGAAACTGTTTCCAAGCTAACCGGGTAATGAAAATGATCCTGAGAGTGTGTGTGTGTGTATGTATTTATGCGTGCCATACAGAAAATAAACATATATATACACACAGAATGTAACTTGTGATAAAAAAAATTCAAATATAATCTGAATAAGAAAGCTATGAAGGCCAGAAACTCGTTTAACTTTTCAGCAAAAACACATCATTTCAATCAATGCACCATTCTCTTAAATGCTGAACTCCAGACTTTGCTCTTTAGCCTTTTTCTAATGCATCTTCAAAAGGATATTTAAAACATTTCATTTTCCTTGCATAAGTTTTAGTTTTTTCCCAGGCAGCTCAAAATTTAATTCCAGGCTGGTTCACTGGTTCATTACTAGGTGCTACAGTTGATAAGATCACACATCTCCATTACACAAGGAACACCAAATGCTCCCCCAGCGCTTGAAACAATCACTTTCCTGTTTTGTAAAAATATCTCAAGCTCCATCTTCTAGTCTAGTAGTCTTTGAATAACAAACAAATCACCCTAATGGAAATGAATCAGTACTCTCATAGCTGCATACTTCCTATACATTTTGACAAATACCAACACTACTGCATGCTATACTGTAACACTGAAGGGAAGAAAGCCCCCTGCTTTTCCATAGTTTTTTCCACTTTTAAATATACGCAGGCAATTTCGGGAATTGTTTTCAAACTGCCTTTGAAAATCAGTGGTTTGATGAGACTAATGCTATTTTTCTTTTTTCTACAAAGACTTCCAACAGAAACACAGGCACACGTGAATTGAAATAACAGATGCTTTAACAGTTTGCAAATCTCACACCTTAAGAAGCTGCTAAGTTAAAGTTTAACAAAAGTTTAGGCAAATTTATGGTTTGGAAGGCAATGGCTGATATGTCACGTCAGTTGATGTAGCCAATGTAGTAAATCAAGAGCAGACTGTCAAATGACAGACTAGATTCTTTTCCCGGTTGTTATGCCCTCAGAAGCCAAGGGAAAAGCTCTTCACAGCATTCCTGAACTACACCTATAGATGTGCAAAAAGTGCAAGAGTGGGTGCTTCCCTCCAGTCACCTCAACGGAAACTCACTATGAAAATGCAGCAGAACACTCGTACTAACGGAGGGGTTTTTTTTCTTTCCTAATACACAATAGCTATTATATTTCTATGTTATACATACAGTGTCTGTGTCAAAAAAGTAAGAAATCTTGGTTTAGGGACTATTTACCTGCCTACCTTCATGGTATCAACAACTTTCCCTACTCTGTTTCTACCACCACATCCCTTTTAGTGACTATCTATCACCTAAAAATCTAAGGATCTGTTGGACTGAAAATTATCACTGGAGTATTCTTCTTTTAGCAAAACAGTAGACTTATGAGAAGGAGATGAAGGAGAAACAGCATTGAACTTCTCTCTTATGTATCCAATTATCCTGCTTATACTCAACAGATCACCAACAGGTTCCATCTGAACACACCTCCTGAAACAGCAGGGTTCATCAGAAAAAAAAACCCAACAAAAAAAACTTTTTGGAATTGCTTATCACTTTAAAAAAGATTGCAAGATTAATAGATTGCAGTAAGTAGGGTGAAACTCTTTCCCAGTTGATGAAATACATTTCACAACATAGCTAGCTTAAATTTTTTAATATTTTTTTTTAATCAAGACAAGGTTTTTGACTGAATTGGGCTTGCTTATCTTAAGACAGTATAGACCTTTTCATGTTAGTCTGAACAGCTGAATTCACGAATCATGATCACCCTTCAGTAACTACTCACATGACATACACTTAACAACATCACGTCAATTTATTGTTCATAAATTATTAAACAGAGCTCTTCTCATGGAAGATATTCATGAAGCTTCCTCCTTCTTGGGGTGGGTAATTTACAGCTATAAGCAGAGCTATCCAACTATCCTTAACTGTTATATTTACACTTCTTTCACTGAGTTATTTTGTAAGCTTAAAATGGCACGCCACATAAAAGTCAGGAAAAAAGGTCACTAGCAAAGGTATCTAAACCAAAGTACAATACATTACACCATTAATAATCTTACCAAAGATTAGAAATGTTAGTGAGAAGTTTTTAATGATCCATGACTACTTTCCAGTCTACTGTTACAGTCAAAAAGAAAACATCCCTGTATGATACTGGCACAAATTTTCAGTACTTAGCTGGAAAACAAGTACTGCCTTCTCAGGGACCAAGACACCCACTTCAGCATCCCCCGAAATTGTAACCAAGCTTGAGGCTGTTTATTCCACAAGACCAGAGATTTTAAGTTTCAAATTACTTAATAAGGTGGGGGGGGGCAGCCAAAAATGTCTTGCTCCTATCACTACTAAAGTAATACAGACTTGCTTGCCGAGAAGAAAAATGCCAGTAAACAAAATACACACTTTCTCTTCGTTTGCCAATCAAAATACTCTCAAATCTGGAGTATGCAGATCCAGACTAAATTACCGAATTCAGTAACACTACTAAGATTGGACTTTATCTTAAAGAGGAGGCAAAACCTGGCAACACAGATTACACAAATACTTTATAAAGAAAGCAAGCATCTTATTCTCTGATGCAGTCCTACAGGCAGAGCACACAGAATTGGCTGCAATTAGGTCATCATGCAGTATCGCTAAGAAGATCGAAGATTTTAGATTTAAGAACACTAAAAGAAAAAGGTAGAAGCACACTCCGTATGAACACAGACTCAAATATTTCAAAGCATTTTCAAAGAACAAACCTTTGCTGAGATCATACCTAATACACTAAAAGCTCAATCTGTCACAATCAAAAAGAGAACAGACCATTTAGAAAGAAATTATGGATAACAAAACATATACATCAAGATCACATTTTAAGACATTATAAAATACTTCTAAAAGTTTTATCAATTTTTGCTGCAGGTAACCTGCAGCTCTAACAGAAAAGCCAAAGAGCCAGAACAGAGCTATCCAAACTAAATGTTTCTCTCATTAATATATTACCTTTCTTTGACTGTAGATATCTCACAGCCCTTATCAAAGTAGGCCAGATCC
>JANHGO010000063.1:5845059-5856069 GCA_024606505.1 Aquila spilogaster | reverse complement strand
GGTTGCACAGGGCTGCCCGGCTTCGGTACCAATCTGCTGCACCCTGCCATGCCAGCCTGTCGCTGCGCTGCTCGGCGGCGGCGGCGGCGGCGGGGGGGGCAGGCCGCGCCGCTGCTTCATCTTCTCACGCCTCGGCGATGGAAAGCCCGGACCATCCTTTCCCGGGAGTGAGCCGCCGAGGAGGGCGAAAGCAGGCAGCGGAGTGAGCGTGGATGCCCGTACTCCTGCCTTCATTCAGGAGGGAGGCGGGGAGGAAGGAGGGGAGGCGATTAGCAAGCGCCGCATTAATATGCTAATCTCCCCCTTCTGTTCAATTCACCCGGCAGCCTCCTGTTTACCGAACTGACAGCCGCTCCTGAAAGCGACTAAGCCGCAAATCAAGCCTGACCCGGGTCGTGGCTGGCGATGTGCTTCCCCCGACCATTTTCCGTCGCTGTTGTTTCAAACTCACGCCCTGGGCATCTCCTCTCCGCCGGCCCCGGCCGCCCGGCGCCCGCCCCAGCTCGGCACAATGAAGCCCCGCACAATGCGTGGCCGGGGCCCAGCGCCCGCGGCTGCTCCGCCGAATCGCACCTTCCCACCAAGCGCTCGGAGCCGGGCTTCGCCTCTGTGGATTTTGTATGTAGACTTGGATACGGCCGTACCGAAAAAAAGAAGCCGACACCCTAAAAGCGCACGAGAACTTCCATAAACTTCAGCAGGAATTGGGGTTAGACCTACAGCACCACCTGCTCGACTTCACAACTACAAGATTATTGATGGAAGAACCCTGGTAGCATTCCTTTGCCTTGAATAAAGGGCAAATATCACAGCCCGTGCCAGTAATTACTCAGTACCACATCTAGCCCTCCTCTAAACCCAGGGCTTCTTTGCACACTTGTAGTCAGAAGGCAAAGGTCACCACAAACGTACACACCACATGCTGCCTGGCATTTGTTTCTTCTTAACTTTGCAGCACATAACATCAAAATTGCTTACAACTATTTTTTTTCTTTTAAAAATGCGAGTATAAACATTGCAAAAGCATATGTTTATAAACACACATTCAGGCAGCATATGTATATGGAAATCTTTTGCTAGGAGTAAAATGGATTTCACAAAAATTCTAAAGAACTGATTCAGCTAAAATATGTATTTAAAAAAAAATTAACAGGAACAAGACTCACACTGATCATTAAAGCTCTTTATATATTCCATGGTAATCTTTTCTCACTCCCAGCCCTCAGCAGTAGGGAAGGCGTAAGGCTTATCCAAGACTATAACCAAGAGGGAATTAATCTAAAGCTAGCAGCCTTCAACTTAACCTCTCTGCCTACTTGTTACAGCACACACTCATCTACAGCATATGTTTAATTACCATTCTTTACCTATAATACTGCCATCTTCATTTCTCAATACACTGGCTATGCAGAACTACAGTGCTGTATGTCAAAACTCTTGATAAATACAGTTGCTGCTTTTTTTCAAGTATTGCTTTCTTCTCTATTTAAAGGAGAAAAATATTCACACACACACAAAAAAAAAAAAGAAAAAAGAAAAAAGAGAGAGAGATTAGGCCACAACCAGGCCCATCAGATGTTCTGCATCACTGCTCAGGCACAAAGCTCTTTCTGGGGCTGAAGAAAGCCAAAGGGAACTGAAGACATGCCTGGATGCCTTCCTCCCCCCCACCATAAAGTTTTCAAAGCCCCTAAGTGCTACACAGACAGCCAAATACTTCCAGCAACAAGGTCGATTCTATTTACCTTCAATAATAAAGCAAAACATGTTCTAGTAATATTTCAAACACAAATTACTGTATTTGTGTGTCTACCACAGACACAAGATAGGTGCCTTTCTGGTTCAAGCTGCAGCTCACAGCGCAGGAAAGACGCTTTTACACATCCAGCTCTGCCACGGGCTTCCTTGAGGACCTTGAGCCAGTCAGCCTCATTTCATTACAAAACAGAAAGCTCCAGATATTTCTTTAGTTTTCTCCAAATTGGTCTGGTCTGTGCTTTGAGGTGTAAAATATAAAAAGCCTGTGTTTCTTCCATAAAAATAAAGTGTTTTGCAGAAAACTAGCTTAAAAAAATGGTAGGGCCTAAATTAACTTTTATTCGTGAAAACAAAACCCTTTAAATATCAACTGGTAAGTGCATTACCAAGGAGAATTTTAATAAACTGAATGAGTGGACCTGCATTTTTTTTTATACTTTTAACTGATGAGACTAAAATAGATTATCAATCCAAGTGTCAAGAGATACTGTCTGCTCATTACAGCTATCTTTATTGATGATACAAGTATTATAATCACTCTCCTCAAGGACATACTTTCTTGTTGTAATATTAGGCTACAAAATGAAGGCAAAACCAAAGTACTACATCGCATGAGAATTTTTTTTATTCAATTTTAGAAGTTATCCAGTATTTTACACTCTAAGTATATATTTTTCAAAATAAGCCAAGTGCTTCCTTGATGCTAAGATTTTTTTTAAATCACTTAATTTCTATTTGTTATTGTAAGAAGTAACCAGCAGGCAAATGCTCATTCTCTTCTTTCAAATAACATGATCAGTTTTTCTGCACAAAAAAGCCAAAAGCATAAAATCTGTGTTCTGGAGAAAGTCAGAAACCCCAAACTTTCAGTTGCAGGAGGGAAGGGGAAGCAGGGATAGAGCAGAAGACAAGGCACAAAGTTAAAGAAAGAAAAAAAAAAAACCAAAAACAAACCCAACAGCAGGAAAAAAAAAAAAAACCAAACAAAACAAAAAAACCCACACAAACAAAACCAAACCAAAAAAACAAAATACCAAAAATTGGAAAAGTTAAATGTCTCTAGTATACTCAATACCAGTATTTGGAACATTTTATAAATCTGCTTAGAGTAGGTATCTGAGTACCATTTATGTAAAATAATCTGTTTTAAGTAATGCCAATCAGATTATAACGTTTACTGAGGTAAGGAACATCTGTCAGAAATTAGGACTGTGCAACAGGAACATTTGCTCTTGTGCAAGACGCTTATGCTGACATACACTGATAGTATCTGCATAGTACTCACTGTGTAAGCAATGATGCTAACAGCTATAAAAGAAAATTATAAAAAAAATTTTTCAAAAAATGCATCCTTTTATACTAAGAACATGTAGAAGTCCTGGCCATTTCCCTAAAATATACATTCTAAACAGAAAAAACTCAGACTACCCCAACAGTAACAGACAGGCCAAGGTCCTCAGCTAAGAAATGGCATTTTGCCTCCAAGGAAATTCAAGTCAAGACTTTTCTACTGTGACTATGACTTTGGTTGCTCAATTTCAGCTTGGTTTTAAAGACTACTAAATATCAGCATCAGCTTTTTGAAAGCGAGGGGGGAAAAAGTCAGAAGCTTTTGAATTGTATCAAGGCATTTAGTTTTGTTTTAATTTTGCCTGCAGGGCTGATCCTGTCTCCTAGTGAAGTCGACTGCAAAAATCACAAAGCCTTGTGGAATAAAGTGTTAAACAACAGTTTTGTACGACTGGGAGGCACATAAAAGATTGTATAATTTTTTCCACTCAAGCTTACCCAAACAAAAATAAAGATCTAAAATGCCTATCAGATGAACCGGCAAAGCTTGGCTTTCTCTAGGGTTCTGTCTAGAGGCTGAGCTCCGGTGGGGTGTCTGGGATATCTAATCAGCAGAGAGCTAACTACAGTTTCTCCCTCAGCGAATGGCATCATTAGGATCTCTCTGCTATTCAACCAATTATTTTCACATCAGTTAATATCTCTATTCATCAAATTTTGATCAAACTGGCTGGCAAGTTCACGTACTGTTGGAAAGGCGAACAGGACAGAGCCAAACAGAGAACACTTTGCATGATTTTGATTGCCCTGAGAAACCAAACTAAACTCAGTATTCAGAAACTTTGTGAAGAAAGCAGACAGATCTGTATCAAAGCAGCATTTGACAGCAGAATAAAGATGTTTTTCAGTTCCTCTTCTGCGACATCTCAGCTACCAGATGAACATACCAGCAACAGAGATCTCCTTCCAACAGAGAGAAGAGAGCAGCCCATTTGCTCGTTAAGACAAAAATGAAGAGCTACAGACTAGAGCATAGCAATCACATCATCATCATTATTATTTTGGACTTGATCATTCATAGCCTTGGCCACTTCATGGGCTACTGTTTATTCCTCTAGTAGTTACTAGAAGCTGAAGAACAAATGCATTTATTTTAAGAAGATCTGCATATTGATAGAAGAGACAGAAGAACAACATTTCTTCATCGCATTCATTTTGTTAATAAAAAATGAGAGCTCCCAAACAAGTTTGCCCTTGGGAAAACTGGAGGATTTTTTCTGTAAAGCCACAAATGCTTTTACTGAGACAATTGCAGAACAGCCTGTAAATCTAAGAGTGCCTGATGACCATTCTAAAAATTAAAACATGTTTATTGCTCATGTGACAATCTTCTGGATCCTAATTCATTTGCTTTTCCACGTTTGTATCCAAAATTCTGCAAACATGCTCTCCAAACATTAAAAGTGCACCATAATCTTCATTAATCTTCATTGTCTCAAGCTTGTTCCTTATGTTTTTTTTTTTTAATTACCGTAATTATTTTGTGTGTGTATGCGTAATATAAGGGTGGAAAATATTATCTGCCCTAAGTTTCCCTTTAGCCAGAGTCAAACAAACATCTTCTCCTTTGTTCACAGGAACTATTGAAAAAATGGTGCATCCCCATTATATCAGATCTGGAATTACAGCTCCTGAAGTCTACCTTACACTAAGTTCAAGTTTGCTAAGGCTGTCTTGGAAATTTACCTTGGATTACCTGGTCTCTGAATCCATCATCCTTGCCCACTAGCAACCCCTTGCCCCTCCACCCACATCTTGTCTAGCATACAGTCTTCTCCTGAACACCCTTTGCCAAAGGGCACAACAGAGAACAAGGATGACAGGTTTCATGAACTCAAAGGATCTCTTAAGACTGAGAAACGCAGTCATCATTATACTGCCACCAGCAGAGATGTTCTTTCTTATTTAACTATCAGCATTCTGACAGATAAAACTGAGAGACAAATGATATTTTACTTTGAGTGTCAAAATTCAAGCCCAGTCCTCCAACAGAAATAATTCAGCACAACTGAGAAGCCACACTGTCTCCCTGAATTCATTTTACTCTGCAATTGGACAAACTCAATTCCATGCTCTAGATTAGATTAGGCCATTTTTCTCCCGAAGGAAAAAGGTAAGGAGGACTTACAAAACAAACCTTAGAGAATCAATAAAAAAAAAAAACAGAACAACAAAAAAACACCCCAAAGCAAACTACTAGTAACATCCATTGCCTGTAAAGCTAAGTGCTCTTTTGTGAGGTTCCCATCAATCAAATGAAAAATTTAGATTTGCGATTTTACTCTTCATTTTGAACTTCTAGTGCTACCTGCTTTAAAATTTCTTGCTCAGAATGCTCGGGATTTGAACGAGTATGACAGACTGAAGCTCACACTTCCTAACTTCAACCTGGGGCAGTCAATAGCCAGGAAGAGAAGAAAATACACTGCAAGATTCACACTACAGTGCTTCTGCTGACCAGAAGAAGATACCAGTATCCCAACATAAACTCATTCTAGAATATAAACTGCTTTGGATCTCTGCTTAGGACATTCTTCTGGCATAAATTCAATCTAATACTGAATTTATTGTTATCTTCCTCCATTTGGTGAGCTTTACAGTAGAATACATCTAGGATATTCCTGAAAAATGCAATTTTAAAGCAACACTATCACCTTCTGGGCCACAATCAGCTAATTAGCCTTACTAGCCTCTGAACTAGATTTTGAAATGGCAGTTGACAGAATTCGCTGCTTTTCTTTTCAAGTCTCAACCTATTGATAGTAGTGAGGTGGCAAAGGGAAACAGAGCAGGATGTTGGGAGAGGGCAGGAGGAACGTAGTGTTAATGAAGTTTCCCATACTTCCCCTTCCCAAAGGATCCTCTGATGTTGAGCAGCAGAGCCGACAGCATGCAGCCTCCTAGCCCATGCTGTTAAGACAACAGATGTTAGAAGGACCACTAAGTTAACTTTATTTTTATTATTTCATAAATAAAGACTAGCCATTTTTTAAACCCATATGGGTTGTATTAATTTTCAGGCATGAAAGTTGTAGCAGATTTTCTTGTGGGTGGACTAACCTGCTCATATTCTCCCACTTCCTTCCATTTACTTTTTGAAGGCTTACTGTAGAGAAGTATAAAGTCAGCGCCATGAAAGCTGAGAATGGTTTAAAATTACTCCTTCCTTAGGGCACTGATTCCAATCTTCTGCCTCTTCATGTCCTAGGCTATTTACAAAAAAAAACCCAAACAACAAAACTGTTGCTATCCTCAAGACATCTTTGAGAAGTTCCTTCAGAATTCCCGTGCTTAAAGCAAAAATCTGCTTCATGAAGACCTGGAAAACTAAGAGGAAAAAAAGTGAACCCTACACATCCTGCTCCTTGTTCTACTGCAAAATAAAGTCTGATAATTTTGCTCTGTGACAGCCTCACTGTGATTATCAGTTTGCACTGCTTCTCTTCAATCTTCTCAGACAGGGAGAAAGAGGAGGTGTGACAGGAGAAGGAATGAGACAAAGCTATCCAGAATGGTCACCAGAACCTTTCTTGACCCTATAAAGCTTTCTCTCTCTGTGGGGAAAACCTTCTATTTATGAGGTGAACATAGCAGAAGGTATCTGAAGAGGGAGGACCCCACCTCTTTGATGCAGTTTAAAGGAAACGCATTCTGCAAGGATTACTTTTGTTCTGTGGAAGGGATCCATGAGTGCATCAGTTGACCTTACAGATGCTTCTTAAAACCCGTCTTCATTAAATCAAGGGTAACCTAGAAAAAATTAGTCACATCTTCTAAGAGGGATATAGGAAAATGAAGTTGCTTATGAATCAGCAAGTCTCTTCAGTGTCTGTTCATACCTGGGCTGCTCTCTCTCTCATCTATCTAATAACTGGTTACACAAAAGAAAGTAAAAACCTGTGCAGCCACAGAGGGTCCAATTAATTTACCAGAAATGGTATAGTCTGAACATGTCTCCCTTGTCCTGCTTCTCCTCCATATGCTTAATACAAAGTTAGAACAACAGCTTACCAAAAAACTTTGTGCTAAAAAGATGTTTACAACTAAGAGTTGTACCTGATTTATGTCTCACTGCACCTCAGAAGTACGTAATTTTCAAAGTCTCCCAGTGTTACATAAAAACATAATATAACGTTAGCAATTCCTCAGACTTCCAAACCATTAAATGCAATTACAAACTGAATAAAAAATAATCCATGAGCTCACAATAATGCAACATTATTCCATTTATATGTAAAAACACACTGGTGGAACAGTTAACGTTGTATTTCTTAGTGAAGGATGAGCATAGCATAAATCCCCTATGTATAAATAAACACTTACAGGCTAAGACAAATAGCTATCTAACTTTAAAGTTCCAGTGTTACAGAACAAATCAACAAGCCAGTGTTGACACCCTTCAAGTCTAAGAAAACAGAAAATTAATTTTTAATTTTTACATAACTTTTTAAAGTTTTATAATACAAGCGTTAAGCCTGCTCTATTAACAAAGCAAATTCTGTGTCTGACCTATCAAGCAAAGACTAGTGTATTTAAATACCAAGAAAATTCTGTTAGACACAAATCCCCCTTTCCCTCTCCAATTAGCATAATTTGGATTCAAAACTGTTGCATGAGAAATTCCAAAAATAGTTTGATGTTTTGTTTAGGAGAACCTCTAGTAGAGCCCAGGTATAGCTGAGGCTCTAAACCACAGAAAATTTAATTCCTATTCACTTTATCAATCCCTCTCCCAATTTTATACCAAGAAGGGACATTCACTTTACAAGAGCTTTCACCTATATCTCTGCTTCATGAGAACAGCAATAAACTTTCAAGGAGCATTTTCTCAGGCAGTCATTTTATGCTCTGTTATGGGAAATCAAAGGTCATCTTCAGCTAACACAAAATCTGTTATTCGATGCAAAATCCACCACCTTAAATAGCCTTATTTGTTGCTCCAATTACACAAGACAGCTTGTAGTCAGCACAGTTCTGTTGAACAAGTCATGTTTACCTGCAAAAATGCCTGCAGAGTGGTATGAAAGTGCTCAGAAAACACAAGAATATGTTGCTTAGTTTTAGAAAGGCTTCCAGGAGCTCACCACCAAAAGCTCAAGTTAGTTTAGCTAACCAGCTGTGACACTAGATGAAACAGCACTCAGTATTTCAAAGACAGCAAATATCCCTGGCCTTCATCCTTTTATAATACATAAATTTATAAGCAGACCAATACAACCAACTCTGTAGCTCCAAATTCAACTGAACTTTAAGCGTACAAAACTTTAACCATTGACTTGAGGACAACTTCAGCACAGAAGGAAATGTTTTGGTGAAGCTGAAAACACATTCAAGAACACTTATAAAAATTAAACTAGGCAAAGATCTACAAGACCAACTGATACAGCTGGAAAAGAGCTAACTTTTGGGGCACAACCCTTCTTCAGATTTAGGGGAAGGGATATTAAAACAGTATCCTATGTCTTCAAATGGTAGACAAAACATCAAAAAACCCACCTTTCTGATGGCAGCCTGAATGACCTACATTACCAAACACCACAGCAACAACATTGTCAGCACGTAACAGCATCTGACAGCCCCAAGAGCTCATCTCTTGTGTAGTACTGAGCTGTCAAGCACCACTTCCAAAAAACCTGTGGTATTGGTCTCCACAATCTCAATTGATGTATTTCAACCAAGACACAGTACTAAAGTTTTTAAGAGAACAAAAGACTGAGACAAAAATCAGTGAATGCATAAACAGAGGAAGACTATAAGCCTTGTCCTGTCACCAAGACATGGAAAACAAAGTGTAGTAAACTTAAAGCGGTAGTCGAGAAGTTCAAGTACCCTGAAATGAAAGCACAGTAAGAATTTTTAAATTGAAGATGGCAGTTTCACAGCTCCTTCTGAATAGGTTAAATATCTTCAAGGAATGACTTAAGTCTAGTCAATTCTACCTTGGGGTAGGACAGGCTTCCTTTTAACCCTCAAATTTTGAAGGATGCCAGTCATGAAACAAAGCCTGATCACTGTCCTTCAAATTTCTACTTAAAACCCTTCTTAAAGAAATTCTATATCAAAATCTCAATAATTCAGTTACTGATGTTTCCAGAACCTCAATGATCATGACTACCTCTAACATCTCACTGTATCATTTGGCTCCCCCACCTTTCTCTTATCGTAAGGCCTCAAGTTTCAGTAACACCTTTTACTCCTCCTCTTGGAGGATGCATAGTTGACCAGGGAACAGTCAGTAGCAATTTCAATGCTAATCAATAATGTGTTACTTGGACTAAAAGCCTTAGTTGCATTCTGTTTTCACTAGCAGTTCAGCTGCTCTTCAAGTACATGGAAGTTTGCTTTACTACGACATAGAACCATTTTGCTGGAGCTGTTTGTAAAGTGTCTGCAGGACAAGCAGAAAAACAATCACAACCATGTGTGCTTACAACCTGGTCCAGCCAGCCTTTACAGATTTAGTTAAAAAGCAGATAAATCTGAATCACAACATAAAGGCTATTAATCCTGGAAATACAGTTCCAATATTTCTCTACATTAAGCCTTTCACAGAAAGAGTTATCACATATTGCTGTGAAAAAAAAAACCAAAAAAAAAAAAAAATCAAACCATGTGAAACCATTCCAGCAAGTAATCTGAATGGAGACTGACTAGAAACTTTAAACATTTTTTTTAAAGGGATAATTAGTGAATAAAGATATAATCTGGAAAACATCTTTGTGCCACAGTTAAACAATTACTTAGAATTTCTTAAGAAGTTTCACATCCATCTCAAGAGTAATTCCAGCCCACTAATGGAAGCACAGGCATTTAACACTCCACTTCTGTTATTCTGACCCCTTGTCAGAATAAAGTCCTGAGGAAAAATGTGCTTGCTATGAGAACAGACTTTTTTGTTTTGTTTTTTTTTTGTTTTATTTTTTAAGTTTGACCCTTCTATATGAAAACCTGAAGAACATCAGCTTTATGCCTGACAAAATAACTTCTGCAGTTTTTCATATTCAAATTATTGATCCCAGGGGAAAAGGCCTGCAGGAAACATCACAGCTATCATAAGCTGTTTGGATATATTCTTAAATATGTTCTTCACCTTCTGAAAATAAGAAAGGGAAGGAGGGCGGGGGGAAGAAGTCATAGGTACAATATCTACCATTTTTCTTACTACTTCCTTTTTCCAGTCTACTGCTGAGCAAAAAAACCTTGCACAAATAAGTTTTTAGCTAAGTACACAAGCAGAGTAGTGGACCTATACATTAAGAGCTCTCAAGGATGTCAAAATAAACTAAATGAAGCTCATATAATTATTTATGGTCATTTTAGGCGTAACTTATAACAAAGTAGTTGATAAACCCTCAGCCATGTAATGTTTTTCCTCTTGGTTCACTGTAGCCCATGATGTTCTACTTCAAACAAGCTTATGTGTATTTTGGGAGAAGATCCCAAGCCACTCCCAACCCAGGTCTTGCAGAACAAAAACCACCCTCAAACAACGAACATTTTATATAAACCAACTACACAAGATTCAGCTCGATTTTCAGAATCTTTCTTTCAGTAGCACTGTCATCCCCACCCTTCCTTTACGTCATCGTTGCTGCCATGAAAACCTTAGGTACTAACATACTCTGACACTACAGCAACCATCTCCAATGCACTCACCCAAGAAAGCTTCAGGTCTCATCAAAACCTACTGCTAATTGTGCCCAATTCCATTAGAATTAACTTACTGACAAGATGGAGGGATGGGGAAAACTTTCCTTTCCAATAACTTCGTGTTTTATCAGCAGGAAGAAACAAAAAAATAAAACCCCCAAAACTAAAAAAAAAAAAAAAAAAAAAAAAAAAAAAAAAAAAAAAATAAAAATAAAAAAAAAAAAAAAAAAAAAAAAAAAAAAAAAAAAAAAA
>JANHGO010000063.1:5781057-5844959 GCA_024606505.1 Aquila spilogaster | reverse complement strand
ATCGCCACGGCCCTTCCCCCCCCCCCCCCCCCTTTTAAAGTAAGTTTTTTATTCCCTATTTGTACATTACGTAAGTTACTCTCTCTAAGGAACCTTCATTCTGACTCTCACAGTATCCCAAGGAAGTGAATCCCAACTTCATCTGATACTTCCGTCACCCAATTTACGATGCACAGGAGTAGGTATTGCTATTAGCCCTTCTGGGTAAATCCTGGCAGACGAGTTTTTACAGAGGCAAGGAACAGCTCTGGTTCAGCTATAAAGCCACTCCAGCTACTCTCATGTTATTAACTACCACACACCACCAAAATGCCAGATTCTGCAGTTTGTTAGACATCACCAGGATGCGACAGTGGTCAAGCCTGCTGATCTCTTTCAGTTACTTCTCCCATATGTGCTACTATAATACGTTGACACATGGCAAAGAGTAGTTAATTTAGCCTGGACAGTTCAGTAAGGTGAAGAAAGCACAAAAAACAAAGACAGCACTAATACTCCTGCGCGGATCCACCAAGTAACAAGACAACTAAAAACCAAGTACATTCAGTGTTATTTTACCCAAGACAACTCATGAGCAGCTATGTCTACCTGCCATACAGCACCAGGTCCTCCCTGGCCCCGCCACCTCTGCTCTGAAGTTCTGAAGTCAGCGCCTGTCTGTGACCCAAGAGCACGGTGAAGCAACGCTCCACAGCCTGCTTCGCATCCAAAAAAGAAAGTGCATTGAAATGAAAGTGAACACGAGGAAAGCCAGGCTTGCAACCAACAACACTTAACCTTCTAATGTCCTTCTCTGCATAAGAAACATCTGATTCTTTGGCCACTAACAAAGTTTTGAGTTGAATCGCTGCTCTATTTCTTCATGTGGATATTTTCAGCCACAGTTTCAATGCACAACTACTCTCTGGATTACAATACTGTCAATATTAGTCTTTTGCAATGCAAGACAATCCTGTGAATAAGTTACACATTTCCAATCAATTATTATTAAACCTCAATTTCAAGACAAACCCTCTGATTGTAATAAATGCATACTTTGTGGCTAGTTACCATCTCTTATGGGTGGGGGTGGGGCAGTACGGTATGGGTTGCAAGTTCTAAAACCTTGAGCAGAGATGTGTGCCTCACATTGTGAACACTTAGCCACTTAAGACCAACTTCTTCCAAAAGGTACATGACAGCAGAATCACACTTGGTGCTTTTAAGCATTAAAACCAAAGTCATGAGGTCTTCAAGACGGAAATCTGCAGAGCTCAGCAGAACAATTTTTAAAAGCAAAGAGAAAAACGTTGCATTTTCCAGAAGAAAGAAAATCCAGGTGACTGCTTCCTGTTCCAACTGCATGATCAGAATAAAAAGATGAGCTTTGCTTTTTCGGATAGGAAGAAAACTATGAATGCACAGGTGAACAACGAATGAAAGAGGGAAAGGGGGATACTTACAGGTGATAAAACATTAAAGATGGAAGGGGGAATGCTCATAGGTGGTAGAACATTAAATTAAAGAGGGAAAGGGGGATAAACAACGCAATTCACGCGTACCTTTAGCCCAGCACATCGGGAATGGACTGCAGCCGCTCTTCTCCATACAGACAGCACCTGCTGGCTGCGGGGCCTGCCGGCCTGGCCCCCCCAGCAGCAGCAGCAGCATGCACCCGAGCGGGCAGGGCTGCAGCCCGGCTCCGGCGGCTCGCTCTCACTGCCGGGGCTGCCGGCGGCCCCCGGGGGCCGCTAATTCGGGCACGGGGCCGCAGCCGCCCGCGGCCGCCGGGAGAACGAGCGCTGCCTCCATCCTCGCCCAGCCCCGAGCAGGCAGTGCCCTGCCAGTCCCTTCCTTCCTTCAGCGGGGAGGGGAGGAAAGGGGAGGCGATTAGCGAGCGCCGCATTAATATGCTAATCTCCCCCTTCTGCTCGACGCAGCCGGCAGCCTCCTGTTTACAGAACTGACAGCGGCTTCGCAAACCGACTAAGCTGTAAATCAAGCCTGACCCGGGTCATGTCTGGAGCTGCGCCCGCCGACCGCTTTTTGTTCCGCCGTGGCTCACCGAGCCCCCCCGGCGTTTGCTTTGCAGGAACTGCCCCGGGAGGAACAATGGGAGGCGAACAATGAGCGGCTCCGGCGCGTCCCTGCGAGAATCCGCCCGGCAGCGCTCGGAGCGGCGCTTCCCCGTCCGGAGACTCCTACGCAGTCCCCGTGGAAGCAGCCAGCAGCATCACCGCGCACCGAGCTCCCATCGAGCGCGACCCTACAGCATCACCTGCTCTGCTCCACAACCGCACCAAAACGGGGCTGAAAGAAACTTGGCCGTAGGTGGGTGCATTGGAAAGAACAAAGCAAAAGCTATCAAAAACCAAAAAGAACCGCCCAACAACGCGAAAAACATTAGAAGAAAACTGCACAAATAACAATACAAAAAAAATACCAAATAAGAAATCGCCCCCCCTCCCCCAAATCCCTCAAACCCGATGCCTCTGATGAATCAGCAGCACTCCCTGAATCAGGGCTACTTTATATACCTCTGCTCGAAAGGCAAAGGTCAGCTCAAGTGTACACGGCACGCTACACAGTTACACTATGCAAAGTTTGCTCTCCACTTGCAGCAGGTAACATCAAAGCCACTCACAGCTTTTTTTTAAGTGTATGAGTGTAAATACTGGACAAGCACGTGTTTGTAAGCAGCTAGGCAGCAGATGTATGTGGAAATAAAGAAAATACCCATTTTACCCTTAGCAAAACTCCACGATCCCTGTGGGTCCTTCCAACTCGGGGTATTCTATGACTCTGTGAACTGGCTCTGCTGAAACACACATTAAACCCAACAGGAACGTGACTCACACAGCGCAGCCTCTCCATACAGTGTGTGTTAATCTTTTCTCCCTCCCAGTCCTCAGCAATAAGGCACAAGGCTTATCCTAGCCTATAACCAAAAGGGAACTAATCCCAAGCTAACAGCCTTCAACTTAACCTACCTGCCTACTTGTAAGCAGCACAAACTAATCTACAGCATATAATTAATTACTGTTTTTTTCTTTTTTTAACCCATAGTGCTGCCACATCTTCACTCAATATTCCAGCAATGAAGGGCTACAGTGGTGTGTGTCAAAACTCTCAATAAATACAGCTGCTGCTTCTTAGGAGCATTGCTTTCTTCTATATTTAAAACAGAAAACAGTCACACAAAGAGAGAAAAACCGTAGGCCACAAGCAGGCCAGCCGATGTTCTGCATCACCGCTCAGGCACAAAGCTCTTTCTGGGGCTGAAGAAAGCCAAAGGGGCTGAGCTGAAGACATGCCTGGATGCCTCCCCCCTCCCAGGAAAGTTTTCAAAGCCCCCAAACACCATGCAGACAGCCAAATGCTCCCAAGAACAGGGTGAATTACATTTACCTTCAATGATAAGCTAACACACATTTGTCCCAGCAATATATGGAACACAATTCATTACCCTGGTGCCTGCAGAAGGCTCACAGAGGACGGGTACTGCTCCAGCCCGCAGTGCAGGAAAGCCGATTTCCCGTATCCAGCTCAGCCAGCAGCTTCCTTCGTGACCTTGAGCACATCAGCCTTGTTTTGCTCCGGCTCAGAACTGAAAGCTACAGACACTTCCCCGTTTTCACCAAGTTTGTTTGGTCTGAGCATGAGGGTGCAAAACGTGAAGAAGCCTATGTTTCTTCCAGACCATAAAAACACTCTCTTAGAGAAAACAAGCTAAAAAAAGGGGGGACTAAAACACTAAGGCCTAAATCAAGTTTCATTTAAATTAAGTTTTTTTGAAAACAAGACTTAAATATCAATAGGAAGTACATACCAAGGCAAACTTTTAATAAAACACCTGCATTTACATTTTCCTTTACACTTTCCACATCATACTAATACAGATGATAAATCCAAGCACCAAGAGATACTGTCTGGTCTTCGCAGGTTTCCTTATTGATGACAGCAGTGCTGGAATCACTCTCATCAAGGACACACTTTCCGGTTGTATTATCCCACTGCAAAGTGAAGGTAAACACCAAGTACGGCATGGCCTGAGAATTTTCGTATGCTGTTTCTATAATTTCACCAATATTTTATTTATCCTTGATGCTAAGATACATGTATTTTTAAATTACTTCTTTTCTCTTTGTTAGTGTGGAAGTTATCTAGTAGAAACACGCCCTTTCTATTGCAAACATGGACAGTTTTCAGTACAAGAAAAGCCCAACATGTAGATTTGGTATTCTGAATTATGCTGGAAGCCCCAAACCTTCAGGTTGTTGATCGTTTGTGATTTGCTTTTTCATTTATTTTTTCCTCCTTGTTACTCAATTTCCCCTCCAGGGTGTATACAGAATAACAGAACCTATAGTCTAATCACACGGGGTTGGAAAAGCCCGCTAAGCTCATCTAGTCCGACTGGCAGTATATGTATATGCAGTGCAGGGATGGAGCAGGAGACAAGGCACAAAGCTTAAAAATAATAACAATAGACACAGTTAAATATATCTCCCTAACTAATATACTTAATTCCAAATATCTGCAACATTTTATGAATACTGCTCATCAAGTAGGTATATGAGACCCACTTAAGGTAAGATCATCTGTTTTAACTAATTAAACTAATTAATTAACTAATGCCAATCAGATCATATCATTTACTGAGATAAGGGACATTGGTCAGAAATTAGGACTGTGGAACAAGAGCATTCACTCTTATTCTAGAAGCATCCACTGACAGCGTATAGCATAAGCAGTGATGGTACCAACTATCAGAGAAAACACTACAAAATATCCATTTCCAAAAAAATGGATGTACAAGGTCACTGCCAAAATACGTAAAACGCCGAGTATAATAACCTAGAGAGCTCCAAGCTAAGAAACGTCATTTTGTCTCAAAGGAAATTCAAATCAGGATTCCTATTTTACTCTTTTCCTCAGGACTATCACTTCAGTTGCTAAAGTTCAGCCTGGATGCAACTATCCCAAGCCTAGCTTGCTTTCTGAAGGCAAAAGAAAGAAATGTTGTTGTATCACAGCATTTGTTTTAATGTTTTAATATTTGGCTTGAAAGGCTGATCCTGTCTTGTAGCGAAGCCAAGCGCCAAAATAACAAAGCCTCACAGAATGAAAGGTTGAAGAGCAGTTTTATTTTCACATCAGTTAGTATCTCTATTCATCAAATGTTGATCAAACCGACTGGCAAGTTTGAGCAGCCCTGGGAAGGGCAGAAGGACAGAGCTGAACTGACAGCACTTGCCTGGGTTTCATTGCCCTGACAAACCAAACTAAACTCAGTATTCAGAAACGTAGGAAGGGAAGTCCCTCCAGTAGCATACTGGGTGCTTGACAGTAAGCATGTTCATTTGAAGACGACCTGCATCTTTGATTTAAAAGAAAAAAATGAACATTCCTGCACTGCACTCATTTTGCTAGTTAAAAAAATAACAACAGACAATTCTCTAACCAAATTTGCCCTCAAGCAGAGTGGAGGTTTTATGCTTTGTTTTATAAAGTCACAAATTCTTACTGAGAGGAATTGCAGAATATCCTGTAAAGCTAAAACAGTCAGGAGGCACTTCTAACAATTCAAATGTGTCTGTTGCTCATGTGACAATCTCTTGCATCCTAATTCATTTGCTTTTTTTCCCATGTTTGTGGAATTCAGCAAAGATACTCCCCAAACACTGAAAATGCACTGTAATCTTCATTAAAGTTCATCCTCTCAATCTTAACCGTCACAGTTTAATTACTGTAATTATTTGTGTACATACTATTAAAAGTAGAAAAGATCACCTCCCTTGTTTCCCTCTTTTTACAGAGGAAGGAAGGTTCTTTTAGTCAATCAAATAACTTCTCCCATTAGCTCAATAGGAACTACAGAAAAATGGTGCATCACCGTCACACCACATCTGAAATTATGGCTCCTGAAGTCAATGTTACACTAAAATCAAGACTGCAAAAACTGTGCTGGAAATCTTCCTGGGATAACCTGGTCTCTAAATCTACCTGTATACCATCCTTGTGCTCGTGATCCATTGCTCCTCATTCCCCTACTTGTGTCTTCTCTAGTACGTGGGCTTCTCCTGAACCCCCCCTTGTCAAAGGCTCAAAAGAGAACATGTATTGGTTTCATGAGCTCAATAAATGAACTCTGAAGACAACAGAGATGCTCAGTCATCATTATGCTGGTAACAGAGATGGTATTTGTTATTCAACCACAAGCATTCTGGCAGATAAAACTGAAAAAGAAATGACATTTTGTTTTAGAGCACCAAAATCCAAGCCCTATCCTCTGAGAGCATTCAACTCTTTGCAATATGGACAAAAACAAGATCCACGCTCTAGATTAGAATAAGGACTTTATTCTTCTCAAGAAAACAGGTAATGAGGACTTGGGAAATAACCATTAGAGATCCAATCCAGAACTAAACAAACAACAATAAAATTGGCAAAAAAAAAGCACAAACTATCATTAAGATCCATCCATAGTGTATATAGCTCAGTCCTCCTTTGGGAAGTTCCAAATCAACCAATCAAGAAAACTCACATTTGGAAAAGTCTTTATTTTGAAGTTCTAGAAGAAGTACAAGTACCACACAGTTAAGGACACACTTTGTAGCTTCAGCCTGGGACAGCTGATAGCCTGGAAGAGAAGACACTGAAGGACTCACATGGTTGTGCTTAGCTGACTAGAGGAAGATGCCAGTAAACCAACAAATTCATTCCAGATTCTAAAATATCTTTCTGTTTCAGACATCTTTCTGGCAAAAAAAATTCAATCCAAGATTGAATTTTTTTATTACCTTCCACCACTTGGTGATCTTTATTAATAGAATGCATGTAAGGCCACAATCCATGAAAAGAACAGTTTTAAAGTAACACGTTCTAACCTTCTGGGCCATTGCCACATAAAGCGGATATACTGTTCTCTGAACTACATTTTACAGTAGCATCTGGATTTCTTTTTTTTTTTGGAGATGCAAATCCTCCTTGGTTTCCATGGATTTTTCCATCTACTATTACTAAAATACCTCTCAACCAGCAGTACCTGGCTTTGCTTGGAGGCCTGGCTTTCCATGGCCTTGAAACAGCTGACACTGATGGAACTCGGCACTTTTACTTTCACTCTCAACCTACTGACAGTAGTGGGGTGGGGAAGGCAAACAGAGTAGGTCACTGAGACAGCGAAGGAGGAATGTACTGTTAAGTTTCCCATACTTCCCCCGCTTCCCAAAGGATCCTCTGATGTTCAGGAACACAACAGACAACATGCAGTGCCCTGGCCCATGCTGTTAAGAGAGCAGATGTTAGAAGGACCACTAGGCTAGCTCCATTTTTATTATTTCATAAATAAAGACTGGACATTTTTTAAACCCACACAGGCTGCATTAATCCACAGGCATGAAAGTCACAGCAGATCTTCCTGTGAATGGACTAACCTCCTTTTAGTCTCTCACTTCCTTCAATTTACATTTTGGAAGGGTTATTATAAAGAAATATAAAGTCAACACCATGGTTTAAAATTACTCCTTCCTTGGGGCATTAATTCCAATCTTCTGCCTCTTTGGATTCTAGGCTGCTGACAAAACAGAAAACACACCTGCTGCTGTACTCAAGATACCTTCTGAGAAGTTCCTTCACAATCCCAGTGCTTCCACACAGTGGAAGTCTGCTCCGTGAGGACTTGGAAAAGTAAGAGGCACAAAGATCCAACCCTGCATACCTTGCTCATTCTTTTAAGGCAAAATAAAGTGTAATATATCTGCCCTGTGATAGGCTCCCTGTGCTTATCACTTTGCATTGTTTTTCTCTTCACATTTCTTGGATAGGGAGGAGGAGGAGGGGGCACAGGAGTGAAAGAAAGCAATTCAGAATGGCCACCAGACCTATAACGTTTCCTCTATTTATGGAGAAAAGACTCTGTTTATGGAGTAACCACAACAGAAGGCATCTTGAGGGGAGGTTCTCAACCCTTTGATGCTGTCTAAAGGAAACACTCTGCAAGAATTTGTTTTGTTCAGGGGAGGGGACCCACGAGTGAATCAGCTGACCTTACAGATGCTCCTTAGAACCTGTCTTCATAAATTCAAAGGTAAACTAGAAATGTGACACTAGAACATGTCTTAAGTGTCTGTCCATATCTGGGCTGCTTTTCCTCTCATCTACCTAATAACCAGCTACACAATAGGAAGAAAGCTACGCAGCCACAAAAGGTCCAGTAATTTTCCAGGAATGGCAGTCTGGACATGTCATTTCCCTTGTCCTACCAGCTTCTTCTTCATATGCTAAATACAAAGCTAGAACAACAATTCAGCCAAAAAAAATTGTGCTAAACAGATGTTTAATAGTTGTGTCTAATTTATGTATCATTGCACCTCAGAAGAAAGCATGTAATTTTCAAAGACTCACAGTGTTACATAAAGCACAAATATAACGTTAGCTGCTCCCTCAGATATTCAAGTCACTAAAAGCAGTTAAACTGAATATAAACCAACAGGCTGACAAAAATGCAACATCATTCCATTTATATTTAAAAAATTGGTCAAACAATAAGCGTTGTATTTCTTACTGAAGGAACAGCAGCATAAAGGCTATGATAAACAGCTATCTAACAATAGGGTTTCAGTGTTACAGAATGGCCAAATCTAAGGAAATATGAAATAAAAAAATATTTTTTTAATGTCTTTTAAAAGTTTTGTAAACACAATTATTAAGGCTGCTCAAACAAGCAAATTCTGTGCCTAACCTCTAAAGCAAAGAGTAAGGTATATTTAAAAAGCAAGAAACCAGAGAAACAAATACCCCACTCGGTCTTCAATTAGCATAATTTGCGTTCAAAACTGTGGCATGAGATATACCAGCAAAATGAGTTTAACATTTTGTTTAAGATAGTCCCCAGTAGAGACAGGTGTAGCTAAGCCACAAAAAAATTCAACTCTTACTTACTTTAACCAACCCCCTTTGCAGTGTTATACAAGAAGTGCCCTTCCCTGTACAGGAACTTTCTTTTATGTCTCTGCCTCGTGAAAATGGCAATAAACCTTCAAGGACCACTTCCTCGGGTACTCAGGTAGTCATTCTCTCTTCTGCTATAGGGATCAAAGGTTGAATAAAAGGTTTTGAGTGACATGAGGACAATGCAAAATCCATCACCTTAAATAGCCTCATTTGTCTGTCCAATTAGAACAGCATCTTGTCAGCACCGTTTTATGAAAGAGGTTTAACTATTAAAGTGCCTGTACACTGGTATGAAAGGGCCCAGAAAACACAAGTACATGTTGCTCAGTTTTAAGACGGCTTCCACGATCTCACCACCAAACAAATCCCAAGGTGTTTCAGTTAACCAGCTGCAACACTGAAATACTGAGAGCAATTCCATGTAAAGGCACTGATTATTCCGCTCTGTGCAATGCAGACTCACCTCAAGAATTGGGTGCAGTTTTGGGAGTTAAAATATAAGGACATAAAACTATTATTAAATTATATCCAGCTTCCTGCAATGGTAGACAGAACATTAAAAAACCTGACAGAAACTTGAATGACCTACATTACCAAATGTCAGAGGAACAACACTATTGGCACGTAACAGCATCTGACAAGGCCAAGAACTCATCTCTTTTGTAGTACTGAGCTGTCAAGCACCGCTTCCAAAGAAACTGTGGTATTAGTCTCCACATCTCCATTTGATGCACAGTACACAACTATTTTTACGAGGACAAGAGGCTACGACAAAAATATCTGAATGCATAAACAGAAGACGACTAAGCCTTGTGTTGCCACCAAGACACAGAGATTAAAATGTAGTAAACCAAGGTGGTAGAGAAGTTCAAGCGTCCTGAGATGAAGGCATAGAGAGAATGCTCATATTTCAGAAGAAGCCATTAAACTGTCTTCTTAACAGGTTAAATGACTTCAGTTTAGACATTTTTGCCTTGGTGTAGAAGGACAGACTTCCATTTCTCCTCAAGCTTTGAAGGGGGCAGATCATTAAACAAAGCTGATCATCATCCTTGAAACTTGTATTTAAAATTCTTAATTAGTTCTCCAATAAAGGATGTCAGCAATTCAAATGCAGACTCAAAGTGCAGCTGACCTGCTAATGAAAACTTCCACCTTTAACTAAAGTCTTTCAAGATTTCTGCAAGATGAGCTGAAATACAACCACAATGTATGTTTACATCCGGGCACACACAGCCTCCAGAAATTTATTTCAAGAAAGCAGGTAAATCTGTATCCCAAGATAAATGCTATTAATTCTGGAAAGACAGTTCCAATACTTCTCAACATTAAGTCTTTCTGAATAATTGCTCACTGCTGTGTACCAAAATACATCAAACAATACTATAGCAAGGAATGGAAATGGAGACTAACTAGAAACTTCAGATTTCAATTTCTTTTTGAAAGGTATAATTAGTGAATTAAGACAATCTGAAAAACAACTATGTGCCACTATGTGCCAATTTCTTGAGAATTTAAGAAGCCTCACATCCATCCCAAGCATAACTGTAGCCCACCAATGGAAGCCTGAGTATTTAACACAAACTACTGTCAGTCTGGACTCTTTTAGGAATAAAGTACTGAGAAAAACTGCATTTGCTACAAGAGAAGACATTTATTAGCTTGGCCTCCCATATGAAAACCTAAAGAACATGAATTTTATGCCTGTCAAATAGCTACCAAAGTTTTTTCATTCTCAACGTACTGATATCCCATTCCCATTCAGCATGGAAAAGTCTTGCAGAAACTATTACAGTTATTGTGAAGTTGTTTGGGTATTTTCTTAATTAAGTTCTTAATCTTTTAAAAATAAAAAAGGGAAGGAAAGGAAGAAGTCATAGGCAGAATATCTTCTATTTTTATTACTACTGCCTTCCTTCAGTCTTGTGCTGAACAAAAAAAAAACAAACAAAAAAAACCACCATCACACCTGCACAAATAATTCAGTTAACTTTATAAAGCACAGAAATGCAGCTTTACACCAATGGCTGACAAGGATGTAAAAATAAACTAAAAGAATTATCATATAGTCTTTTAGTTATGATCATTGTAGGCGTAACTTATAACAAAGCCTGGGAAATGTTCAGCCATGTAATGTTTTTCCTCCTGCCTACAATGTTCCACTTCAAACAAACTGATGTGTATTTTGGGAGACAATCCCAGGCCGCTCCCAACTCAGGTCTTGCAGAACAAAAAACACCCTAACAACTAATATTTTATGTAAACTAAACACAAGTTCCATCTTGGTTTCCAAAATCCTTTTTTCAGTAATACTGCCATCCTCACCCTTCCTTTACTTTGTATTTGCTGCTACCCTCACCTTACGTACTAACACACCCAAACAGTATTAACAAGCATCCTCAGTGTACTCATCTAAGCAAACTTCAGGTGTCATCAGAACACACTGCCAGTGGTGCCCAATTCCACTTAGTAAAATCTTGAAAAATTTACCAAGGCTGATTAAGTCACCTCTCAGTCATTTCGGTTGCTTCAGCAGCAGGATGCTACAATTTGGGATGTGAATATAACTGGATAGGAGACCAGTGTGGTGTACAGTTCAAGAAAGGTCTGTTCAGTGTCTCTGCTAGTTGAAAGAACTGTGGATTGAAAGTTGAAAGAACTACAGAAATCAGCAGAAGCTGTACTTTCTATGGACTAGTGTTATAAAAGGGTAAGTGCAGCACAGGCATAAGCAGGATACTGCTCATGTACCATAATTATTATTTTTGGTTTTTTAGCTTTCAGAATTTTTTGTTTTTCTTACTGTATTCAAATCCAGAAAAAGATACTTTCGGTGACTGCTGTCAAAGGTTTTGTGTTATAAAGTGTCACTCTCATTCTTGATACCCTAATACCTCATTGACTCCATATGCAATGCTGGCTCTGCTCTTAGTTCTTTTTTCTCCTGTAAGACAGGTGAATTCTCCTGTCTGTTTAGATACCTACCCTAAACAATCTCTTAAATTCCCATCTCCTTAACAAATACCATTAAAAAGTCCCTTAAATATATGCGGCTGCACAGGCAAGCATTTCTTAAAGCAAGTACAGCTGTACTTGGTCAGGTTTAGCAAAGGTCCCCATTGCAGTCAGTGAACCAGCTAGCTCCATTTCTCTTCTGAAAGAGAGAGGCAGACTTCCCTTCTGAGAAGTGCAACAGCATTCATTACGCAGCTGCTCCCTGAGGCCAAAAATTAGTAGCAACGTGAAAAGTGTCACGTTTCCATAACATTGGTGCATTCCAGACAAAATTCTACTTTAGATCCAGATTAAGTATGCCACTTGAGTAACCCTCAGTGTGCCTTTGGATATCACATACCTTGACTTCTGGACTTCTACCACTTCTAGATGAGTCCACAGAAGTACATAAGAACAATCCTAACTGTGTGTCCCCCCAAAACCTTGGGAGCTAGACAGGAAGCAATACAGAAATGTGCTGAGCTGCTGCTTTGTTTCATTGCCTTTTTTTTTTTTAATAAAGTGATCAGACTGTTACGCCACTTTGTTAGCATTTACAGGAACATCAGCACAGGAGTTGAAGGACTTTTCATTTTCATCTTATCAACTCCTGTTTCCTACTTCTTCATGCAGTCATGTCATTGTGCCATTAGTCAAGTTATAAATGCATCAAATTTCAATTTTCGAGCATCAGAACACACTAAACCAACTGGAGTGCAACACTACTCTCAGTTCTCCTGACTTCGATGCCAAAAGTTCAATATTCCATACCGTAATTTCTTCTCTATACTGAAAACCTTTTTCCTTCCAACTCATCTTTTTCTTCTCTCTCTCTACACATATACACACACTAAGCATAAGTCAAATTTCTCAACTGGAAACCATGTTGCAGACCAGTTCTAAGCAATCAAGAATAAGACAGAAGAATGTCACTGGAGCAAAGGAATAGCTGTAGCCTTCCAATGAAAGAGACTGCTCTTCATTCTAATTTTTCTTGATTCCTTACATCTCTAGAAGCTTGATAATTACAGCAATATTTTAGAGCAGATGCACAAAACACCCGATAAAGCATTTTTCTTTGTTCCTTTTTATTATTACTGTCAAGTTCAGACATTATTCATTATTACAGAGGTCTTCCCATTAGTTTAAAACTCCCTTAGCATATATCTGAAACAGTTCTCTCAAGTGCCGTAGGTATCTATTTAAAGGACACAATTACACTGGAATAATTATTTTTCCTACACCAGGTTGCAAATATCAGGCTGGCAACTGATAATACTTACAGTGCAAGACAGGTCCCAAATAGAACTTTGAAGCACAGTCTGGCAGCTGTGCACAAGTGGAAGAAGGAAGAAAGAGCTACTCGAACTGCATATTTATGCTGCTACTTCTACAAAGTTTGAGAATACTTTCTGAAAGCATTTACATGAATAACATTTCACTCAAAAACCTCAGTGTATCTACACCGAGAATTTATTACCATTCAGTAGAACTCCAAAATGCTCAGAGGCATCTAAGTTACATTTACAGACTACACCGCACTGGCATTGCACATCCTCCATTTCTTCTTTAAAACAAAGATTCACAGATACGTCATTGTAGATACCTTCCCTTCCACCCCTCTCACACTGTTACAAGAGAAAGAGGTTCTCTCTGCTTCAAAATAATTAAGTTTATATAATGCTGTATTTTCTGAGTCATAACAAATCCAGTTATGCCCTAAAGCAATTTCAAAATAAGCAAACCAGACTGTGGTAGCATTTCAAACGGGTTTAAGTGGCGTAGCTGCCTTTAAGCACTACCAAATTAATACTCACCAACATTATGCTGATGAAATGTCTTCAGCATGGAACAATAAACTCATTAATTTAGCTACGATAATTACTTATAAGTCTGTCTCTAGCTTGCTGACACTGCAGGCATTTATCCTTCTGTCCATTCTGATACTGATGAGAAAAGCAAGGGCTTGAGGAAGAATAGATGGATCTTGCAGGTCAACAACTGGTTGCACAATTGACATTGCCAATGTGGTTCTAGCTGGGATCCTCTTTGTGGAGTGAACACCTCAAGTGCAACTCCAGAAAGGGCAAATGGAAGCATCTGGGTAACTAAAGGCTGCACCTGAGGAGGTGATGAACCAAACAGCAGCAGATCATTTCCATAACATACGAAAAACAACAAGGTGATCAGAAGCACCCAGCACAGACATGCGAATGAGAAATCACTCCTGACCAACCTTATGGTATTCTGTGATGAAAGGAGGAGTCTGGTGGACAAGACATTGTTAATCTTTACTTCACCAAGGCTTTCAACACTGCCTCCTATAACATCTTTATGGATGAAATGAAAGTATTGACTAAATAAATGGACAGCAAGATGAACTGAAAACTGTTCAGACTGTCAGACTCAATGGCTTGTGGTCAGCAACTCCAGGCAGAGACGAGTCAGAACAATTAGAAGATTAATCAGAAGATTAACAAGAACATCATTTTTATGACCAAAATCTATGTATCTCAGCATCTCAACTCTGTTACATGTCAGACTCACTGATAAGAAAGTTATTCTTGTATCCAAAATATGCCAGTGCTTTTGAATTGTGTGGACATCAGCTACAAAATATGGATGGAGGCAAGGGAAGGGTGGATGAGGGCAGTGTCAAAAGAGTAGCCAAAATAGGCAAAGAAAGTCTTACTAGGAAGGCTTATGAACATTTAATTTCAATATTTTAGCTGTCTTCTCCCCTCCTCCCTAGAACATTCAATACAAAATGCCAGATACCTAACAGCAGCAGACCAAGGACAAATATACTGCTTTACCATGTGTCAAAGGTATATCACAGAGGGAAATGATTTTTTTATGAGCATAGATTATTGTTAAAGGTACACAATAAAGTTTTAAAATGGGAAGATTTTGCATACAATAGCAAGGGAAGCTTCCTTATTAAGCTTTATGAGCAGTAATTCTCATCCATTAGGAATAGGAGTTTTGCAATACAGTATTCGGTGGTGAAAAAAATGAAAGCTATAAAGTTGCATCAGAAGAAGAAAAGGCCTTCTTGTGGCCTCTGAACCTCGAGAGGCACACACACAGCTATTCTGAATTAACAGCACTAACATTTTATAAACTAAAAATTACTAATTCCATGTTCTTTCATTTGTATGAGTGCCTCATCTAAATGCAAATAAATCATAACCAAAGACACAGCAAATATCCTTGCTGTCTCCTTAGGCAGCACACAACAGGCATTCTGTCAGGAGTTCTGAAAGGAACTGCTTACTATTCGTAGCAGTTCAGATTTACTCATAAAAAACTGCAGCATCAAATCAAAAGGCCACAACAACACAGTTGGTTACTCATTTTCCTCCTTTAAACAGAGGCACTGACAACAGTTCTCCACTAACGTTACGGAGTTAATTCTCAGCTGTATGAATTGTTGCAGAATTTATTAACCCCTGTAATAAGTGTGAACATATTAGAAGTTCTGCATATTGTCAATTAGTTGGTTCTTGCCACTAAGCTTCATCTGGCTTTTCCTCAAGTAATGTTTAGCTTTCCGTCTTTTAACATAGAAAGTAGCCTTGCATTTTTTTTCCTTCCTCTCATCTGAAAAGCAACATTGCATTTCAAGTTGCTATGTTCAGATTTATCACAGCTGACAGCAATGCAGGATAAGGAAGATCTAACTGCATAGCATAGCCTTGAACACCCACCCCGTATCTGGTAGCTAAGAGGAAAAGCAGCAGCAGGTTGTTTTAAGGCAGCATTTCTGTGGAAGGTGCCAGGAGATGAATCTGGTTTAACTAAAGGGATAACTAGCAGACTTTCTGTAGGAAGGAACACACTAACAAGAGATGGAATGCAGATGCATTTTTATTTCAGGCTGAGCAATGTCTAAGCTGAGTGGAAGATGTACCATTTCATTTTTTCTTTTCTGCCCCTAAACAAACACATAGAACTAAAACTAGATCCAAAACTGTATTATATTTCAAGATAAAGATATTGTACATACACAGTCAAACTAAATGATATGCCATACATAAAAAAAAAAAACACCAAAAACATCACAGGGACATCAAACATACCAAATATCTGAAATAAGGCTACACAGACAAAGGATACTCATTCATTCCTATTCATTTTTTATTACCTCATGCTACGAGAACAACACTTTAACTCACAAGAGTAGAACTCTAAGGAGATAGTCTTCAAGGATAGAACATCTCTAAGATCCTATTTCAGGGAAATGTTTTGTTCCATTTCTGACTGTAAACAATATATAGTTATTTCTCACTATACTCTAGCTATCTGGTAGCTCTTTAATACACATTTTTGGTTCTCACTGCTTCTCAATTCCAGTAATTAATGCTTATTTGCACTACAGGATTAGGAACAAAGGACCTAGTCTGAAGAACTGTCTGCTCTATCACTTTAATACTAGAATCACAGAATCCTTCAAGTTGGAAGGGACCTTTAAAGGTCATCTAGTCCAACTCCCCTGCAACAAGCAGCGATATCTATACCTGTTTTAAATTCAGAAGGGAACAAAACCCAGGAAGATTTGGTTTTAATCCCAACAGTGCTAGCAGACAAAGATTAAAAGCATTTACCAAAGGAAACTGGCCTTTCATTCCACCAGGCATACTGTGAGCACACTCACATTCAAGCATAGCTTCACATACACACAAGAGCACTTGTTCTTTCTGGCTTTGAAATGATGGTATTTTAACACATAGTCTTCCAAGACCCTAATGGTTTACATGCCAGAAACTCTACGATCCTATCCACGGACCCAATTTACAGGCAGTAAAACATCCAAGTTACCTACTGACTTGAAAGCAGTGATACAGCTTAATGCAGGGTAACTCCCTAGTAATGATTTAATGATTGGATTAGCAGCCCTATCAACTAAGGCATTCAAAAGCACAAAATCATTTGTAGAAGAAGAGTTTGCTATAAAACCAAAGTGAAAAGGAAGTCTACTGGATGACTTTGGTACACCACTGACCACAACAAATTTATATGCAGCACAACCTCAAGCAAGACACTATAATGAAGACTGTTTTAAGTGTTCTCCTTGCTACTGTAAAGCATTCAAACACTGCAAACCCCTCCAATGTATTATGATACAATATTTGAGTACTGAAAAAAAAAAAAAAAGCAGAAGTGAGAGCATTTCTACTGACATCTATTGCTCAGAGTTAAAAGTGGCACCCAGAAGAACAAAGTTCTGCAAAACTTGAAATAAGCAAGAATGAGTTCTAATGACAGAACATCAATTACGGCTTTCCATCTAAATGCAGAACCTCATCTTTATTCAAATGCATTGTATCTTTCATCCTGACTATTTCTCCAGTGTGTTAAGTTTCTGTTGAGTTTTAATCCCATCATCCAATGTGCTTGCAATCCTTTTTTTATACTGCTGTCACTTGTAGACTGAATAAGCACATCAAGTCCATCATCATGGTCATTAATGAAGCCATTGTAATACCACAGGACAAGTCGGACCTTTGTGGGACTCCTTTCCACACAGTCTTTTCTTCTGGCAATACTTTACGCATGTTTTAAAACAACTTTCCTTAATTCACTTATCTTTGAATACTGCCAAATCCCTGCTACAATCAAGCTCTGGCATACAGCTTTTCTAGCCTACATGAAGTTCCCTTACCCTGTGGCAGTTTCCATTACAAAATCTTGGGCAATTATTTGCCCTCTATCAGTATTCAATGCCGCAGCTAAGAAGTACAACTGGGAAACCTCCCCGCCCCCCATACACAAATTGGAAAGAATAATCTCACTGTGACTCAGACTCACAGTATCACACAAAATCTTCAAGTCCCAGATGAAAACTCAGAAAAACAAGATTTCCTGTCTTCCCACTGGACTGATTGAACACCAGACAGTTGTTCTTCCAAGATACCCCACTGGATTCAAATGGGAACAACCAACTATTTCCAGAGCAGATTCAGGATGACTGCAAACCACTACATTTCAGAAATTCACTTATCCAACCAAACACTTTGTGGATAGGTATGAAGCATACTTCAGGAAGAAGACAGGGAATAAAGGATCCATAAGGAAAATCATCAGCACAGTAAGTACCAAAGGCAGCAGGCCTGATAACAAACAACCAATGCAAAACTTGCTCAGCTTTTACTCCAAGTGAACCGCAATGATGATTCTAGAGCAGCTGTGTTAATGAAGAAATCATATTACAAACAAATTAAGAACCCACACCCTTCCAGCCATAAACCTCCCACCTCCTTGCAGGTTGTCCCTCTGATTCATCTCCAATACTTCCACTTATCTGTTTTCTGACAGTTTTACTGCACACTCTGCTCTTTTAAATATGCATGTGATATAATTAATGATTAACAATAGCATCAATTTGTATCGTTTCCTCCTCCTCTTGTCAAAATATATCATTTAAATATAAAAATGCCTGTACCTCGACAGGCTTTGTTCTGACCCCAGCATTACCCCAGGTGCCCACATGATGAAGCACCATGACAGTGCCAGGAAGAACCCATGCTCTGGTTATATAAAAGCATTACTGCATTGCAAGCAAGCTCTGCTTGCTGTCGGATCAAGACATAAACGAAAAGAAGAGAACTTACCTGCTGGCAAAGAATGTCTTGAAATTTCTGTAACAATAAAGAAATGCATTTAGAAGGGGAAGAAAAAACAGCTCTAAAACTGTGTTAGCCTAATCACTTTTCTGCAAGGCTGCATTTGCTTAATAAAGCACATTATCTGAAGCAATTTGCTAGCTGATAGGTATGCCACGTGCAAATCAAGAGCATTTCCCTTGACTCATCCCATTTATTATCAAGATTAAGTTCTTGCCCACCTAGCTGAAGAGTAAAGATTACAGTACTAAGCAAGGAGCATAGTTCTTACAGCAGAGCACTACATACAAATTCAAGTCAGAGAGATTTCACTATTACCACCTCTGTTAGGGGTCAGGGTTAGCCTTTGCATACAAAAAGGACGTTATTGTTTTTTATCTTTACTCTTAACCCTTGAGAGAAAAGACCAAGCTTATAAACAAGCAAGTTTGGGACACAAGAGGCAACACTAGAAGAAAAAAGATGGATCTTTGTACGGAGTGGTACAACACAGTTGCTGAACATTTTTATAGTAAATGTCAAGGCTGTCTCAAGTAGCAATTGACTTTACAAAGACCACTGTCTCAGAGTCTAAATAGATAGTATTAAAAAATTATATCCTCAAGAAGAATAAATGTAAGTGTATACACAAACAGATCATCATGTCAATTCTAACTCATTGTATTCCTTCTGTCTGATTTTTGTACATCCGCCAACTCAGTACATGGGAACCTAACTGGGATGGAAGCTGACAATCAATGTTCAAAAAGGAAACTGAAACACATGCAGAATGAAACCACAGAAGTTAAAAGTTAATATGGTCAAGGGCTGGGGATAAACATCAACAGGTTAACGAAAGCTGAAATTAATACAAGTAGTGGCAAAGAAGCAGAAAGAAAATGAGTAATAAACTGATCTGAGCCTAAGAAAAAGGGTCCACCTAATTCCTTGGTTAAAACGGGACAGCAGTGCTGAGTAATAAATCCCTGTATTGGGTACAAAAGCCGTGCAGAAACTGAACTTTATCCACAGGTGCAGCAACTGGGACAAATGGTGAGATTATCAGGGCAGATGGTACTGTTCTGACACTTACTAGAGGAAATAACAAGGCTTTATTTTAACCCTGCTCTCAATAGCAGGCTCTTGACATCATGTTTGGCTTCATTTATAATCTATGTCTGTAGCTACAAAACATGGCAAAACTTGAATGGAGAATTACACCTGAAGAAAAAATGCAAAGGAAGCCTCCTGAAAATTCCAAACTTCAATTTCCATACTCTGAGGAAATAATGAAGAAGCAAAACACGAAGTTAAAATACTTACAGTGCAAAATAAAAATAGCAAGAGGACACCCAAAAGAGCAGAGAAAACATCGCATGCTATGTTCTGGCAGAACACGGTCTGCATGCTGCATTTCAAAGATGCTCAACATGCTGTCTGCTTATGAACAGAGCTAGCTTTTGTGGTAAGGAATGCCTTCAGACAGGAGAAACCTTGACAGGAAGGAGCTGCGTCAAGTGCAGGAAGGAAAAGCCGCAAGCTGCCTTCTGCAGAAGTTTCTGCATAGAGTGCATGTTGATGTACACTGAACAGAGCTTTCTTCTGGCAGAAAAATGGTCAGGCTACCATTAAATTGTAAAATTAAATTAATCCGGAGAGGTGTCACACCTTGCTGTCTGTTTCCACACAGGTTTGATCATCTTTCCACACATTTCATGAAGTCAGACCGAATTCCTGCTTGTCCCTACAAAAGACAAATCACCCAAGGCCACTCAAGTGACAAACCAGAATCAAACTGTGGGGCAGAAAATAACATACTTGATCTTAATTTTTCTACAATGATATAAGGTAATCTCTAAATTCCTCTTAAAGACAACCGAAATTTTGACATAGTATGAAAAACTAAAAAAGCTGCATTCATATTTTCTTATAATTCTTGAGGTACTGGAAATTTTTTGTCCTACCATTTACAACTCCTGAAACAGACCATTTGCTTAAGTATGCCTACACAACAGATTTCAAGAACATTATGGTAAACATAACCGCCAGATAAATACATTATCATACCACACAGATATGCAGAAACCATTAATTTCCATTCTCTGACCTTAGCCAAGCAATTTCAAACAGCTCCAGGGAGAGCTCTGTGTCTAAGACACGCACATACTTTTAACTTAAAGAATTGCTCATCATATTTTAGCATGTGTTGTTCCTTCTGCGAAATCTCTGTGCATCTACATAGATCCCAAGGACCACAGTGGGAACGAGCCAAAGGAACCTACAAGATCAGCACTGTTACTATATTTAAGTCAACAACTGTAATGATTTAGTACTTCCACGTTATGCTGCAAAATAGCTCTGTTAGTGCAATAACTGGAGAGATGCTGCACCTCTGGGAGGAGTACGGCTCCTGCAAATGCACATTCTTCTAATACAATCAAGTACAAGAGATTGTTTTCCAAGATTAATTGACACATGCAAGTTAAAACCAAACAGGAGAAAAGAAACTGAGACCTGAAGGTTACATCAGTCAACTGAAAATTGCATGAATGCACTTAAGTTATTTGTATAATGTTTTTCAAATATTTCCATTAAGCCCAAGGTCCTCTATAGGCTATTGCATCTAAACTCCAGAAAACAACTGCTACAGAGATATTAACTCATAGCAGCATAAAATGAAGCAAATACTGTCACAATTGCAAACAAAAATATCAGTTCCAGGGTTTTTTTTTGTGCATTTAACACAACAACAGTAAGTGAATGTTTGTTACTGTCATACATTTTTATTAGTTACAGAGTCCCATCATTAATTCATGATCCTTCCTACCTTCAGCTCTATCCTATCTCTCCAGTGTGTTCTGGCTTAAAACTTTTTAAGCTTGTTCTCCAAATACTGTTTTTCATTTAATATCTAACACTGAAAACAGATTAGTGGCTTCTGGCAACATTTTAAATACTGCAAAGCAAACTGAGACAACGCATTTAGCTAGCTACTAATTTCACATTATTTTACACACTTGCAGACTTTGCAATGCAATAAGGTTGCTCCTCTTTAAATACCCTTTTCTAGTCTCCCAGCTTTCCCAAGCCACACTTGGCACTTCCAAAAGCATAAGCCCATCTCTGCAACACTCCTAAAACACAACACAGCCACATACTCTGAGGCTGCCAGGACAGTCCCTCTGCTGCAGTACAGCTCACAGGAAGCTCAGCACTTTGGGACACCTGCTGCTGGGAATGTGAGCAAACACAAACTTTCCACATAGCCAGCAAAGGTAAAATAGTCCAAGTAAAGCTGATTTTAATCCTAGACAGACAGCAGGAGGATGACGTAGATGGCCTCAAGAGGTCACTTCCAATCAATGTTTCCTTCACAGTATACACAGACGATCAAAATAGAACAGGAAAGAAGCTGTAACGATGGTTACAGTGCAAGAGGCGCTACAGAACAAGTTCATTACCCAAAGGACTTGCTAAACAAATCAGTTACCTACATGAAGTCACTGAGAAGCAGAAAGGACTTGACTGTAAAGAAGGAATACTGTGATTACTTCTGTACCCCAAGATCACAGTATATCCCAAGTTGGAAGGGCCCCACAAATATCATCGAGTCCAATTTGATGGTTTGTGACAGTGCAGTCCTCACAGAGGCTTTGCAGATCCAGTCCCAAATAGCTTTTTCCATGATATCCAGCACACCAAGACACTCATCTTCCATTAAAACTGAAATTGTCTTTATAGAACTACACATTTGTGCACTGCAGATTCTCCTGAAATGCTTTCCTGGAAACGGAGCCATAGCTTAACATCCTTCTTTCCAAGAGTAACATCTAATCATTGAAAACAGGAATATTCTCTGAGCTTTGCGTTCTTACCTCACAGTAAGATGAGAACACGGCTCCGTGGATGAGGACAGAGGCTCAGTGCTTACCCAGGCTGCAGCACTGATCTCCTTCCAGAGCTGTGGTAAGGAGCTGACCACATGAAATTTCATCCTGCCTTACTGCAGCAGCAACTGATTCCAACCTAGCAGAGTCCCCTTGAAATCAGTTCAGATATTCAGTTCAGGAACTGATCCCTCATTCCAGCAAAGAATGAAGGCTTGCAGCACATGAGAAGCCTCAGACCACAGGCTCCAGGAAGGGAAGCACATCATCTAGCAACTGTCCTTCCAACCAAATGAGGAATATCGCAACATGAAGATGCTATTTTCCTAGTTATCTACCAGTACCCAAGTCATTTAGGAATACAAGCTTTTAGCTTTCATGGGAATGAACCAGCACAAAGTTGCCTCAGAGGCTACCTTCCTGCTATTGGAGGACAGATGCTTCGCTAATCTTTAATGAAGCTGAGATTTCACTGCCTCCTTCCCCCAAGAGCAAACAATTAGGCAGAAAACACAACTCACCCTTAAAATAAATTTAGTAAATGATTCTTAGTAAATGAACTTCTGTTGAGAAGCTCAAGAATTTCTCCATAATCGATCCAGCAAAGACCTCGGTGCTCCCATTAATTAATTCTGACAGCACTCTCTCTAAGGAAAAGCCATTAAATAGCGTTTATAATATGATGAAATTTCCATGCAAGATCTACAGTAACCACTCGTTAATTTTTCTCTCCCTTTCTCTCTCTCCCTCTATATGTATAGATATATTTTCACTTCATTGTTAGAAGTGCTTACCTTTTTTCTAACCTCAAATAACCTAATTCAGCATTCTACAGAGGTGAATGTTAACAGCCCCTTAATGTATCATTTCCCATTAAGGCAATTTTAGCTGAACATCACCACAATACAGAGGCCCATTTCTCTAAACTTTCTGTTACCCTTACACACCTCAATTTCACTTTTTTTTTTTCTTTTAGTAGCTTCTGTGCTGTACAGATGCCAATGCCTGATGCATAAGTTAAACTCAACAGCTCTAAAAATACTAGTTGCTTACTTAGGTTGAGTTTTTTTCCCCCTATTGACATACTTACTGCATTTGCCTTAGGCACAGTAATATATGAATATCCACCATGAACTACCGATTTGTATTTGGTACCGTGGGGGAGATGGGAAGGGAGAGAACTATAAGACAAATCCCCCACCCACCAAACTTGCCAGCATCCTTTGTCACCTGACCAAACTAGAGGAAATTCACTGTACAAACCCTCACATTTTTCATTTTCAACCCAACTTCATAGGAGATCCAGGTTGCACTGCAGTCCTTTATTAATTTTGTTTAAATCCTCGTTTCAAGCTGTGAATATCAGCAGTAAGGATTTCTGCTTTCATCTACATCTGCTGAAAAGGTTAATGAGGAAACAGCCAAGAATGAGTCGCTATCAGACCCTCCTCAGGAAATGAGCACATTCTGTATTACATTTTGAGAAGGTCTGTTTTACCAGTTTTTAATGTCAATGCAAGCTGTTGTCTCTGAAACTCAAACACAATACAAAATTAATTGTGTTTGCGTGACAGAACAGGTCCTAAATACATTTACAGTATGATCCCCACCACATCTTGTGGTGATCTTTAAGTAATATTATGCAGGAGCAAAATATTATATTACCGCAGCACAAGTGTCAGTGAAGTCGTCCTGTGCCTCGGGAACAGTCAGTTTGTATTTATTTCCATAACTGACAAAGCAGTACCTAATTAACTGTGGCATTCATCTTGCTGCCCCCAGCCTTCTGTTTATACCTGCCTTCTGCTTCCCACCCACTGTGATTCAAAAACAAAAGCAATGTTTGGTCTCCTTAGTTTACAGCATATACAGAAGTCTTTTCAAGAGTTTCCAATAACAATTTCCCCTCTCCTACTAAAGGAAACACTCCTCCTAAATCACTTGGCATATGGCTGTTAAACACTAGTTACTGACTTCAGAAAAAATCCAAATTCACATTAAGATGCCATGTAACCCACCTGCGTTTTCCTTCATCTGAGAGCTGAACTGTGTGCTCAACTAAGAGAACACACACCGGAAACTTTAAATTCTTTTATACAACGCCCACAGAGTTATCCATGCAGCCGCTAGTAGCAACGTTTTAGAGCAGGCATACTAAGCAATAAGATATTAAATGAAAAAAATCTGGTGGAAGCTATCAAGAAAAACAAAAGAAATTACTCCATCGTTACTCAGGGCAGGTAGGAACAATGTCCTTACATACTCAGTGACAGAACATGCATTATCTGAGTAATTCAATTAAAGGTAGACTGTTCAATGAACAAGGAACTGGTTCTGATATCGTACCCAGACAGTGGTGGTCAATGGCTCAACGTCTGGACGGAGATCAGCAATGAGTGGTACTCCCAGGGGTCTGTACTGGGAGCATCCTTCAATATCTTCGTCAGTGACATCAGTGGTCAGATCAAGCACACCCTCAGCAAGTTCACAGATGACACCAAGCTGAGTGGTACAGCTGGTACAATAGAAGGAAGGAATGCCATCCAGAAGGATCTGGACAGGCTTGGAAAGTGGCCTGGGAGAACCTCATGAGGTTTAGTAAGGCCAGGTGCAAAGTCTTGCACCTGGGTCATGGCAACCCCCACTATCAATACAAGCTGGAGGACAAAAGGATAGAGCACAGCCCTGCTGAAAAGGACTTGGGGATACTGGTGGATGGGAAGCTGGACATGAGCCAGCAATGTGCCCCTGCAGCCCAGAAAGTCAGCTGTATCCTGGGCTGCATCAAAAAAAGCATGGCCAGCAAGGTGAGGTGCCCCTCTACTCTACGTTGCTGAGATCTCACCTGTAGTACTGCATCCACATGCAGAGTCCTCAAATACAGGAGAGACATGGACCTTTTAGAGTGCATCCAGAGGAGGGACAGAAAAGTGATCCGAGGGATGGAACACCTCGCCTGCAAGGAGAGGAGAGCTGGGGCTGTTCAGCCTGGAGAAGGTTCTGGGGAGACCTGAGAGTATCTAAAGGGGGGCTATAAGAAAGAAGTGGACAAGACTCTTTAGCAGGGTCTGTTATAAAAGGACATGGGGAAATGGTTTGACTAAAATAGGGGAAATTTAGACTGGATCTAAGAAAAAAGTGTTTTACAAAAAGGGTAGTGATGCACTGGCACAGGTTGCCCAGAGATGTAGTGGATGCCCCATCCCTGGAGACATTCAAGGTCAGGCTGAACCTAGCTCTGTGCAACCTGATCTAACTGTAGATGTCCCTGTTCACTGCAAGAGAGTTGGACACAATGGACTTTAAAGGTCCCTTCCAACTCAAATGATTCCATAGGGAATACAGAATCAGTATCTCAGTACCCTTCTGCCTGCAGGAAACAGAGGTATGGATAAAAAGGCAGGAACAAGGCTCCTCAGGAGTTGGTTTTTGCATCACAGAACAGATAATAAATGTCCAAGTACTTACGTACTACTAAGCTCTTGTGGATAGGCAAATGCCATGCCAGTGGGAAGAAACTGCAAAAGGAGCTCACAAAACAAAGCAAGTTACCAAGAGCTAGCAGATGCACTTCAACACAGATGTGACATAACGCATTAAGGGAAAAACATTCTGAGCAATACCTCAATCACACTCACCACTTGCACTTTCTGCAATTCTGACTGCAGGAGGAAGTCCGAGTCACTGCTGACTGTTTTCTCTGAAATAATCAGCACCAAATGCAGTAGCCATCGATAACAACAACAAAAAAAAGGCAATAAAACATTGCCTGTCATTAGGAAGGGTACTGAAAACATGGTGCTTAAAGATTTCACTATACAGGAAATAAAACTAAATGAATAAATGCAGGAACACTGTTCATCAGATCTTGCCAATAAGAGTAGAAGAAGGTATGTGAAGAAACTACTGGAGATCAGCTCCAGCCGGATAAGAGCACAGCGAGTTCCCTGAAGCTCCTGCTACTGGAGGCACAGAGGCAGGTAGCATCAGCAAGTTCAAGGGGATACATCGAGCACAGCAGGTCAACAAGGAAAAATGAGAAGGGCTCAGCAGGGAGGCACCAGCTGGTACCTCTGATGCAGTAGGACATGCCAAGGGATGCAGGGCCAGACATACATACAGTATTTAAACAGCACCTTCTGCTTCTGCTGCGGCACAGTGCTGGACTGTGGGATCACTGGTCTCACCCAGCAGGATCTGTCATGATCCTTGTCCCTATCACAGCTCTGTGCAGATGCTGGACACCCACAAGCTTTATACATGACCTACAGGGACATCTCTTCATCAGGAAGCACTATTTTAATAGTAATTTAGCTACATTATAGGAATGATGTTAATCTTTCAATGATTCAGAGCAAAAGGAAATGTGTTGTGCTCTGAACAAACCAAGAAAACTAAAACTGCTCAAGATGTTTAAGAAGGGACAATTGTATGCAAGCAGTGGCTCAGGTTCACCAGAAGCATCTCCAACACTATGATCTGTGATCATGTAATCCTGCTGGAAATCCTCTGACATTTCATGAACCCACCAATTCAGGCCCTCAGGCAAGCCTTAGGGAAAACAGCAGACATGTACTCTGTCCACATTGAACTCTCCTCATTTGTACTACAGAGTGCTTCTTGAGAGCAATAGCTTTAGTGGAATGTTTTATAAAAAAAAATACAACCAGAAAAAAATAGTATCTGTCTTGACATTGCTTGCTACCATTAAAGATCCCTTGTCGTTTCTCATGATGGACTAGTGACATGCAGTGTTCCAACACATCACCCACATCTTCAAAAGCTGACAGGATTTTATAGCTCCCGTGCTAAAATACAAATTACTACTGCATGTCAGGATAGCTGTTTTGCACTCTAAGTATGACAGGAACTCTAAACATACTGAGCGTGAAGATGCTTCAGAATACAGAACAGAAACAAACACTTTTCAGATACAGAAATGAGCACCAAGGACACACCAAGAACAGAAGGCAATCAGGACTGGCAGGATCCTCAGAAGCAACTCCAACAGATAGAAATCCCAGAAAAGAACACAAGAGAAACCTGCTTTCTTGGTTTCCTATGTTTAACTAGTTAAGAAAAACAGAGGAGTACTGAAACAGCATTTTGCATGCTTTTTTTTTGTTTGTTTTTTTTAAATAAGACTTAAATTCTTAGAAAGTTGGGAGAGTCACTTCCCTGCATGTTCCACCCCTGGAAAATTATGCTGTTTCCATGGTTATGGCCCACACATGAATTCCATTGTTACAGCAGTTTTCAGAAGCTAGAATTCAAGATTCAAGTTCTCCTTTAAGAACACTCAAAGCAAATGAAAGAAGCTTGAAGAATCAATGCAACCAACAGGGGGGAGGAAGAAGTAAAAATAAAAGCAACTACTTCACATTTAAGAAAAACAGATTATCATTGTTGCATACATATTGTACCTACCTAAAACAGACTTATGTAGTTAATATCTACAGACATGTGAAGACTAACAGACTGACTTACCTAGTGCCTAGCAAAAAATGGTTTTAGCAAAAAATGGTTTGCTGATGCCAATGGGATTACCGCACCATATTCAAAATAAATCTGACAGCAGCTGCAGAAGTTTTGTTCTGTACAGAAGCCTGCTCCAATACAGAAGATGAAATTTATTTTAACAAGAATGCTGGTGCATATTTAGCGTAATAGTGATACTACAGATGGAGAAGTTCTGGCTGCAGTTAGAGCTTATTCTCAAAGCAAAACATAACACCTCTTTACAATGAATGGGCATTTCCACAAGCATATGGCTTAGGGCATTTGCAGTTGGAAGAGTCTGAAGTCACTCTTCCATAAACATAAATGTTTAGATCCTAACAACATCAGAAATAGCAGAAGAGAGGGCAGCATGCTCAGCATGCTAGACAAATTTCCAATCATCTTAGCACCACAGGCATAAGGATGGCTCCTTTAACAAAATCTTGCCGTTTTGGTACATCTTAGCACTTCTTATCATGAACACAGACTGCAAAGCTTCAAACTACTTCACTGCACCATGTTATGCTTCCAAACAAAGTGTGACTTCTATGATTCATACATACATTCGTATTTTTATATATAGGTACTTATTTACCTCTAAATATAATTATTAATAGTAACAAAAATTCTCCAAAACCTAGGTCACCAGGAACCTCTTCAAGCACTATCTCAGATAAATAAATACATTATTTGTCCGAGAAGAAACCAGCTTACGTGGCAATGAGAATTAAAGAAAAACATTATTTCCACTGGTACGCAAACATACATAATTAAGCCAAAAAGACATAGATCCCATCTAAGCATCTTAAATAGGAATTTAGATGCAACAGAAATAAAGACAATGAATCAGGAAAAGGAAAGAGTAGGTTGAGCTATACTCTATGCATTCATTTAAAACATAGAACAATTTTTTTTTGCTATGCTTAATGATAGCTGCATTTATGATAGCTTTGCTCCTTCCTTTCTCCTTGTGCAAGGCAGATGTTTAGGAAAGCTCTTTTCCCTGGCTTCAGCTCTGCTTCCCCGTCACCTTTTACACAGTTCTTCAGATGGAAAAGAAATGGGGGACAAATTAAGACAGCAAAAAAGATGACAAGTGAGGTGGGGAGGAACTACATGCAGGAAAAACACTGAAAGAAAATACATGCGTATACCAGGACAGAGAAACCAGTGGACGGCTGACAAAAGCTAGATTAAGGAGAAAAAAAGGGGGTGGTGGAGGAACAAGGTTGCAGACAGCAGAATTTCAGTGCACGACATAAGACAGGCTTTTTTCTCCTAATTGGTTCTGTCATGTAGCCATCAGAGAGCGATTCGCCAAAGACGTTGTTGCTGTGTCAAAGGAAAACCCCCAACACGTCTGTTCTCAGCAAGAGCATGATCAAACGCGAGTCTTAGTGGGCCTGACAGAACACACCATGTGTGCGCCTTCCATATTCCGTTTGCAGCGACTTCCAAGCGTGGCCATTACTTGCACCAGTGAAGTGAGCAAGTCAGTTTATTTCTAATACAGTAGCATTCCAAGTATGGCACACATGATTAATGGATTCTCATATCCACAAGCCCACTGAAAAAGACCTTCGGTTTAGCATCATTAAGATGATATCAGTTCTGAAATGCAATTTAAGATAGTATTTCTCCCCTTAATCTGCTGCTTTATTTAATCAATTTAAATGCACGGTAAAAACTTAATTTGACAAAATTGAATGCATTACTTCTCTGCCTCTGGCACAGAAGAGATTAAGACCACCAGAAATACTTGCAGAAAGATTCAAGACTCACTGCATCTTGGGTGGTAGATAAACACCAGTTATGCTACAAGCTCTGTATTCTGTAGACTCAGTATCAGGTCTACAAAAGCTGTGGGTTTCTTAGTTAACACTATAATTACCGCCTCAGCAGCTAACTCAGGGTGTGCCTCCTACACAAGCCACGACAACAATACTTCATGTCAAGCTGCATGAAAATATTTTATACAGTACAGACTCTACAGACATCAGGAAGATAGAGCAGGGACAGCAAACAGAACTCAATGCATATAACCATTCCCTCTTCCTGTTCTGGCCTGGAACCTATACAGGTAGATAAACGCATAGATCAGGACTGAATGAGCTCTAGAGCCAAGTCACAGAATCACTAAGGTTGGAAAAGACCTCTAAAATCACCTAGTTCAACTGTCAAGTGCTTGTTGTCTCAGCTGAGCCTGCTTACAATCCTACCTAAAAATTCATCAAAAGGTTCGATTTTAACTAATCAGCTTACCCATAAAAATAGTGAAAGACCAAATTATAGTTGCCATGGAAGAGCATACGGAGATCCATAGAAGGTGATAATGAAGCTGAAAGTTGCAGGAGATGCCTACCATGCAGGAGTGAGACTTGAGCAGGTTCTCCAAAAAAGTAGCTCCCATCATGCCAGCGTCGAGGCTGCAGCACGACAGTACTGTCAGTAGCATGAAGTCAACGCTTCTGCCTTCAGCACTGTCGAAGTGATTCTCCTCACAAATAATTAACATGTCAATCCAAAGGGCATCAGAAGGGAAAGGAATCCTGACCAAGTATTGTTCACAAAGGGTGCACTTCTTCCTTAGCTAAAAATCACTGTATTCCCTAAACAACTCCAACTTAGCTTCCTAGGGGGGCTACTGAAATATTAAAGAATATTACAGATCTGTTTAAAGTTGATTTTAAGTCTACCATCATTTTTTAAGTATGATTTCATAGAAAAAAATGTTTTTCTGGAATAAAATATATTTAGTATTCAAAACATTCAATTTAAAATCCTAATTAGATAAGGAGACTTGGTACAACCATGTGGATGCTGTTTGCAGTGAACCATGTTTTCTGTGCAGAGATAATAACTTAAGACCACAAAGAGGCATACAGAAGACACGTACTTTCTCCTCAGAACTGAGTGTTGCAAGGTAACATAATGCTCGTTTTCCGCACCTACCACAACAGAAGTGCACATCTTCTGAAGAACAAATAATCATTTCAGAAGTATTCCCTAAATAGCTTTTCCTTTCTTCCATGCCCAATGAATGAACAGAAAAGATAGCAAGAAAGCTATCCAGATTTCTCTGCTCCTTACCCAGTTTCACCAGTCAGGTGCCACCAATCTCACAGCAGCAAAAATGGAGAATTAAACTTGGTCATAATGGTTACGAAGAACAGAACTGACAGCTATTTCATGCACTTTTACCCTCAGCAATACTATAAGGAAAAAATGGGGTTTTATTGCATCATGATCTAGTTTCCAAATTGTCATATATGAATTGCCATTTATGTAGAAGACATTGTAAGATACCTTCTGTCCATAAGAAGCATAGAGTACACGTGCAATGTTTATTAAAAATTACAATTCAAGCAAATACTGAAGGAACATTGAGTACATCAAGATCCTTGCCTCTCACCCCCCCCTTCTCTGACATCCACAGAGATGGTATCCTAAAACTCATTCTCAAGAAAGTCATTGTACTTCACGCTTCAAACATAAATGAGAAAGAAAATGGTTTTAGGTCCAAATCATTAACCTTAATTAATTGTCCAGTAATTATTACCAAAAAAAGACCCATTTTCAGTGTAAACTCTTTCAAGCTAGTCAATTTCAGAGCAAACATCAACTTGAATTTGCCCCAAAATTCTAAACTGTTAAGGCATAAAACCACCCAGTTACTGCATGAGGAGAGTGGTATTTCAGGAACATCAGAATACATCTTCTGCTGATATGCAGAAGAGATATAACTGAAGAACTACAGTGCATCCTTATTCTACCATCAGCTCTGCTAGAGTTAATATTTCATCATTCCGCAAATTAAGCATTTTTGACAGTACAAAGCAATTTCAAGCTGCAAACACTAACAACATGTCACTGAACTTGAGTTGAAACGATTTCTACTTTGTATTTTTCTGTTGCAGTGCATAAGAAAAAAAAGTGAACTTTTTAATAATAGGATATTGAAAGCTAGAGCAAACCAGAGGCAGCTCAGAACAAAAACATCACTATCAGCCTAAATGGCAAGGCTGTTAACTCTGCTGCCAAACGAATGCAGGTTAAGGACAGCCCATCCACCTCCTTTCTCCCAGTACCTGAGCCACAGAGCAGCAAGAAGTCAGAAGGCCAGAATTACCTTATGGCATCTCCCCCAGAGCACCAATTCTCCATTCACCAGTCTCACAACATGAGCTGGTGCTGCTTGAAGCCCACAGTCCTAAGACTTCCGCTCTCTGAAAACTGTTCTAAAAACAGCAGCTCTAGAAATCAATTAATTCCTCCCTCTATCCCACTGAGCAAGTCATCCGTTACTCTAAGTGTCTGGAGTGGCTCAGGTGAGAGTGCCAACATTTAGCTGTGTAAGTTCCATTCCATTACTGTGGTTTTTTTTTTATAACACTGCATCTTACTCTCGTTCCAACAGCTGTCGAGACCGCTTTATTATTATTTTTTTTAATAGTGGAAAAAACGGAACACCTGAAAAAAAAATCCTTCAAATTTAAAAAGCATGATGTAAATGAATGGCACGGCATGGTGCTTAATAGGATACCCAAGGCCACAACAGCTTCTTACATGCTTCCAATAATTTTTTTACCTATTAAAATAATAAATTATTAAATCATTGTGATGAAAATTAACAGAAGCTGTTCTGAACAGATTAACAAAGCTTCTTCAGACTGGAGAAAAGGCGGCTCTGGGGAGACCTTACTGCAGCCTTTCAGTACATGTGAAAAGTCACTCTCTGTCTTTTGGAGATGTAGTAATAGGACAAGAGGGAACAGTTTTAAGCTAGGAGAGGGGAGATTTAGATTAGATTTAAGGAAGAAATTCTTCACTCGGAGGGTGATGAGGCATCGGAAAAAGTTGCCCAGAGAAGCTGTGATTCCCGTGGGCATTCAAGGCCAGGCCAGGCAGGGCTTAAAGGAGCCTGATCTAGTGAGATGTTCCCACTCATAGCGGGGCGGGGGGAGCAACATGACCTTTAAGGTCCCTTCCATGATTCTATAGGAATATATATATACATATATATGCACAGAATAAACCATGTGGAGCTCAGAGTTGGACTCCATCCTCCATATGGATCCCTTCCAACTCAGGATACTCTGTGATGGTGATTCTGTGATTCTAAAAACGTGACGGTGGACAGAGAGGAAATGTAATGTCAGGGGTGGTACAGACCTTGATCCTTTACTTTTTTTTATAGTTTCAGCTTGTCCAAGTGAGTTTCTGCATAGAGATGCGCATCACCTGGTCCACACTACCTCTTACACAAAAAGAAGTCTTATCCCAGTGATGAATGTTTACAGTCTACTAGCTTAAACTCAGAAAACACAGTATCAAAACAAATCAACAACAAAAAAAAACACACCAAGAATAACAAGCCTCAGCTTTTTCCAACAGGCTTTTCTAATGAACACATCTTCACATCTACCTGTAGACAAGAAGTATTGTCAGTAACCTCAGTAATTATATACAAGTCTAAAATCCAAAGTCTACAAAATAGTTAGACACTATTCTAAAAATTACTAAGTGCCTTTTTGAGGTGATGCAGGCAGTAGTGAGCTACCATGACTCATTCACAGGCCTCCTTCCAAAGCACTAAGATGAATACGGGAATACCTTTTATCTATCTGACCTGCATCCAGCACATCTATTTCTGAATAAGTTTAAAGAACAGCAGTATCTTGTTTGGCTTTTCAAGTAAATACTAAGAACAAGATTCCAACTCTCCCAATGTACAGAAATACCAAGCCAGACTAAGAAACTAAGAACATTATCTCTGCAGTATTTTTAAGTTTCCAAGATTTATACTCCACAGGACTTCACTCCCTATTTTCCTCCCCAGCCTCCATCCCAAACCCTAAAACTACAGCCATTCAAAATGCAAACATGCTGTTTTTGCAGTTGGAGGTACAACAAACACAGGTTCTGATATAAAATGGTTTCCATGTTTTGTGTTCCTTCCATGTACATCATTAATGGACATCTTGTCTCCTTATACATCACTGGTCAGGTTGGTGGAGGCACTGTACCTGATGCCTTAAGGCCAGAAAACCCCATTCTACCTGTTGACAGCCTCACTGCCTTATGTTGACTTTCATCAGCTCAAGTCAGAGACAAATATCCAGGTTGCATGTGGCTCTCTCCAACTGCTGATCTCAACGGCTACCCACCACCACATAAAGTTTCCGGTGGGCTTCAGAATTTCATGCTATGACCAAGACCTGATGGACCTCCGCCCAACACCCTCTAAAGAGAAGTATGTTATTCAAATGAAAGGTAAGCAATCGTAGCACTTAATTAGGTACAAAACAAGGACATGTATCAAAACACTTTAAGAAGTAATACAAGATTAAAATCATTCATGTTGTCTCACACAGCAGCCAAAATGTATCATTTTTAAGGGATAAAATCCCATTAAAAAAATCCATGACAAATGACAATTTTCCAATTCACGTATATTGGAGAAGACGGGAAACTAAGCTAACAGAAATCAACATTGGGAACACTCATGCACTAGATTGCAGCTCTGATTAATAGCTAAATATTGAAATATGTGATGGAAAACCACTGAGAACTGACGTCTGACTTCTGAGCTTTCTGGGAAGCAGAACTCCACAAGATGGGCAGTATGAATGTTAAGTGTGGAGTTTGCATGTTTTTCCCATGCAAATAACATTACCATCACATTAGAAAGCTTGTTAACGGCAGCTTATTTCTTACTTACTCCTGTCTTTTTTTCCTCTTCATATTTGCACCAAGTCTTTCAACAAGTAAGAAGTATGGCAAACAAGCTAGTCTCATGTCAGCAGAGTTGGTTTAACACATGAACCGCATATATAGAACACACAGCAGTAATGCACGTCTGGCTTCCAGAACCACCCTACATATTAAATATGGAATTCAAGATTAATTATCCATAATCCAGAAATGCTTTTCATTTAGAAACACTGATGTATAAAATCAGTACTTAATTTACAGTCAGTGTAGGCGTTAAGAATATAAGAAATTAACTATGAAGAGTGTATATAAAAACCACAGTGAAATAAACAGCCTGTGTGCATTACCACAAGTCTCAACAATTATACACCGTATTTCAATCTTTTTTTTAAAATATACTTTTATTTGTTGGGAAAACAACAAGCCTGTATGCGTTTCCTTGTTCTTAGGCTGCTCACATGCCCAGCTGCCCCCCTCCTCCAAACTACAGCATTCTACTGAAATTTGAGAGCTCTCAAACAAATCTGAACATGTCCTCAATTCAAAACATGTTTTAGGCAATTTTAAGAAGTAGTAATGGTAAGAATTACCAAGATTTCAAGAATAGACTGCATATGACCTCAATTAAGTCATCAGAGCAGCAATAAAGAAAATACAGATGCTGCAGAGGTCAAAACCAAGATGATGCGAAATCAGGTTTGCTGAATTCTTCCACTACTGCCATTTGTCTAAGTTTTAAGTTAACTATACACAAAAGCAACAATCTTTTGTTCAGGTTCTAGAGCCTTCTATAACGTTAATGAAAGCAAAAACTCTAGAGCTGAGGCCAAGATTTGGACCTACTCTGTCAACTCCTTTTCTTGTGTCCCTCAGTTCCCACAAATTCCCTCTTGAAAAAAAACATTTTGACGGGGAAAATGTAACATGATGTAACATAATCAAAGTTAACTCCACTCAACTCACCCAAATAATACAGAAATTAATTTTTCCTAACAAGTTTACAGTTCAGAAGCAAACTGAATTATTAAATATAATTCCTTTAAAAATACGAAACAGGTGAGGCACTAGAAGTGCTAATGCAGTCTTGTACTTTATAACAGATGAGTGTTCTGGTTGACTGAACCTTCTGGTTGACTGAACCTCTCCCTCCCCTCCTTAACCTCTGCACTTTGCCCACTAATCAAGAAGCAAGGGACACAAAATTTGCAAAGAAAAGTGTTAGATACTGAAAGCATAACTACAGTTTAGTATCTGTGCCATTTCAGCTACTTTTTAAACCTATTGTGCTCCACTGAATGCAGCTATCACAGATTTTCTTTGAATGCAAATATCTTCAAGTGGGAGTTTTAGAACAGCAAAACCAGTACCTTCTGACCCATATTACTCATGCTGCTGGAATACAGTTATCACAGCGATGGCAGCAGTGTTCTATGCAGGTTTGCCTGCTGTCATCACTATGGATACAGATACCATCAGCACATTAAGCAATGTAACTTACTGGTTCTGTGATGTCCTTCTTTCACCTTTCCAGAAGGGGAGCAGTGTTTATTTTCTGTTTCCAAAGTAAATAATTGGTTATCAAAAGTAAAGTCAAAAACATGAATTCCCTGCATTATCATCAGGATTCTGTCATTCTTCTGTCTCTGGGACTCTGGATTTAGTATCAAGCTCTCTTACTTAGAGAAGTAGAAAAGTAACCGGTACAAAACTCTCACACCATATACACACACATTTCCACACACCCTACATTAAAAAAAATAAAAGCAAGTCTTCTAGGTAGCTTCGGCTTGGCCTCCCTTCAAACCTTATTAACAGGAAACCTCTGAACTGAAGACCAGATCATTTCCATCCCACTGCCCCCCAGACATCCAAATCTTCATTGACTACTTACATACATACAAGATCTCCTGGAGAAAGCAGGCCTCTTAGAAAAACAAGCCTCCCCCAGAAACACTTAGAGGTCACTCTGTTTAAAGACTATCTTCATTTAAGGTCACATCTGCTTAATATTTAGCACAGAGCCAGAAGCACAAGGACTCAGGCTGGATACAAACAGATCCTGTGCTCAGGAACAAGCCGCCTGGAGAAGCAGAACATAAAACTGGGAATGGTTCAAAGCAAAGCACATACAAGCTTCTGGCCATGAAAGGGCACAAATCCACTCTGACTGGCAGAACCACAGGCATACAAACCTGCACAGTGAAAAGTTACTCTGTCAAATTTTACTATCATACACAGATTGGTATTCAGCTGATATGATAAAAAGACTGATTTGCTATAATGCACTCATCAACCAAGGATCAGGTTGCAATAAGAAACGGATTAGTCTTTGATGGAGACTTGCTTCTTACCTATCAAGTCATATCGGTCAAGACTTGTTTTAGGAGAAATTATTCCCCAGAAGGAGTTTAATCCCAATAAACTAATACATTTACTCCCTCTGTTCAAATTCAGTTTTTAATGTATCAAATAACTAACACACAGCCTCTAACACCATGCAAAAAGGAGGTACAAGTTATGACCCTATTTGTTTTCCAAAGACAAAAGTTACTATATGCAGAGGTTTGTAGGGTACATTCTTCACCATAATAAGAGTCCAACTCTAATTCATATGAAGATGATTTATAAGAGTCAGCATACATTAAAGGCAGATGAGTACAACTTGAATTGTTCTGCTTAAAATAACTATGATACAATACCATTCAGACTCCCAGCAATGTCACTGTTGACAAAACAACATCAGGATATGTCTAGAAACTGAAGAAAGTCAACATACATGACATGTTAATATTATTAGAAAAAGCCCACCATTGCTTCTGGACATTTACCCTGCAGAGACCATTTAAGAATAAGGGAGTAAGCTAAAAGGAAAAAAACTCCATGGCCACAGCTATCCTAATTTCTTTGGACCTTGACACCTAAAAGCCTTGCCAGGCTTTTATCATCCTATCCTGAAAGTTAAACCGACTGGCCTGATCCTGAAAGAGGGAAATGATGACACTACCACCTGCTTATAATAAACACAAATATAATCTGGAACACCAAACTTGGAGTCCTGCTGACAACCACGACTTTTTAAGTGCCCTTTTCCTTTCCATATGCCTAATACTATTATACTAAAATAAGAAATGACCTTTTTATTTTAAATAGGAACCTCAGTAAGCGATTTAAAGATCGCACCTTTCACAGTACAGCTGTGAGATGTTACAGTACAGCTTCACACATGCTGAAGAGCAGTATTTTAGTGGCGCCTGGAACACCTACTGAGCTTAAGTTCTGTTAGGTGAACCCCTTTAGAGTGCTCTTTACCATGGAGGTAATCTGATTTAATGCAATCATTTACAGGGACAGTTATAGACTGCTATTTGCCTTCTCATGCCCTTTCATACTCCTTAATAAAGAAACGACGGCCAAGCTGCACTTATCCAGAATCTTACCTAGGAAATCTGAGTTGTCTGCTCTATATCTTGTCATAGAAGCAAGTCCACGTCCACAGCTTCCAAGGAGAAGGAAACTAAGGAACCCACGTGACTTCTGACAGTCACCTATTCTACACGTGAAACAGCAGTATGTCTGACTAGCACACAGTAAGAAAAAGCCATTTCTGCTACTGTAAATGGATTTCAGGAAATTAATTTAAGCACGTGAAAACATGGCACCATTTCCATAACACTGTGGACAACACTCCTGCTCCCAATTGTCCCCAAAACTCCACTGTGTAGTTGCAACATTTTAAATGGAAGAAATTGGCAACACAAGCACAGCAAGCCGAAGAATGCTTTTTGTAAGTAAGTGTACTCTGCTCAGCTATAAGTTTAGCAAGCGAACTCAAAGCATTTCATTTCAAAACAGCTAGAAGCTAAAGAATGATGATACGTGAAGAAGAATTACGAAACACAAGGTTCCAAAGAACAGAGTGAATAAGCAAAACAAGTTATCTATAAGCATCTGGACATAAAGGTTAGGTTGATTTGAAAGTATTTCTACCGACTGTTCACTTATATCTGTTATTGTGCCCTCTAGGCAGATGAGAAGGAAAGAATCATGAGGAACAGCTGGTACAACTATATCATACGATTTTCCACCAGCTTTACACCTAGGTAGGAGTAGCCAAGCACACGTACACAAAATGCAATTACTGGCAAAACAATTTCAGGATTTTGTGTCTTGTCAGTATGGCTTTGTGTCCACTGGTTTTCCTGTCCTTATGTTTAGTAGGAGGATTCCGTAGCACAAGGGCACTCACTACCACTCAAGCTATAACTCAAGACACAAAACCAGTAACAAAAAGCATCAGAAAAGATAATGGGAAGGTTTACAGGTAAAAACAGGAATTTTCAAGCCTTGGGAAGATTATGGTCTGGTTTGAATTCTGGTCTTTTTGATGCTCTGCAGAAATCCTCTTCAAGCATTCTGTTTACAAGAACCCAGTGAACACACGTCAACATGCACTCAAAGCCTGATTCTGAGTTGATCTACTACATGTCCAAAATTCAGATATTCTGGAAGGTTAAAGCACACAAATTAGTAGTAGGAAGTACATAACCACCTCTTCCTATATAAGAATTGTTTGAGGAAATGAATCAGACTATCAGAAGCTGTCCTTGACCCATGTTAAAGAATCTTGTGCACTTCCTGCAGCAAGTAACAGGCACTACAGGTTCTAATCCATTAAGCAAAACATAGCCAAAGACAATTATACCTTACTAGCTAGGTAACTGAAGTGCTCTCACAGAAATAGAGCTACAACAAACTTGACTGCAAATATAACTGCATCTGTAAGAGCAGTATGTCTATTTTTAGAGAAGTGAAAAATACAGTAGGAGGGTGGAGCAGAACAACCATAAGGAACCAGAATTAATTTACCTTTTAAAACAATGAGGGTGGATGCAACCCACGTTATTACAAGTACAAATAAGAGCCTATCACCATAACAGCTAAGCACCACAGTCATTACTCTGGAAAACATGTGTAGGCAAGCTGCACTTGAGATACTCTTCCTGATATGAGCAGGTCAACACGGTGATTCAAACAGGTATGTACTTGCAGGGCTGGGACTATGAGAAAATTAGTTGCCCCAAGACATGAAGAATCATTTTCTATCTGAAAAGGTCTCAGTATTTCTGAGCTGAAATGGATGTTTAACCAAATCAGCAATTCAGAAATCTGCAATTCTCAGATTTGGAAGTCTGGAAATTTTAACAGCAGCGCTACATGGTTATCCTTGGCGTTGTCAGGATACAATCATACAGATCCATCCAAGTTGTATTGCAAAGAAATACAATTTATGGCCTCACAAGCATTATTTTCTGCTTCATACTTCTCTGCTTACATTCATCAGAAAGGCTAGCAGTAAAACAAATAATTTGTTTTGGTGTGCAGAAGACCTTTTGGCACCTCCAGAGGGAGGATATAAACCCCAGCTTCATTCTACCTTTGTTACATACTGCCAGACAATCCAGACAGGCTGTATTAAACTCCACTGAGGGATGAGACAACTAAGGAGAAAGCACGTAAATTTATTTCCTCCCAGCCCACTTACTTTTATGTGAAGAAACAACTGCTCTGGGGGCAACCTCATGAACAACAGCTATCCTGAGCAAAGGCCAGGACAGAGGAAGGCATTAAATATCACATGGCATGGATTGTGTTTGTTTAATTCAAGTTCATTGCTTTTAAAACTGTGCATAATGAATGCTGTGGTGACATCTGCCAATACAGATAGAGCACAGCAGGAACCCAGACAGGGAGAAGAGTGCGTTCCGCACTGAACCGCCCATGAACTCGCTCACACTTGTGAATCCAGCCTGAACGGAAAAGTTCCAAGTTTATCATAAGCTCGGCGGAAAAATAAATCTCCAACGCCCTGGAAGTCCAGAAGAATAAACCAGATATAAACCCAGCAAAATCCCACTTCCAGAAGCCAGGAGGAGCTATAAGCACATCAGTGTTATTGGCTTGAAGCACTATAGGTTAATTAACTTGACTTTTAGGAATAAGACTTTAGAATAGTTATTCCTCACAGTTTTAAGTGCACGCTGAAATCTTTTGAAATACATCAAGAATGGAATAGTCTTCTATGAATTAAAACAAGATTTGAAGCAAAACAACCAAAATAAAACTGGATCTTTAAAAATTTAATTAGGGAATCACTTCTTACAGTAAGAAATAAGAATCCTAATTTATTGATTTGACACTGCTTTCAAATGAGTAACGTGTTCAATACAACAAGGCTGCTTGTCAGATACTGGTTTAATTCCAATTAAAATAAAACCAGGATGTTGCAAAGCATTTGATATCACCAGTAGGGATATAATTAGGAGAGTTTTCTGGATAAGGCTTCATGGGTGGAAGTGCTAGCACCACCTACTGCCCATGGTGTCCCTCTTTACAAACATAACATATGCCTGTACCATTACCCACAGAAGCCCTGCACCAATTTTGTGTGTAAAGACTTGCCTGAGGAGTCAGTCACAGTCATAAAGCTCAACGGTTGCTAATAGTCTCTCCTTATTGATACACGTATCCTGCATTTGTTAATAAATAACCAGAATAAATATTCAGTATCAGGAAGAAGACAAAGAATACTTTATGAGCTGAAGCAATTAGTGTCATCTACGCATTCAGGGTTGCTGGATGATGTTAACGGAGTCATTTAGTAAAGCTTTGCACAATCACCATGTGTTTCTCTTTCATGGACACATGCCTGGATACCCTGGGGGTTAAATACAGAACTGCCAAGTACTTTCAGGTGTTATTCAAATCAGGGAGAGATTTTCTTTGAATGCAAATTTTTAAGTGCTACAACAACAAGAAAGTGGCATGTGTGAGTAGGGATCTGAAATGTAATCATTTGATTCTAAATACTGTGATTCATCCACTACAGATACAAATATTAATGTTAGATAAAAGGGTAAAGCAGACACTATCACTGCAAACTTAACAGGAAAAATCCATTTTGTCAGAGAAGGGCTCAAAGAGTGCAGCGAACAGAGAAATATTTTTGGTACCCAATAAGGTACTGGTTTCGTGGAACAAAACGCGTGATTGTGTAATGAAAAGACCATCATGGTACACATAAGAGCTTAAACTCTGGCAATTTGAATATATAATTTACAATAATGGTCTCTTAACACAGCAATAGACTCAGTACATATTTTTTTCCATTTCCAATGGAACTGTCATTCTGGTATTTGCATACATAATATCAATCAGAGTAAGCACCACTAATCTTTTCCTCCTAACAAATCCCCAGCCAAAAAATAATCCACATGCTTCAGCATTACCCTGACAAATAGGAAGTTCCTGCAATTTGCATTTAATGTATTTTGCTGTTTCTTCTTACTCGCCCTTTTATTTCAAAACCTTGTTATTCACCAGTCTGCTTTTCCATAACGTCTTATCTAGGAAGGTACTGCAAGTTATTTACCTAACAAACCCATCAATACTTTGTTGTCATGGCTTTACCAGGATATGACTCACTTCAGCCTTTTACAAACTATGTATTCCAAAGACCAAACAAACTCAGTTCACAAAACATACAAGTGTGCTTTTTGCCTGTGACATCACCAGCAGTGGCTGTTCCTTTTAAAAGGTCAAACCAAATAAGGAAGTGTAAAAAATCTGAAACCACAGGTTTCATTTGTAGGCCTTTATATAAAGAACTGTAGAGGGGATGCCCTGATTTCTCCTCCCTCCCCTGTGCTTTGTCGATTTCCCATATTACCAACATTCCTTGTTAAAAAAGCTAAAATACCACCTCTGTTATTCCACCTGAAATGTAATTCAAGGTAACATGTAAGGCAACAAATTTTGGTCTTAACTGATAAGAATACCAATAATGATGCTTTTTGTTCAAACAGAAGTACTTCAGATTTTTCCAGTTCAGCTGACAAAACTGAAGACAACTGCTTTTTAAGGCATTCAGTTCATTCCTTGGAGTGGTGAGAGTTCTATTTTCCCCAAGGATTTCCATCTACTACTTGTTCAGTACAGCACCCCAAACCAGAAAAAGGGAAGAAATGAATTAGAAAGGAGAAATAATTACCATGAAATTGAAAATTTAAGAAAGGCCAACATCCAGACCATGCATGGAATAAGAAATTATGCAGAAAACACATCTAGCCCTACAAATTGTAGGCAGTCAAGAGACATTAGGTGACCCTTTGCTGTTTCCTGAAGGTGAAAATATGGAGATCCCATCAAGCTTTTTATTCATGAGAAGCAATGCACCAAAGTTGAACTGCAACATGACAGGCTGAAATCCCATTGGGGATCTAGTCCTCGCACAACACAAGCAGCCACATCTGCTGTTACCAAGTGTATTACCACCCAGGCAAGGAGAATATGAACCTAAAGCAGGTGACGTAAAAGTTTTAAGTTAGGTTCTCCACATCAGCAAGCTACATGCAGAATTACCATTGAAGAGGTGAGAGATTCATTTTGTTACACATTAAAGCCAAAGCCATAGAGAAAAATACTATGTAATACATGCTCACAAACCAGCAACCACTGACAATGCAGGAGAAAGCAAGCAGTAAAGTCAGAACAACAAAATAAAAATAGATCCATCAAATTCTTCTAGCCACACTCAAGTGCATTCCAAACATCCATACATGTCAGCAGCAACAGAAGTGAACGTCAGAGAAACTCCAAATACACCAAATAATGAACTTCAAGTTTGCAAATATAACCATTCATTTTGGGAGAGAGAGGTCACGAGGAATCACAGAACAACCAAAACCATAGACCTGTAGTACTAAGAATACTGCAATTAGCCAACGTCTCTACTCCTGCTTGCAGCTTCAGATTAAGGTCAGGCCCCCCTACAGTGTAAACTCTGCCTAACACAAACTGTATGTACAAGAAGAACATAAAGACAGACAACCACTAACATTTTGCTCCAAGGCCAGGACGTCAGTCTGGTCAGCAAGTTTCCAGTTGTATAACTTTGGCACAAGAGAAAACACCATATAAGTTCCTCTTGTGCACAAAATAAATAAATAATCAGTAAGGACCATTTTACTCAGAATAGAGCCCTGTAAGGAAGGGAAAATATTGGCTGTTCTACCTACCTTAAGTAGACTTTCCAGCTCTCAGCAGTAGGTGCTTGATATAAGATGAAACATGAAATCTGAAATGAACATTTAGAACGGATTAGGTTATTCTCTTAACATGAAAGAAGTCAAATACCCAACATAAATAAAACACAAATAACAGATATCCATTATATGAAGATAAGAATCTTCCAATGGAATGAATGGCAACAGATACCCCACTTTACAATCAATCAGCTAAAAGACCCCAGAAAAGCAGTAGCAGAAGCCAGGGGGCTTACATATGAACTGAAAACAGACACCTCAAAGCAAGCTGCCATCAGTTTTGCAGGTCTCATGAGTGTGAATTAAAAAATTTCACTTTTATGATATTGCTATTTTGAGGGGTGAGGGGAGCCTCAAAGGATTCTGAAATGAACTTTTAATACAGCTTCCATTTAATGGCAGTAGCAGTTCAGAGAACACTGAAAATCCTGATCAGTGATCCAAAACATTAGCAGCAGCCAGATCCAGATTTAAAAGGAGTGCTTCCCTAAAAAAAAAAAAGACAAAACACACACACAAAAAAAAAAAGAAGTGTGTATGGAAGGAACTAGTGAAAAGCATTTATTTCCTCAGGTATGTGCATCACAGGACATTCAAACCAGTGTAACAAATTCATACCGATATAGCTCAGAATACACATGTAAGACTGTCCAAAAAGAGGTCTGAGTTCGTTTGTTTTCTCATTAAAGGCACTGACCCAACTGAAAGGACACAGAGTTGAGTAAACTAGCAAAAGAGCAAAAAAAACCCTCTGTTTTTTGGCTTTTTTGCCTTTTGAACATACACTCCAGGAATGAAGGCAGAATTAAGCAGAGAGAAATCACATTTTAAAGAACTGTTTCTGAGCCTTTATTCACATTAGATGCTTCTCCCCCACACACAAAGGCCACTGGAAGATTTCCACAAGAGAACTGAATTTGATGAGGTAAACTAATGCCAGAAAACAGTAATACTAAAAGGAACTGTGCCAAGTAGCTTAGTTTTGTCCAGGTAAAAAAAGAATAAAAAAGAATAAAAAAACATTTTAAGTATTAAACTATACTGTAATAAACAGAAAATCAAAATACCTGCAACTTCTATGCGAACAAAGATGAAAAAGTAGATGTCTGAATGTATGGAAAGTAATGCAACATGATACATACTGCCTTTTCCTCACATCATTCATACACTGGCAGCACACAGAGATTGGTCTGCAGAACTTAGGCTGAATTTTAAGCTTTTCATTACAAAGCTGCTGTGCCCATGTTAAAAATTAACCAAGCAACTTTCATATGGGAATAAGGAATACAATCACATCGGTGTATGCATATGACAGCATAATGACCATATAGAGCAGTGCAAAGTACATCGAATACATCTCAGATTTCCTCTGTTTCTAATCTATGACTCTGCCACAGTAAAAGCCATCCTGATCCAGTAACAAGGTCCCGGGCAGCCAGCTGACCTATCATCTCGATCAGCTCGAGCAGCAAATGACAGCCTTCCCCAGAACACTGTTGGGGAATTCATCGTTATCTGGGACAACATGTGAGAACACCAACGATTAACACAATGGGAATGACATCATGGCAAGTTTTTACATCCTTTATGAAAAGGGCAATTCCTCAAGAGACTGTTTGTCAGATTGAGAAATCCACGCAGTTATTGATTTATTTAAAGAAACACTTTCTCTGATACGGCAAAAGCTACTTTTAGCTTCCAAGGCTGATAGTAATGACCTTCCTCCACTCTGGGAAATTACGTCAGAGATACCCTTAAAGCATTTGTTGAAATAATAGCATATCATGGCTGTGGGAGTTCCTCATGCATAACAAAAATGCACCAAACAAATACTAGAGAAATATTATTTTAATTGCTTAGACATCAATAACGCAAACACTTAGGAGCATAATAGATTTTCCACTAGTTATCCTACTGATTTTCTATATAACTACCCATGTGTGTAAAATACAGCATACAAACATTGTACTGTGATTTGATGTTGCAGAGCATCCCTAGAACACAGATAAAAAGCCCTTTGCTTTACCATTAACTGTGAAGAGTGTGAGGCAGTCAGAGACGATCCCAACGTAGGATTATTTCATCTCCCTTACACTGAAAGCAATTCCCTAGCATATACCCCAAGATCTGTCTCCACTACTGGTTTACTTTGGGACGCAAGAGGTGACAAGAAGTCTGCTGCACTCATTTCAGCTTTGACCCCTTGCAACCATATTGAAAAACACATCAATTAGTCTCATTACAATGAGGATAAGCACTGAAAACTTCTAAACTGGTCATAATAAGATTTAACGTACAAAGTGGTTTGGCTTAATCAAAATAGTGTGCATTTATTTCAACTTTTAAGAAAATGTATACCTTACGAAGTGGTTTCTTTAAACCAAAATACAGCAGATTTATTCTCCCATGCTTTTGAAAAGAGAACTTTCCATAGCTTCCGAAATTTCTTTACCTTTCTCCAAAAAGGGAAGATTTTCAATAAAGTGACAATATTTAAATGTTACGTTTAATACACCTTTTTTTCTGGTGGAAATTATTCCTTTTTATACTTTTTCCAACCAGCTGAAAGTGTTCCATCTCCTCTGGTGTTATCTGTCTTGTTTTTTGTTTGTTTGTTAGTTTTTTAAACTCACTTTTATCTACGACTGCCTTATTTTCCTCTTTTAAATCACTCCTAATTCTACCCACTTCTTTAATTAAAAGATAAGAGCATCTTACCTGGAGATCTAAACCTTCAAGTACACTGCCTGCAACTGGTTTTTGACTGCCAGCCCACCTCTCCACTTAGAGATCTGCAACAAACAGACTTTTCAGGACAAACCAATGACAAGTATCCAAGAAAACAAACACTGCATATATTTTAGGCATAGAACATCCTCAGCTTCCTTGTGTTTTAGTGCTTAAATGCTCTTTGATCTCGTTCTTGAAGAATACATATCCTCTTTGCTCTTTTCTCATCTCTCCATTCATTATTTCTTCGCAAATTCCCCTCTCTCTCTGATCCCCGTCACTATTTCCATATAACAGATTCATCATCCCAAGCCCTACAAAGCCAAAGTTGGACCATCACAGATCAACAACACCAGTTTCATTCACCTCTCCCTTCTACCCTTGATCTGCCAAGTAGAACAAGTATTGCCAATGTGCAAGATTTTTATCCTTATATATATACATATACACACACACACACACACACACACACAGAAGTGGCCACCTAGCACTACAGAAAGTGCTAAGACACCTCCACAAACAGGAGAGGAAAGATTTCAGGAACGATGCCAGTGCAGGAAAAAAACAGTAACACCAATTTACGAACACAATATTTTCTTTATCAGAGATTAACCTTAGTTATGGCTACTAGAATTGTGATGCTATTATTTTTGCTAGTTATACATGCATACATAGGCATTTAGATGCTCTTCTACATGTTCTACAAGCAACAGTACATACACAGCTCCTGGATACTTCGAGCAATAGGAGCAGTGGACCTGTGTGGAGCTCTTTCAGCAGCAGTACTAAAAGAGATGATGAATAGCACAGCCCTCAACATACACTAATGATCATGGAACAGATCCTTCTAGAAGACATGTTAAGGCACATGAGGGATGAGAGAGTGATCTGAGACAGCCAGCATGACTTTACCAAGGGAGGTAGTGCCTGACTAATCTGGTGGCATTCTATGATGAAGACTTTGGTGGACAAAGGGAAGGCAACCAATGTTATCTACGTGGACTTATGCAAGGCCTTTGACGTGTTTCCCCACCACATCCTTATCTCTAAATTGAAGAGAGATGGATTTGAGGGGTGGACTATTCAGTGGATAAGGAATTGGTTGGAAGGCCATAGATAGAGGATTGTGGTGAATGGTACTATGTCCAAGTGGAAGCCAGAGATGAGCGGCATGCCCCAGGGGGTCTGTCTTGAAACTGGTGCTCTTCAACATCATCAGTGACGGGCTTGAGTACACCCTCAGCAAGTTTGCTGATGACACCAAGCTGAGTGGTGTGGTTGACACGTTAAAGGGAAGGGAGGCCATCCAGAGGGACCTCAACAAGCTCAGAAGGTGGGCCTGTGTGAACCTAATGAGGTCCCTTTCCAAACCAAGCCATTCCATGACGATTCTATGATGAATAAATGGCGTATAGACTTCAGAGAACGTCCTGTAACAGTCAGGATAGCACTGAACTCTACATCCACCAGCTCTTTGCACTGATGCAAGGCTGTGAAGAAGCAGCAGTCTTGAGAAGTTTTGGAACAGTTGGGGTACAAGCACTAGTTTGTCCTTAACATTGCTCAGTGACTCGGACACCAGAAGAACCTAGTCAACAAAACAGAATTTGAAACAGACACAATGGACCCAAATGCACATCCTAAGTGCATCAGCACAAGGGAAAGCCACACAGCCACTCAGCCTAACCACCATCAGTTCTGCAGAAAAACATAACACCAGATTGTTCTAACCAATAAATAGGGGAAGAAGGGCAAACTTCAGTACAGTCTCACATATCACACTATCGCATTAAAACCACCACAACATGAAGGAGTCCAAATTTACTACTGTCTCTTGTTCCTAAAAACCACCACACATTAAAATCAGCTATAAAGACAAAAATTTAACAACTTCAAACCTAACTTCAACATTCTGACTATAACAACACTTGGAACTGCTGTAAAGCAGGCTCAGTCCAAGAAGGTACAGCGTTTCAGGTGACAAGTGTGCAATAAGCACTAATGTTATATGCACATGGTCCCTGCAGTTCCCCTCCCTTCCTCCTCTTGCTTTGGGCCCCTCACTGCAAGGAAGACACCGAGGCCCTGGAGCACATCCAGAGAAGGGTAACGAAGTTGGTGAGGAGTCTGGAGCACAAGTCTTACAGGGAACAGCTGAGGGAGCTGAGATTGTTCAGTCTGGAGAAGAGGAGACTCAGGGGAGACCTTACTGCTCTCTATACCTCTACCTGAAGGAAGGCAGTAGTGAGCTGGGGGTCAGCCTCTTCTCTCGTGTAACTGGTGATAGGACTAGAGGGAATGGCCTCAAGTTGCACCAGGGGAGATTCAGGCTGGGTGCTAGGAAATACTACTTTTCCAAAAGAGTGGTCAGGCACTGGAATGGGCTGCCCAGGGAGGTGGTGGAGTCACCAACCCTGGAGGTGTTCAAGGAACATTCAGACGCTGTGTTGAGGGACATGGTTTAGAGAGAGCTATTGGTGATAGGTGGACGGTTGGACTGGATGATCTCGTAGGTCTTTTCCAACCTTGGTGATTCTATGATTCTACCTCAAAGACTGGCACCAGGAGATCTAGATTCTAAGGTTCAGAAAACATTTGAGAACTACTGAGGAAGACCACTCAGATCATCTTAATTTATATATTCATTGTCGCTACTCTAATTAATACATTAATTAGAGCATTAGAACAAAAGAAATGCTAGGAAAGCAAGCTCCCTCAATCACTAATAAATGGTAATAGATCTTCTATAGGAATTTACCAGGTAGCAACAGACAGGCACTAAGCTCGTGTTGAAATTTCTTCCTCCATGCTTTTTTTGTTCCCTTTAGTGTTTGTAGGAACCTCTACATCTCCTTACCAAATACATAAGAACAGTTTTTACTGAGTTCCTTTTTCAGACAGCAGTACTGGCATTATAATAGTAAATTCCTCTTCACACCAGTTGATGCTACCCTTAATCTTGAAATACTCTTAAAGCTTGAACTAACATTTCTTGGATCTTCTCAGCTCTTCTTGATCCCATTCTTTCTCTTTCAGAATGACACGCTCACGGAGCTTTGCCGTAATGTGTTCTAGCAGTGACTGGCGTGTTTGAAAAACTTCCTGCTCAGATGCTGACAGTATGTAGTATGGTGTGTTGGCAATTCTCCTATCCTGAAACATAGCATGAGTTAATCTACTTAAGTAGGGGAGCATTAAATCTAATGCAGTTTTCTCAAAGTTAAACCAACCCATTCCAAAAGCACAGCACCATCCCTAAAGGATCCTGGCTTGGAGCTCCACCTGTGATAAGGGGCACAGAACATGTCCAGGTTTGAAGTTGTGGTTGTTCTCCTTATCAGTTTGGTGAGTGCAATTAAAAAGTTTTCGCATGTTTCCTTAAGGTGGAAGCTGCCCTCATCTTGCAAAGCTCCCGTCCCAGCACCTGTGAAAGCACTCACTGAGAAGTTCCCTGGAAATGCGAGATCTAGAGGGCACTGCTTGCCCACTGTTATGTTTTCCATAAGAAAGCTATAAAATATATATATAATATTTCATATGACTAAAGGCAGAATTGCTTCCAATTGGAACCATCACAGAATCGTTGGCTTTTTCAAGGCTTGTTTTTTGAAACAAGTACATCCAGGAAAGAAAGAATCAGGCAGAAATGTATTCATAGCAAGATTAGTTAGTACTAATTATACTACAGTAAAAACCCTTTTGAAAGGAACTAATAAATTACTAAGTATCACTCTATTTCATTTATGTAGTAAATAAATAAACTAGTTTAGTAAATATACTTACAATACATTATAGATAATATATAGCATACATATGCACATATGAGTACATACATATTCTAATGTATGTTTTATTTTTTAATTCATTATTATAAGGTTTGATTGATAAGGTATTTTCATAGCTTATAACACACTTCAAATTATTATCATAAACATATACTATATTTATAAAATATATACAATGATAATATATATTATAATACATCAAAATACCTTCTCCTGATTTCATTGTAGCCTCATAGAAACAGATGTGACATTTGTTTTTAATGTCTTAATTTACGATTACATTTAACGTCTTCCAATTCAGTTCTGAATGGAGTGTTGCTATATTATCTGCACAGGCAAAACTCTTAAGAGGTATTCAGACTTGAAATGGTTAATTAGTTAACAATAAAATAAAAAAGAGAAAGCAAATTTCCAATGAGCATTTTTGGAGGCTGCCCCAGACAAATCATAAGGATGAAGCAGACCACATATCTAAATGGATACAAAGAACACTGCTTTTTCCAAGACAGAAACGTTAAGTCATACCTGATAATATTTATAATAGGCAAAGTCAACAGCTGTCCCCACAGCTTTTCTCTTTCCCTCCTGAAGAGTCACGGGTGCAAGGATATCTGCGCCAGCTTCGAGCAGCTTATCAACCTGAACACAAGAAACCATTGCACGTCCCAGCAAAAACAAAAGCTTCCAAAAAAATCTCCTTCATGCTATGCCTAAAGAGACAGGACTGAGTATCAGAGCTTAACATCTATTTGTGAGACTGCTCTGTGCTTCAAACCACACATTTCTTCTGCTTCATTAAAGCTGTTGATGGATTGACAATCTAAACATGTTTTCTAAGTAAAGTCTTCTTGCTGGCAGTTGCTATTTGTTTCTGGATATCTCAAAATCTTGCAGCAACAGATGAAGCAATTGCCTCCCTGCCAGACCCCTGAAATGCAGCCCTCGTCACCCACATTCTGAATGAGATCAGCTCTGCGCTTTCTGGGGTGAGAAGAAAAACTCCAGTTTTCACTCAACCAAACACTGCCATTGACCTCAATGTAGACAAGAAAGTGCACTCATCCTTAAGTGGTGTTCCACTGTCTATAGTAACACAACACATCTCTCTTCATATGAATGCTTGGTGTGTTTATAAACAATGTAACCGTTAGATCTTACAGAGCTGTGGGTTCTACAATAACCCTATTTGCCTTTAATGTTGTTTTTTCTTTTCTAAACCAGGCAGTTGTCATCCTCTTCAAACATAAAAATGAACGGCCACACAAATATCCTGTTCCTCAGGACAGAAACAAACAGCATTAGGAATACATATATACTCACTGTTCTTAAAAACAAAAACCAAAAACTGCTTACCCATCAAAGAGAAAGGGATTCAATGCACCTGATAAATATCATTGCTTTTTCTGAAGTTAAAAAAAAACAAACATGTTCTCTCACCAAAGCAATCCTCTGTGCTGTTGTTCTCTGGTGTTCATACGCGGTACTGACAGCTGCACAGAGGGCACTTTTTACTGCTCCACTTAGTGGCAGATTTGGGTCAGCCCCATGTTTGAGGAGCTCAACTACTGCCTGCAAACGTACATATGCAAATGTGACAAATTAGTGGCTGAAGGAACCATTTTTGACAGTTCCATAGCAGAAAAGTTAGAACCTAGCCACATCAGCTAAGGCCCTAAAGCTTTACAGTACACCTAGAAAATCTACTAGTATTTGTCACAGATTTAGGACGTATACTCAACACTGGTAAGGCCACACCTGGAGTCCAGTTCTGGGCTCCCCATTACAAGAGACATGAAGCCACTGTAGAGAGGCCAACAAAGAGCCACAAAAATGAGGAAGGGCCTGGAGCACCTCATAGAAATATACATACGGGAAAGCTGGGAGAGCTGGATTACTTTAGCTTAGAGTAGAGAAGGCTCAAGGTGTACCTAATAATAGATAATGTCTATAGACATTAAAGACAATGATATCAATATCTTTTATCAATGTGTTTTTAGACATTATCAGTGTGTGTGCAATGAGGATGGATAAAGGCTCATTTCAGTGGTGCTCAGCACCAGGAGAAGAAGCAACAGGCACAAACTGGAACAAAAGAGGTTCCATCTGAACATCAGGAAGCAATTTTGGGCTATGCAGGTGCTGGAGCACTGGCACAGGTTGCCAAGAGAGATTGTAGAGTCTCCCCCCTCAGAGATCTTCAAAAAACACCTGTAGATGGTCTCGTGCAACCTCTTCTGTATGTCCCTGCTTCAGTGGGGAGGTTGGACCAGAGGTCACTTCCAACCTTAACCATTCTGTAATTCCATGCCCACCTGGATATAGAGCTGCTGACCACATCTCTGACTGTGCCCATCTAGCCAACTCCTGATCCACTGTATAGTCAACCTTTCAAATCCATTTCACTCCAACTTAGAGATGTGGATGTTGTGTGAACTGCTGCTTTGATGCTGCTTTGTTACCTGGTTTGGTTGTGCATCTTCTCTTGCACCATGGTGTCTGCTGTGAACTTGCTCATAAGGTCCCAGTGTGGGCAGAGGAAAGTCAATTCCTTGCTCTGGGAAGACGGTTGCTAACTTCAGACACTGAATTCTACCGTGTGAACTACAAACCTCATTTGTGGAGTGCTGAGTCTCATTACAACCAAAATCGTTTTGAAGTCTGATCTTTTCACTTATCACCATCTTTTGCATATCACCAATGACTACGCTTTTGTCTTCTACCCAGAAATAAGTGTTTTGTTATTTGGCTGGGTCATTCTGGGCAGGGAGACCGCATATAAGATGATTCTCAGGAACTCATAAAAATGAATACATTTATCAAAATAATTAGCCTTTCTGAATCTACCCAAATATTTATGGCTACCTCATACTGTAGTCATTTAGGACTCCCCTGTTTCAGCTCATGAAACATCCATGAGTTTAAAAGAAAAGTAAAAACATTATTTTTGCTAGAAATGTATGATAGCAAGGCACTGTGTAGTTTGGCTATCAGAGAAGGCATACAGAAATGAGGAAGACATCAAAAACTGAAGATACTTTAAAAATGCTCACCAAGTCATTCCCACTGGCAATCGCTAAGGAAAGTGGTGAATGGCCACTCCACAATGTGTTTGGGTTTGCCTTATGCATTAAAAGGAGGCGGATAACATCTCTGGCATGCTTTGTAGGTAGGTGGCATGGAAAAAAGTAGAAATAGAACATAATAAAGTCAACTTCTTAATATCAGATCAGCATCATCATCATAGTGTAATTAATTAAACAAGCAGCAAAAAACACATTTAAACCTTTCACATAAACTGTGATGTTATAGTAGAATCATATATCCATTTCCTTATGATTCAGAGTCCAAGCACAGTGGTGCCAAACAAACAACCAGATTCTCAAATATCATTAACTCAAATGTCACTAAATGTCAAAGTTTATGGACAACAAATGGAAATTTGACTAAAGGAGTTCCCCTCGTCAAATGGAACTCCAAGGATAAAAAACATTTTCACCTTAAGTGTGAATAGATTTTTGATCTCTACAACACTAACAGTTCAGTAGGAAAAGAATTTATTCCTGGAATTCCATCAGCAACTTCAGAGATGAAATGTCTTCATTACCAAATTCTGTTACTCGAGACAGCAGAACCTCAGATGCTGTGCTCTTACCTCATTGTTACCCTCTCTTTCGCACGCAATATGCAGAGCACTCCTTCCACCTTCTTCTGGAACAGGACCATTATAGGAGGAAAAGTACCCTTGTGGTGGTCCTGCTTCATTTTTCAGTTGCAAAGTGACATCACCTGACAAGTCGGCCTCTTTGTCTTGAGGCTGAGAAATCAAAGTGAAATTATCTGTTTATTTGTAACAGAGCTTAAAGACAAACAAAAATAAGCCTGTCTGGTTACTCATTGATCTGGATCTTAAGCGTAGATAAGACTCGTTTGGCCCTACAAAATCCACACCTCCCCTTTTTCTGCTTTATTCTTGACATTCAGGTTTCATCTGCCGGACTGCTTTAGGAACACACACTAAAGAGTTTAATAAAACCACTGGAGGAGTGTAAGAAAAGAAAATTTTAGAGATAGAAGATAATAACTTACTGAGCCAAATTGTATCGTGCAGGATGTAGGAGGAAAGAAGCAAGATTTTAGGCACCAGAGGCCTTCCTTGAGTCAAATTCATCCATATGTCATTCACTTCAGGCCTATGCCTATAGGCTCACCAGACTAATATAAAAATATATATATCTGAGAAAGTGAATCTTACCTGCACAATGTCTGGGCATTCTGCAATTGAATTTCTACTTACAGACAAAATATTGAAATACAAACTGAAAAAGTCATCTAAATCTCCCTGTGCTGCAGACATTCATCTTAGTCCTTGTCATGGCTAGATAAGTGTTATCAGACCAGTTGCACAAGCCAACTCCTTTTTAAGTGAATGGGACCTGATGGTATGCTAAGGAGCTGGACAACGTCATTACAAAGCCATCCTGCTTACCTCTGAGGGGGAGTGTTACTGAGGACTTACAAAAAGCAAACATCACTCATCTTATGGGCAAGGCTGAAGGGAACTACAGGCTGGACAGCCTCACCTCAGCATATGGGAAGCTGATGGAAAAACCTGAAAGGCCATCTCCAAACATATTCAGGATTGGGAGCAGATAAAACAGCTTTGCAGTGGGAAAACCATGCCTGATAAACACATCCTTCTACACTGAGGTGAGCAGCTCAGTGAAAGATGAGAAAGCAGTCACTGTTCTTTACCTTGACTTTAGCAAGGCATTCAGTACTGCCTCACAGACAGTGAGGTGGATCATGGTTTGTGATCAGAAGCACGAAGTCCAGCAGTGCTGTACCCCAGGGTAGATACTAGGGCCAATACACCTTAATGACCTTGATGCTAGGTCAGACTGCATACTCAACAAGATGATATAAAACTGCAGAGCAGCTGATGCAGCAGGCAGTGCTTCTGCTAGCCTGAAGGAACTGAACGGTCTGGAGAACTGGGCAGAGGGACATGTAAGAAATTCAACAAAGGGAAATGCACCTGGGGAAGACTAACCCCAGGAACCAGTACACCATGGAGGCTGAACAGCTGGAAAAAAAACCTAGAACTGGACCTGGAAGTCCTGGTGAACAACAAGTTGAACTTGAGCCAACATGCACCCTTGCAACGTAGGTCAACAGCACCCTGGGCTGCATTAGAAAGAACACTGCCACTGAACAGACCGCCCACAGAAGTTGTCCTTGGAGATACTCAAAAAACAATAGGACTATATCCTGAGCAACCTGCTACAATTGATCCTTCTTTGAGCAAGGGTATTGGACTACACAGCCTTCAGAGATCCTTTCCAACCTTTCAGCTGTTCTAGTAATATAAATCACATAATCACAGAACTGAAAGTAATATCTCAAGTAACAAATGCAACCCAATACTACCAACTTCACGTGATTTTTTCTTGTTTTTTAAAATATAGTCCAGTAAAATGCAAAGACTTCTCTGCAAGAAGGAAGCTCAGCTCCCTGCTTATCTCCTCTGCAGTCTGAACTTAAACAGGTAAAAGAAGACGAGATGAGAAACTTACTTCATCTGGATCATAAACCTCATTTCCATCTTCTGCCCTTGCATCAAGATCTAGGGCAGAACTCAGGAGGTACTCTGTTATCTGGACTCCTTCCTCCCCAGGAATAGAGGCAGCTATGTGGAGAGGAGATAAACCCCAGAACTGAAAACATAAACACAGCATTAAGACTCCTGTTTATCACATGCAGGACTCAAACAGTGCCAATTTTTATTTTTTTTTCTGAAGAACAACCCAAGCTTCCTCCTCACCCATGCTGTGTCTCACTGACAGTCATACACATTATGAATTACAGTCTAGTAAAACCTTGGATGGAAGCCGCACATCAGTCCTGGCTCCCTTTTCTAAGAGGAGTTTCACTGCCTTTGCATCTGCAGCTTTAACAGCAAGGAAGAGAAGGTGTGATGGGACCCAGGCTACATTGGGATCTGCACCTCGTCGAAGCAGCAGCTGGATTGTTTCCCATCTCTTCTGTTGTCTAAAATTGACATAAAAAAATACCAGAATAACTTATTAGCATCTCCCAAGAAAATTCTAAGAGTTACTACACTAAGATGAACAGCAGGTAATAGAAATGAAAACAGCCGCATTGCAGAGGCAGGACATGGTGCTCCTCAGGGTAGCATCACAACAGCCCTACACCAAAACCCAATACTATGGCCTGAAGAGGGAAAAGAATTGTCAGTGTACCTCAGCCCTCTGAGCTAAAGGCACAGCATACAAAAGCAGTCCTTGTGATCATGAAAAATCTTGCATGGGAACAGACAGGCAAAACTAGGCAAGGTTCTCTGCACCTCCACCAGGTACTCACTTGTGACTTGTAAACACTGGAGTTATTTTTTTTAATCAAAGAAAAAGATTCCTGCTTCCTGGAAGTCATACCTGCTTCCTCAGTCATATCTCATTCATCTGCCCTAAGAAATCAAGGCTGTAATGTTTCCCTTACACAAAGGTTGGAACAGGAGTTAGGCTGGACTAGTACAGTCTGCATTGCCATGACATATAACTATCTACACATCCCACAACAAAAGCCTGACACCACCAAAAACTTTTTTTTTTTTTTAAAGGGAAAACAGCACTTGGAAGTCACCCAGAAACTACTGCAAAGCATTCTCAGCAAATACTCATCTTTTCGGGCATCGTATTAAATAAGGTTTGTTCAATTCAGTGTATATTTATATTCCAATCAACATCAGGCAGTATACACAATATTTCAGTCAACAAGACTCATGGGAGGATGTGCTACAAAAGTAAGGAGTCAAGGTCAATATCAATCTGGACTTTTCATTTTGGGATTTTCAAGATAGCAAAATGATCTATAGCAGCATAAAATGCAACGCAAAAATGTCATTATGTTTGGTGACTGCCAGCAAAACAGAAGGGAAAACACGGCCTTTTCAAGGATCCACAGAGCAAATATAATTGGACTACATTTCAGTCAATACAAATGAACAGACACTTGCATAAGGCAACCATTAAGTTCATATGGATTCAAGACTTCACGTGAGTTATTTCCCTTCCCTACATCTGCACTACATTGCACAAGTCCATTGCATACTTTTCACATTGCTTTTCACATTTTGCAAACAAACCATGTCGTGCTCAAGCATGATGCCCTTTGCTTGAGCAACACTTTTCAACTGCAGTCTCTGCCCAGTGCCAGCCTGAACTATTAGTGTATAAACAATGAGTGTCTTCTACCAGCATGAAAACAACATTCACCCATTTAAACATACAAAAAAATAGCATTCTCTGCAATGGATGCACCCTTCTGTGAAATACTATTGCCTTCTATGTACAAAAAGGTTTATGAGAACTTGTCTCCATTTACAGTGCATGAGACTTACTCTGAGATTATACTCTCAGCCACATCAACTATTCCAGAGGATTCTGGTTGTTCACTCCACTTAAAGATTAAAAAAAGAAAAAAGGAACAGGTTACAAAAATCAAATAAAAGCTGGGCAGCATATAACTATAATGGAATATGGTTACAGGATCTTTTAGAAGTAATTTGTAGCTAATATTAAAAACTAAGAATAATACTCAAACATAGCTGAGTCTTTTTCTTGCTCAACCTCCCTGGTGACTCAAATACATTTAGAAGAGACAAAGTGTCCTCCAGCATCCATCACCTGGCTTTAAAGAAAAAAACTCTTTGAAATAAAACAAGACACAGATTTTCAACCTGCATGTTTGCATGAGAATTTTGACCTAGGAACTACTGAACTTGTGTTTCCAAATCTGCAGGTATTTAACAACTTTGTCAGTGACATGGACAGTGGGACTGAGCGCACACTCAGCAAGTTCATAGATGACACCAAGCTGAGTGGCTGACACCTACACACCACAGAAGTGCATCCTGATGTTTAGATGGAGCCTTCTCTGTCCCAGTTCGTGCCTATCGCATCTTGTCCTGTCCACATGCAGCACTGAAACGAGCCTGAAATCAGCCCGCTCTGCACCCTCCCTCCAGATATTTGTATACATTGAGAAGATTCTCTCTGAGCTTCCTCCTCTTCAGGCTGAACAATCCCATCTCCCTCAGCCTCTCTCTCTTTACAGGAAAGTTGCTCCAGTCCCTTCATCATCTTGGTGGCTCTTCACTGGACTCTTTCCAGTATGTCCATGCTTACCTTGCACTGGGGGGGGCAGAACTGGTCGCATTGGTGCAGCCTCACCAATGCTTATTTTTTCAAGGAATGTAAGGATGGGAGAAGCAGTAATGGTAAGTTTAGATGAGGCATAAGGAAAAATTCTTCATGATGAGAGGTGAAACATAGAAACAGGCTTCCCAGAGAATTTATAGGTGCTGTGTCTGTGGAAGCGTTCAAGGCCAGGTTGGATAGGGCTTTGGACAACTTAATATGGTGGCTGGCAACCTTGCCCCCAGGGGAAGGTTTAGAACTAGATGCTCTTTAAGACCCCTTCCATTGTACCATTGTATGATTCAACACAGAAAGTGAAAGCAATGTGCATTTTCCTTGATGAATCTCAAGAGACTGTGACAGACACAAACAAACACAGAAAGATCCTCTCTATCCCAAATTACCTGGTATTACCTCCAAAATGAGAGGTAATAGTTTCACATTTATTTTCCTGTGAAGTTTTGAGCAGCTGCTATATATTCATCTCTCACTCCCCTTCTCCCTTTCCCATAAAAATATCACAACTTTAGCAATGAACTACCATTTAGACATCCTCTTGAAACTGGAACAGGGACTTCAGAGCAACCAAAGATCATAGAATCATTTGAGTTTGAAGGGGCCTTTAAAGGTCCCACTGCCAGTGTCACTGATGAAGATGTTAAAGAGCACCAGTCCATGCACTGAGCCTTGAGGGATACCACTTGTCACCAATCTCCATCCAGATATTGAGCAGAGACCACCACTCTCTGGGTACGATCTCACAACCAGTTCCTCGTGCATTGAACAGCCCACGCACCAAATCTAGATCTTTCCAATTTGGAGAGAAGGATGTTGTGAGGGACCATGTCAAAGGCCTTTCTGACACATTTATACCATCATAGAATGCCACAGGTTGGTGCTTCATTTCCCATAAGTTTCCAAAGAATATGGGCCAGTACCTCTCTAGTTTCTTTTGAATGTCTCAGCAGTACCCCCCCTCATTTCCAGCCTCCACTGAAATACTTCCAAGACCATGCAGTTCTTACTTGCTTAGGCCCCTTTCTTATCCATTTTCTCATTGTGGCTGGTGATTCCAGATCCCCTTGTTTTCATTTTTTTTTCATTCCCAGGTTTGCACTGTTACAAAATGCATGCTCCTGGATAAGAAGACTCAGAGCAAGTGTTTCTCTTTGCAGCAGATGGATCTGAGTTTTCCTTTTGTAATCCACCCCATAGCACTCAGACTTCTGATGAGCTTTTTACTAGCCACCTCAATGATGCCAGCATGACTCTGTAGTACCAGGCAACCCACCTGCCTCCTATTGTTCTAATTACATTTTGGTAATTCTCACTAACTATTTCACTGCATCTTCACTGTCTGAAGCACCAAGCAAACATGGCCTCACATCTCTGCTATAGATACAATGCCTTATTTCACTCGCAGAGAAAGCTTGTTACCAAGCCAAGTCCTTTAAGTTCAGAGTCAACAGTGAGAGTAGGGATTATTATGCATCATTAGAGTGCAAAATGCACAAAAATTATCATTTTCCCTACACAGAAGTTTAGAAAACAAGCTTACAGCTTGAGGATATAATGTATTATGTTTTGTCATTTTAGATTAGACAGAAACAAACCTGGTAACTGTGCAAGCTCCTCTCAGCAACATTACCCCTCAAAGATTCCTCTGGATAATAGAGAATAAAGCACATGGAGAGAGCAGATAATCCTTCATCGCTACACTTATTCACATCAGCCCCACTATCAAGAAGAAGATTCACAACATCACGGTGGGAATGAACCTGTAGAGGGGAAACATCCATACCTGCACACTTCCAGCTTCTGACATTAAAAGAGTTGACAATAGTTTTTAAGTAGTGCTTTACACTGTTCTCCTAATTCAAATGCATGTTTCCCACAAAATAAAAACACAATATAGAACCATGTTTCACAGGGTTCAAAATATACATCTTTCAGCTAAATTCCATCCTCAAGTACACCCTTTCCCTTTTTTCTTCTTTCTTTAAGAGAATGAGGGGGGATTTATGTACAGAAAGAGGCTAAAATTGACTAAGGTGTCTACAGAAGAAGTGTTCTCAGTTATCTTGATTTTGCTAGCAATTTGGAATGAATGCTAAGAATTCCAGTAGCTGAAAAGGGCACAAATAAAAAGATTAGGGTAGGGTGGATTTCATGCCCTTCCTACAGGAATTGAAGTTGCGCTTGCATAGATTCTAGCCACGATCACTTTTCAGCAAAAACAAAACTCTGCCTGAATCTGATATCTGCTAGGAGAAGAAATAAGGGCACGATTCTATCCAAGAATGTAGGTCCAATGCATAATCATAACCTGAAATCAGACCTGACATTTGAAGCCATCTCTAATACTTAATGAAGGGCTTCCTTTAAATGATGTATTCACAGTGGGGTTTGGCATGATACCAATCATTACAGTCACTACTCACATCACACCTCTTTTATGTTTTTCTTGTTTACTGAGCATTCTTTCCATACTATGTAACAAAACAAGACCAACATGTTATTCAGCCTACAAAAGCAGGAATGTTGTTATCATGTAGTAGAGCCACGCTTAGAGTCTTACAGAAGCAGCAGCAAGCGCTGTGTATCCATGTTTATCAGCTACGTCTGGATGAGCCAATCCATTCCTCAGTACTGCAGAGACTCCATCAAAATCTCCTCTTGCTGCCCTCTGAATTAACTGCTCTGAGGCAAGTTCCCTGGGGCCTGGAGGCCCATAATTACTGCGGACTCCTCTGAAAATGAGCTTCACATCTGAAGTGAACTCTGCTTGACAGCGTCTAGAAAAAGAGTGGAAAAAAAAAAGTACCTCACATTTAAGCACCTAGGTATTCTTAGACCACTAGGGCAGTCAGAGAAAGAACACAAAGTTTAAAACACAATGGTGAGAAGGACAGACAAATAAGGCCAGTGATCATTTTAAGATGTATTTCAGATAGCATAAGCTTGCTGAAGGACAAACCAGAGTATGGGATGCTGGCAGCAGCATGTAGACTGTAACTGAAGAGAAGTTCAAATATCCAGCCATCAAATATCTACTAAAAGAAGAAAACAAAATCTAACTTCCAAGTATTTCAATGAATCAATTAATTATGCACACTCATGACATCAGATTACAGTTAAACTTCCATCACTTGCTGTAACTAGGGCAATAAAATATGCATATGTAGCTTGTGTTTCCATCAACAAAGCAAACGAGCAGATATTCTGCCTGTCCACAGAGTACTCTCATGTACAGGCACCAAGTTAGCTGTTCAGTGTAGCCTAGCTGCAGCAGATTTTGTATTGCCTTGAGGAGAACAAGAGTCAGGACAACCACCGACAGGTATCAGTGGCCAGGTTTCCAGTTCTTTTGAAAATCTGGCACTGTGCTCCGTTGTATTTACATCTTTGAAACAACATTATGCTCTCAAAACAGATGCGGTCATCCCTCACAGGTCTCTACAGCCTTTGCCTCCCAGTTGCTATCAAAACTGAAATTCCAGTAATTCTTCACAAGCAAATAATTAATGTGACTAATTTTATAGATGTAGCCAGGAGAAAACCAAGGCTTAACTTAAAGGAATGACATTTCATTTAATTTGTGAACTAAGAGATGAATATATTACTTGCTGTTTTTGTTTAAAAAATCCAACTTGTAATCTCAAGGTCATAAAGAAACATCTGGTGCACTGCTTCTATCATGCAATATAAATTTGAGAACAATGAACGTCTGTAGATAAAAAATGCTAAAAATCCATATACAATAAACAAATCATCAAGTATTACCTGTGCTTATAAGCATGCATCTGCATCCTAACCAGCAAAGGTGTCCCATTTGCAACAGGCCAAAGGTCTTCTTCAGGCAGCTCTGTGATGTTCTGAAAATAATAAGCATCGCAATCTTCCAGGAAAGAGCGAGTCAAGGTGAGATGATCTACATTACAAGAATACGCAAGAACACCTTCAGGGAAAATATCCTCGTCATCAAAAGGAAGATGTTTGTAGCTACGGAGAAAAGGATCCTCCTTGGCAGAAATATACTTCCTTTGAGAATTGTTGTCAACATATCTGTAGTGTTCTGGATAATCCAAGACAGAAAAAGAACCAGGTACTTCAGTACATAGTTTAATGAGATGATTTGCAAGCCACAAGCCAGTGTCCTGACAGCCATCTGGATAGCTCTCAATCCCTGGTCCAAATCGCTCACCAGATTTGTACAGTCCCTTAGGAAACAAGTAAGCTCATTAGTATCAGTCAGAGATCAAACACATTGTACAACAGACTGTTAGTACAACTAATCTGGCTAGTTCTGGCTCTGCTGGACCAGTTACTTTTGACACAGCAATAACAGATGAAGCCATTCTGAACTTCAAAGTCCCCACATTCACTTCGGCACATTCAGTGACAATTAAATCTTCAAGCTCACAAACACTGGAAGTCCCCCAACAATGAGATATAATGCTTAGATTAAACTTCCTGACCATTTAGTGCCCAACCAAGATCTTCTTTTAATTTGATTCAGTGACAAATTTGGGATTCATTAGCCAGGCCAGGATAGATTTTCAGTTAGATTTTCCAAACAGAAAACAAGCGCATCTGATAGACATCTGCACTGACATGGAAGACAGAATTGATAGCAGTTTATTTTCTTACAACGGCAACTAGCTGTAGCCTTGCAAACATGGTAAGAGACGCCAACAGAACAGATTCAGTCACAAAGCACTAGAGGACAGAAGTTTTAATCTTCCTACAGTGGTACCTTAGTTTGGCTGTGACACTATGGCAGGCAAGCGTAAAGTCTGATGGAAAATCTCCAAAACTGTTCCAATGTCTCAATCACTGGGGCATTGCTTAGCAAAGAATGAACAGGGATTGTGTTCTTGGCTGGCAGCTGGAACAGAGAACCAGCAGTGTTTGCCGGAAAGGGTGCAGAGTACATCGGACGATGTGAATGGCTCTATCCCCCGTGCAAATCTGAGCAAATCCCCCTGTTGCAAGAGACATCTACATGACTGATGTGATAAGGGACAAGGTGTCTGTGACCTCTGACTCAAATGGAGGAAAGAGTCAATGCTACACTTCCACGCAAGTGCAAAAATTGAATCCCCCGTACTCCCACCTTGCATACAAACTACAGATGCAGATGTTTATCAGTGACATAGACACTGGAATCAAGTGCACTCTCAGCAAGTCTGCAGACAACACCAAGCCGAGTGGTACAATTGATAGGACAGAAGGAAGGGATGCCATCCAGGGAGACCTGGACAGGCATGAAAACAGCATAAACCTCATGAGGTTCAACAAGGCCAAGCACAAGGTGCTGCGCTTGGGTCGGGGCAATCCCAGATAAGAGTACAGACGGGAGAAGAACTCCTTGAGAGCAGCCCTGCGGAGAAGGACTTGGGGGTCCTGGTGGACAAAGAGCTGGACACGAGCA
>JANHGO010000063.1:5740097-5780957 GCA_024606505.1 Aquila spilogaster | reverse complement strand
GGCTCGGCCTGGGCCAGAGGTGGGTCCGACTTGGAGCCGGGGAAGCTTCTAGCAGCTTCTCACAGGAGCCACCCCTGTGGCCCCCTCCCCCGCTACCAAAAAAACCCCCACACCACAGAAACCCATAACACTGGTATAGTTCTTTGGTATAGCTTTTTGCTTCCTTACTATTTCTTGATTCTGGTAATGAATACTTATTTGCACTACAGGATCAAGAACGAACGACCAAGTCTAAAGAAGAGTCACCTACATCACACAGATGCTATACCTGTTTTAAATTCAGAGGGTGACAAAATGCAGGAAGCATTTTTTTTTAATCCCAACAGTGCCAACAGATAAAGTTTAACTGTATTTACCAAAGGAAACCAGTCTTTCATTCCTCCGGGCATACTGTGAACACACTCATGTTCAAAGAACTTCATATATAGACAGGCGTACTGTGTTCTCTATCTGGCTTTCAAATTACAGTATTTTAGCAAGTTGCCCACCAAGCCCCTACTGGTTCACATTCCAAAAATTCTCTATGCTCATATCCATGGCCTCAATTACAAGGTAGTAAAAAACCAAGTTACCCATAGACTTCAAAGCAGTGAAACAGATTAATATAGGATAACTCTCCTGAGTAATGATTTAACTAACAACCTAATCAACTAATGCATTCAACAGCACACAAACAATCCTTCTTTACATGAAGATTTTGCTATGAAATCAAAGCAAAAAGGCAATGTTCTGGATGACTGTGGTATACCACTGACTAACAAATTTACATGTAATATAACCTCAAACAAGACACTACAATAAAGACCATTCCAAGTAGTCTCCTCCCTACTGCAAAATCTTCAAACATTGCGAGAGCCCCCACATTATGATGCAAATTTAAGAGTACTAAAACCAGGTGGCAAAAGCGAGAGCATTTTTAGTGACATCTGTTCTCCATTGCTAAAAGTGGCACCCAGAAAAAAAGATAAAAGTTCTTCAAAACTTGAAATAAGAAAATACCGTTTATTGCAAATATGAGTTCTGATGATTAAAACTTCCCATTTGAATGTAGAACTTCATCTTTATTCAAGTGTATTATATCTTTTATCCTGGTTATTTCTCCAATTTGTCAAATTTCTTTTAAATTTTAATACCCTCATCCAATGTGCTTGTAACTCTTTTTGTATTGGTGCTACTGGCAGATTAAATAGGCACATAAAGTCTGTCATCACGGTCATTAATGGAAATACCGTAATACCACAGGGCAAGTCAGACCTCTGTGGGACTCCATTTGACACATCCTTCTCTTTTGATAATATTTTAAATATTTTTTAAAACAGGTTTCCTTAGTTTGCTTATCAGTGAATACTGTCAAATCCCTGCTATAGGCAAGCCGTGGTATACAGCTTTTCTACCCTCTATAAAGGCCTCTTGCCATACCATGGAAAAAGGTTACCTTTTCAAAACCCTGTTTTTCCAAATTTTTGCCTTCTATCAGTACTTCAATGACACAGCTAAAAAGTACAATTAGGACACTCCCACACACATGCCCAAACTGAAAACAATAGTGTCATTGTGACTCAGATTCACAGTACCAAACTCTTCAAGTCCCAAATGGAAACTCGGAAGAAGTTTCACCACACATCGTTTTAGAAGCTGCAGAAAAAAAAAACACAGCCACCCTTATCTTCCCATCAGCCTGACCCAACCACCAGGCATTTATTTTTCCAATATTCTCCACAAGTACTCGCCCTCCTGACAAACGCTCTCAGCACTCAAAATCATTTTAAAGTTGTCTTCCTTAAAAGAGAACTTCTTCCACATTTAGAGTTCTCTTCATGCTTCAAGCAAACATGATTTTTTCCAGAACAGCCACTCTAAAGTTCGTGTGGAAAGATGACAGCATATCAGCTATCAAGCTTTTAACTGAAATTGCCATTTGATTCAAACGGAAAAGAGCAACTACCTCCAGAGCAGATTCATATTCACTAAGTACCGTTATACTTTAGATGCACACTTGTAAAAAGGTATTTTGTGGACAGATATGAAGTACATCTCAGTAAGAAGAAATAAAAGAATGGATACATAAGCAAAATCACCAACGCAGAGTAAGGGCAAAAGGCAGCAGGCCTGATAATGAACATCCAATCCCTTGCTCAGCCGGGAGTATACTACACATACTACAGTTATGATTCTAGAATTCACATTACAAATGGTGAATGGACAGACAAAACGCTATAGAACAGAAGATATCTTCATTCTGAGCTCTACATCACAACTTGACTCCACAGCACAAGTGAATTTATAAAGCTTAATATGTGGTTAAAGATCAAATGTATCAAAAAACAAAACCTGCTATTTTTAAAAACCAGGTCAATGGGGCTGGGTTTTGTTGTTTTGTTGTAATTTTTCTGCGGGTTTTTTGGTTGTGTTGGTTTTTTGGGGTTGGTTTTTTGGGGTTTTTTTTGGGTTTTTTTTTTTTTTAGTTTTTTTTTTTTCATTTTTAAACACCACTGATAGAAGACACAGCGTCCAACAGAGCAGAGGGATATTTCCAGCTCCAGCACAAGCCACCTGTGTCCCCAGCCAAGTGAATATGTATGTCACCTTCCCCACTACCACCTGGGGAGACTCCTTGCCATCTACACTTCCTTGCACATTGTCCCTCTGATTCACCATTAATACTATTTGCGTCTGCTCCTAATCTGTTCTTCTGACAGCTGCATCACACACTGTGCTGAGTCGTTTTAAGCATTAACTATATCACATGCATATTTAACAACTGCATATAAATATATCTCAGTTACCTCCTCCCCTTGTCAAAATACACTATTTAAATGTAAAAAAAAATCTGTACCTCAACAGGTTTTGTTTTGACCTCAGATCCCCACATGACTAAGTACCATGACAGTGCCAATAAGAACCGATATTCCGATTATATAAAAGCATGACTATATTGCAAGCAAGCCCTGAAAAAGCTGCCTGCTGTCACATCAAGACATAAATGAAAGAAGAGAACTTACCTGCTGGCAAGGGAAGTCTTGAAATATCTGTAACAATAAAGAAATACATTTAGAAACAGAAGGAGAAATAGCTCTAAAATTGCACTGGCCTAATCATTTTTTCTGCGAGTCTGTGCTTATTTAATAAAGCACATTATCTGAAACAATTTGCTAGCTGCTAGGCATGCCACATGCAAATCAAATGCATTTTCCTTGTCTCACCCTGTTCATTAACAAGATTACATTTTGCCCACCTAACTGAAGGACAAAGATTATACTGCTAGGCAATGAGTGTAATTACTACAGCAGAATACAGGTCACTAAGTACAAATTAAAGTGTTACATACGGATTTCACCATTATCACCTACATAATTTCAGAGCTGAAAGTGTCAGGGTCAGTCTTTGCATATGAAGAAGACAGTATTGTATGTTTTCTTTATTCTTAAACCTTTAGAGAAAAGGTAGCCAAGCTCACAAATGGGTAAGTATGAAACAGAAGAAATAAAGGAGACTGATTTTTGTCACCAAGGCACATGAGACACAGTTGCTGAACATTTTTAAATTGAATGCCAAGGCTGTCTTGAGCTGCAATCAACTTACAAGAACCACTGTCTCAGTCTAAATAGATATTAAAAATTATACCTTAAAGAAACATAGGTATAAATGCATAAACATTAAATTTTCCTAAATAGGTAATTATATAAACTATAATTCATTATATTCCTTCTGCCTGCTTTTCATACATCTACTTGTCATCTCAGTACACGTGATTGTAACCGGGACTTGAGGTGCTGATCAGAGTTCAGAACAGAAACTAGAACCCACAAAGAACTAGAAAGCAAGGATTACTCAAAGCCTGCAAGGACAAGGACTAGGGACACACATCAAGGGGTTAACAAAAGCTGAAATAAATACAAGTATGGGGTGATGAGAAAGGGGAACTAGTAAAACAAATGAGTAAGAAACTGAACTGAACCTAAGAAAAAGGTCTGCACAGTTGTTTGGTTACAAGGAGACAGCAATGTTGAGCAATAAAATTGTTGTATTGGGTACAAAAATCCACGTGCAAATTGAACTTTACCCATAGAAGTAGCAACTGGAACAGATTCAGAGATTATCAGGGCAGATGGTCACTGCTTTGCTACGTATTAGAAGAAATAACAAGGCTTCATAAATTTATTAGCCCCACTCCCACCAACAGATTCTTAACATCATGCTTGCTTTCATTTACAATCCATGTTTGTGGCTGCAAAACATGATAAAATTTGAATACCAGAGAGAATTACACCTGAAATTCAAAGGCAGCCTACAAAAAATTTAAAAAATGAACTGTAGTACTCTGAGGTGACAAGGAAATGGCAACTCACAAAGCTGAAACACAGTTAAAACAGAAAATGAAAATAGCAATAGGACACCACAAAAAATAGAGAAAATATTGCACGCTTTATTCTGGTAGAATATATAAAGTTTAAAAAGATAATAAGGTACATTTAAAAGATGCTCATCATGCTGTCTGCTTATGAACAAAACCATCTTATGTCATAAGAAATGCCTTGAGATAGGAGAAAGCGAGACAGGAAGAAGATGCATAAACTGCAGGAAGGAAAAACTTCAAGTCACCTCCTGCAACAGCTCCTGCACAGAATCCAGATCAGCGCATACAGAACGGAGCCTTCTTACAGCAGGAAAATATGTCGCAGTGACAATTATTTGGAAAGTTAAATAAAGAGAAAGGTTACATCTTTTTGTCTGTTTATATATGTTTGATAGTTTCCGTGCACTTTTTTATAAAGTCGCAAAAAAATTCCTGCTTGTCACTAGAATACACAATATGAACAACTGTAGCCACCCACATGACCAAAACAACTAAAACTGCAGAGCAGAAAATACCATATTTGATTTTAATTTTCCTACAGTGATAGAAACTAACCTCTAAATTCCTTTTATAATTAAAATTAAAGAAGATTGAAAATTTTAAGTTACTACAAAAAATTAGGAGCTGTGTTAAAATTTTCTTCTAATTCTTGATATATTGGAAATATGTTATCACAGCATTTATTATTCTTGAAGCAGACTATTTGGTTAAGTGTGCCTACACAATAGATTTCAAGAAAATTACGGTAAACATAACCACCAGAAAAATACATTATCATGTACACACAGATAGGCAAAAAACATTAATTTACATTCCAGGAACTTAGCCATGCAATTTCAAACACCTCCAGGGAAAGCTCTGCAGCTAGGACACATACATATTTTTAACTTACAAAAGACTTGATCATATTCTAGTGTTTGTCCCTAACACCTGGGCCACTGTTTCCGCTGTGATCTCTCCCCACACATGCACCAACATTCACATAGATCCCATTACTGCACTGGGACCTACCCAAATGGGGTACCTACACGAACAGCACCATTACTGTAGTTAAGTCAAACACTGTAATGATTTCTTACTTCCATGTTCCACTGCAAATTAGTTCCATAAGTGCATTAACTGATGAGATACTACACCTCTGGGACAAGTATACTGAACAACTTCCTGCAAGTACACATTCTTCTAATACAATTTAGTGTAAGAGAGACCATTTTCTACAATTAACTGACACACACTAGATTTAAAAACAAGCAGGACAAAAGAAATTGAAGCCTGAAGGTCATATGCAATTTTGAGTAGACTGATAAATGCACTTCGCAAGTTATTTGTATCATATTTTTCAAAGATTTCCCTTAAACAGAAGGTCCTCTATAGGCTAATGCATCTTAATTCTGGCAAACACCAGCCACTACAGAAATATCAACTCATTATAGCATAAACAAAGCAAACACTGTCATGATTCCAAAGATAAAAGTAACAATTCCACTTGTGCATGTGTGTGTGCCCAGATACCACAACAGTAAGTGAAATGTTCATTACCTTCATGTGTTTCTGTTAGCTGCAGAGTCACATCAGGAACTCTGATATTTTTTACCCTTGGGTTTACGCTGTCTCCCCAGCTCACTCTCATCTTTTGTGGCTTGAAACTCCCTAGCTTTATTCTCCAAATATGGTTTTTCATTGAACATCTAACACTGAAAAAAGATTAGTGGATTCTGGCAACATTTTAAAAGCTTCATCCACCGAGAAGTAAATTAAGACTATGCATTTAGGTAGGTACTCATTTCAGATCACATTTACAAACTTGCCTTCTTTGCCGTGCAAAACCTTTCCCTTTTTGAAGGACATTATAGCATTCGGATCTCTATACAGGAGAAAGTCATTCAATGCTGAGATTTGAAGGGAAAAAACAAAAGTTAGGGTCCTAATCTGGTTTGTGACTATAAGGAGAGACTTGAAAGCATTTGGGGGAGCTGTCCTGTTGGTGAGGATTCCCTCATGCAATGGAGGTCTGGACTGACTTTTCTCCCACAGCTCATTTCCTGACTGCATGTGAACGCTGTCACACAAACCACATTTACAGCTGTACAACATGAACCAACCTTACATTTCCTATCTGCTCCAAAGTAGTTCTTCAAAGTGAAATTAAAAATTAATAAGATTTCATGTGCTTCTAGTCCTACTGATACTTTCAAGGGATCAGCCATGTTCTGCATTTATATTCTTATATGTCTTACCTTACTACTAGATAGGGAGCAAACTGTCAGTTTGACTAGGCAGAAAGAAAAATAATTTTCGGACCATATTCTTTACAAACTCTTACATACCTTGTAAAGGTTACCAGTTCTCAAGGAAAACTGTTTTTACCCCAAATAGATATTGGGAGGATGGAGCAGATGGCCTCAAGAGGTCCTTTCCAACCAAGCTGTCTGTAATACCATACACAGATGACAATAACAGAACAGGAAAGGAGCTGTAATGACATTAGAGGTACTACAAAATAAGAAGGTTCCTCAGCCAAAGAAAACTTACCAAGTAAACCAATTATCTATATGAATTCACTGAGGAACAAAAAAAAGACTATATTTTAAAGAAAGAGTACTACTATTACTTCTCTACCCATTGAGATGGTTTTGGGCAGTATAGTCCTCAAACAGGCTTTGTGGACCCTGTCACAAATAGCTTTTCCTATGATTTATGGATGCCTTGAGTACCAGATAGTTCTAACACTGTATTTGTTTTTATGAAACTATGCATTTTGCATTGCAGTCTCCTCAAATGTTTTCTTGGAAATGGAGCCGCAACTTTAAATCTTCTTTCCAAGAGTAACATCTAATCATTGAAAACAGGAATATTCTGTGAGCTTCATGTTCCTACCTCAAGGTAAAATGAGAATATGGCCTCATGGACAACTACAGAGGCTTAGACTCTCACCCCATCTGCAGCACTGATCCCCTTCCAGAGCTGTGGTAAGCAGCAGACCACAAGAAATTTAATCCTGGTCTCCTGTAGCAGTAACTGACTGACTCTAGCCTAACAGTATTCCCTTGAAATGAATTTAGACACTCAGTTCATGAACAGATCTCTCATTCCAGTGAAGAGTAAAGGCTTGCAGCACACAAAGAACCACAGACCACAGTCTCCAGGAAGCCGAGCAGCACATATCATTTGACAACGATCCTTCCAACTGAACGAGGAATATCATCACAGACACAACATAAGATGCTATTTTCCCATTTATCAACCGATACAAAAACCATTTAGGAATACATGCACATATTCAGCTTTTAGCCTGTGTGACTGATGCTGAAGAATGTTGTCTTGCAGACTGGATTCAACAGCCTGGAAGTCTCCCTTCCTATTATTCTCTGGTGGGCTAAAAAGGCAGCTGGATGTTCCTCTAATCTTTAATGATGCTGAGATCTCATACTCTATGTAAAAATATTTTTCTTTTTTTAAAAAGCAAATAACTAAGTAGAAAACACAAGTCACCTTTCAAAAAAACTGCTTTGTAAAATTACATTTATTGAGAAACTGAAGGATTTATCCATGATCACCCATCTATCAAGCAAAGACCTTGGACATATGATGAATTCATTCTGACAACACACCCACTAAGGAAAAGCTGTTAAAAAGTTTTATAACATGATTAAAAGACTGCATAAACCACCAAGTAGATTGTTTCATATATGTATATTTTCCTTCATCATAAAAGTGCATCCTTTAATTCTAACCTAAATCTAACCTACTTCTAATTTAGCAATCTGCAGAGCTGAATGTTAACAGCCCTTTATTATATCATTTCCCATTAAGGCTACTTCAGGGCAATTTTAAAGAGAGACTCAAAATCTTATATTAGCTACGTAAAATGGGAGGTACAAGTGGATCATTATAAAGGCCCATTTTTCTAAACCTTTGATCATCCTTACAACTCTCTAAATGCTCAAACTGTTCTTTCTTTTAGTAGCTTCCCCGATTTGCAAACACCAATACCTGACACAGTATCCATATGTCAATCATAACAGCACTAAAAATACTATTTGCTTACTTAGATGGAGTTTTTTCACCTATTGACATATTTACTGCATTTGCCTTAAGCACAGCAGCAGCTGAATATCCAGCATTAACTGCAAATTTTTATCTGTTACCACAGGAAGACATGGAGTGGGACAGTTATAAGACAGACACCTCCATTCACAAAACTTGCCAGCATTTTTTTGTGCTTTGGCCAGATCAGAAATACAGTGTACAAAAACCACACATCTTTTGTTTACAACTCTACTTCACAGGAGATCCACGTTACACTGTAGTCCTTTATTATCTTTGTTTAAATCTGTGCTTCGACTGCGAATATCAGCAGTGATGATTTAATGCTTTCATTTATGTCTGTTGAAAAGGTTAACTAGCAAGCAGCCAAGAATGAACCACTATGAGACCCTCCTTGGGAAACATGCACAGCCTATGTCATATTTTTGAGAAGTTTCGTTTAACCAGTTACTAGGTTTAATGCAACCAGCTGTGTCTGAAACACAAAAGCAACACAAAACTAAGGCAATGAGTTAGAGGACCAACTGAAGTTCCAACACAAAGGTTTTTTTTAGATAAAGTTTGGTTGACAAAATAGGTACTAGGCACATTTACAGTATGATCACCACCATATGTGACATACCTCAAATAGCTTTAAACACACATGAGCATAATGTTATTACAGCAGTACAAGCATCAGTGTCAGCTAACTTGTCCTGTACCTCAGGAACATGTTCAGTTTACATCTGCTTCCATAACTGACAACAAATTGACAAATCAGTAGCTAATTAAGTGTTGCATTCTTCTCACTGCCCCCAATCTTCTGTTTATACCTGCCTTCTGCTTCCCACCCACTGTGATTTAAAAACAACAGCAATATTTAGTCTCCTTAGTTTACAGGATCCACCAAAAAAAAAAAAAAAAAATCTTTCAACACTTTCCAATCATAATTTCCCCTCTCCCACTGAGAGAAGTTCCTTGTAAATCACTCTGCTTATGGTTCTTAAATACTAGGGTTTGAAATTGAAAAAATCCAAATTCTGATTAAGATGCTGAGAGTAATCCACATGCATTTTCCCTCATCTCAGCTGAGCTCTGCCCTGAACTAGAAGGGCATGCACCTGGAAGCTTCAAATTCATTTACACCACATCATTGAGCATGTCCACAAAGTTATCTACCCAGCCACCAGTAGCCAAATTTTAGACAAGACATACTCAACAGTAAGATATTAAACAAAAGAGTTCTTGTGGAAGCTACATTCAAGGAGGTTAAGAAGAACAAGAGAAATTACTCAATCATTACTCAGGGCAGGTGGGATCAATCTCATTACACACCAAGTTACAGAGCATGCAGTATCTGAGCAACTCAGATACGAGTTTATTCTCAATATCTACTCAAGTACTATATACACCTTTTGCCTATGGAGAGGAGACGTATGGATAGAGAATAGACTAGAGCAGGGTCCCCAAGAGTTGGTTTTACTCAGGATCACAAAATGGGTAGGTGAAATCTTCAAGTCTGCAGGTGATAACGAACTCTTACGGGTAGGTAAAAGCCATGCCAATTGGAAAAAAGAATCCAGAAGGATCTCACAAAATGCAGTAAATTGCTAAAATACAGCAGATACACTTCAACATGTAGATGTGGTATAATGCATCTAGGGGAAAAATATTCTGAGCAATACCTCCTTAACCACTTAACACTTGCACTTTCTCCAGTTCCAACTGCAGGAGGAAGGCTGAGTCACTGTTTTCTCTGAAATCATCAGCTCCAAGTGTAGCAGCTGACCAAAAAAAGGCAGTAAAACATTGTGTCATTAGGAAGTGTACTGAAAATGTGGTAATTAAGCATATTACTGTATAAAACAATAAAGCATCCATATCTTGTGTACAGTTCTGGTCTTTGCACCAGAAGGAATACAAAGGGGAGTTAGAGAATATCTAGAGCAGGGCAGCTGAAGTGATCAAGGGATGGAGCAGCTGCCATGTGAGGCCAGACTGCAAAACCTGGGAGGACATGAGGTTCATAGTGAATACAACCACAGCTTGCAAAGGCAGGATGAGGGGGACGGAGAAAAATGAAAAGCAAATCAATGCAGCACAACTGTTCATCAAATCTTGCCAGTATTAGTAGGAGACATTTTAGGAAACTGCTGGGGATGAGCTTCAAACCAGTAACAGTGACTCTCTTCACAGCTAGCAGAGAGCTTCCTGAGGTTCCTGCTAGGGAAGGGTGTGGAGGCAGGTACCATCAGCAAGCTCAAAGATACTTCGCTTCACAGGAGGTTGACATGGAAAGATGACAAGGACTAGTAAGGGAGGTACCAGCTGGCATCCCTGACACAATGGGGATGCCAAGGAAATACAGGGCCAGGCGTGGAAACTCTTATGTGAACAACGCCTTCTGCTGCCACAGAGCCACACTGCTGGGCTGGAGGGTCACTGGTCTCATCCAGCAGCATCTCTATCAGAAATAGCGTGGCCAGCAGGAGCAGGGAAGTGATCATCCCCCTGTACTCAGCACCTTGAATACTGTGTTCAGTTTTGGGCCCCTCACTACAAGAAAGACATGGAGGTGCTGGAGCGTGTCCAAAGAAGGGCAACGAAGCTGGTGAAGGGTCTAGAGAACAAGTCCTGTGAGGAGCGGCTGAGGGAACTGGGGTGGTTTAGCCTGGAGAGAAGGAGGCTGAGGGGAGACCTTATCGCTCTCTACAACTACCTGAAAGGAGGTTGTAGCAAGGTGGGTGTCAGTCTCTTCTCCCAAGTAACAAGTGACAGGACAAGAGGAAATGGACTCAAGTTGTGCCAGGGGAGGTTTAGATAGGATATTAAGAAAAATTTCTTCACCAAAAGGGTTGTCAAGCATTGGAACAGGCTGCCCAGGAAAGTGGTTGAGTGACCATCCCTGGAGGTATTTAAGACTTGTAGATGTGGTGCTTAGGGACAGGGTTTAGTAGTGGACTTGGCAGTGATCGGTTTACAGTTGGACTCAATGATCTTAAGGGTCTTCTCCAACCTAAATGATTCTATGATTCTTGTGTTCTTAAAGTCCCCGTCACAGCTCTGTGAAGACGTAGGGCAGCCACAAGCTTTAGACATAACCTGTAAGAATACCTACTCAATCAGAAGGGCTGTTTTAAGAATATGTCAGCTACATTGTAGGAATGTTCTTATCCTTTAATGGCTTACTGCAAAAAGAAAACTGTTTAACTCTGAACAAGCCCAGGAAACTTTAAAACAGCTTAAGGTGTTTAAGGAGGGACATCTGGTTCAGATCTGTCAGGAATATCTGCAGCACTATGACCCAAGATCATGTGATCCTGATGGAAATACTGTGACATTTTATGAACCTAACAATTCAGGCCCTCAGGCAAGCTTAGGGAAAGCTGTAGACATGCACTCTGTATGCGTCTAGTGATCCCCTATTTGTACTACAGAGTGCTTGTTCTTAAAAGTGGCAAGTTTAGTGGAATTTCTTTCTCAAAAAACATTGTCTTGACATTGCTGGCTGTCATTGAATTTCCCTTGTCATTTTCCATGATGGACTCATGACATGCAGTATGCCACCATAAGTCACCCACGTTTTCAAAAGGTGACAGGATTTTATAGTTCCTGTACTCAAATACAAAGCACTGCATGCCAGTAAAGCTGTTTTGCACTCTAGGTATGACAGGAACTCAGCATGAGCATGTAGATGTTTCAGAACGTAAAATAAATGTTTTTCCAGGTACAGAAATGAACACAAAGAACACAACCAAGAACAGGAAAGAATTAGGGAAAAAAGTATTTAAGGCAAAATACTGAAAAATTACTCAAATGGAGCTACGCATCCCAGACTACAATGTAAGAGAAAGCTGCTTTCTTGGGTGTGTTTTTTTTAGGGAGGCATGGGGGGCTTGGTTTGTTTTTAAAAGAATAACTAGTTAAAAAAGATTTAGAGTAACAGACTAAATGTAACACCCCTCAACCCCCACCCCCCAAAAAAACCACCACCCAAAGTTTCTTTTTGGAATACTAAAACAGTATTTTGTAAGGGTTTTTTTTGTTTAGTTGGTTTGGTTTGTTGTGGTTTTTTGTTTTTTGTTTTTTGTTTTTTTAAAAAGACAAATTCTTAGAAAGTTGGGAGAGTCATTTCCCTTCGTGTTCCACCACTGTAAAATTATGCTGTTTCCATGGTTATAGCCCACACATGGATTCCATTGTTAGAGCAGTTTTTCAGAAGCTAGAAGTAAAAGTTCTAAGTTTTTTCATTTGAAGTTATAGAACATTCAAGACCAGTGAAAGAAGGTTGAAGATAATCAATGCAGCCAGAAGGGAGGGAGAGGGAAAAAGTTTAAAGGACAGCTTTTCAGTAAAGAACACACACACAAAGTAGTTTGTCAAAAGTTTAACAGAAGATTATCACCTTTGCACATACATAGTACTTACCTAAGAAAAAAGGGCCGTTACTAGTTAACAATTGCATGCATGAAAAGACTAACTTACTTAGTGCCTAAAAAATAAAATGTTTTATTGATCTCAATGGGATTACTGCAAGGCATTCAAAGCCAGCTTGACAGCAGCTGCAGAAGTTTTGTTCTGTACAGGAATCTGCCCAAATAAACAAGATGAAATCTATTTTTAACAAGAATATTGGTGCTTCCTTAGTCTAATAGCAATACTATGGATGGAGAAAAATTTTGGGAACAAGCTCAAACTGCAGCAAAGTGAAACATAACATCCCTTTACAACAAATGGGCGTTTCCACAAGCATATGGCTTATAAGGGGCATTTGCAGCCAGAGCTACAGAGAGTCTGAAATCAGTTCTCCAGTGAGACATGAGTTTTGGATCTTAACGATGTAAGAAATAACAGAGAACTGAGGACAGCATGCTCAGTGTCCTAGACAAACTTCCAGTAAATTTACTACCACAGGCAGAGGGATAACCCCTTTAATGTAATCTTGTTTCAGCAAGCCTTACACATCTTAGGGTGTATAAGACAGAGATTACAACGCTTCTAACTACTGTACTGTTTGGAATAACAACATGCTGCAAAGTGTAATTCTGGTGGGTTTTTTCTTTTTGGAAGAAAAAGTCAAAAAAGCTTTCCAAAACCTGGGTCACAAAGGAATATTGTTTCAAGAACCATCTAGACTGACAATTTATTCAAAGAACAGAGCAGACACAGGGCAATGAGCATTAGCAAGGAGACAAAACCAAACATTATTATTTCTGTTGTGGCACAAGCATACGTAATCATTTTTAAGCCAAAAAAGACACAGAGCCTACCTCAGGGTCTTAAATAGGAATTTAGGGGCAACAACAAATCAGGAAAAGGCAAAAGAGTCCTTACAGAGCTATATATTATGCATTCATCTGAACTGACATAATTAATTGTTCTTGCTATGTTTCATGATAGCAGTACTTGTGTTAAGTTTGTTCCCTCCCCCCCCCCCCAAATACACAGCAGATGCACCAGCAGAAACAGAGAAAAATCTTTTCCTTAGCTTCTCCTCTGTTTCTCTGTCCCCTTTCATACACTTTTCCAGATGGTAAAGACACAGAGGACGAATTAAGACAGCAAAAAAAGATGACAAGCAAGGTAGGGAGGAACCACAGGCAGAAAAAACAGCAAAAGAAAAACACACACACACACATACACCAGGACAAAGAAACCAAAAGAAATGACTGGTGAAAACCACATTACAAAGGAAAAAGGGGGTAGTGGGGGAACAAAACTGCAGACAGAAGAATTTCAGTACACAACATGAGACAGGCTTTCTTCTCCTAATTGGTTCTGTCATGTAGCCGTCGGAGAGCAACTCTCAAAAGACAGTGTCGTTCGTGTAAAAGGAAAACCCCCAACATGTCTGTTCTGTGCAAGAACATGATCAAACAAGAGACCCAGTTGGCTTGACAGAACACAACATGCATGCAACTTCCATATTCTGTTTGCTGTGACTTCCAAACACGGCCATTACTCATATCAGCAAAGTGAGCACATCACATAGTTTGTTTCTAATACAGTAGCACACGAAGTCTAGCATATATGATTAATGGATTCTCATATCCACAAACCCACTGAAAAACTTCAGCTTGGCATCATTAAGATTCTATCAGTCCTGAATTACAATTTAAGATAGTATTTTTTGCCTTAATCTGCTGCTCTGTTTAATCAATTTAATGCACAGTAAAAACTTAATTTGACAAAATCGAAAGCATTATTTCTCTCTGCCTCTGGCATGAAACAGATTAAGATGACCAGAAATACTTGCAGAAAGATTTAAGATTCATTACATGTTAGGTGGCAGATAAACATTAGATATGCTATAAACTCTATATTCTGTAGACTCAATACTGTGCCTATGAGCTGTGGGTTTTAGTTAACACTGCCATTAACTCCCCAGCAGCTAACCCAAGCTGCACTTCCTACACAAACCACGACTGCGATTTTTAAAGTTAAATCTCATGAAGTATTATTTCATACAATACTGACACACTCCACAGACACTAGGGAGAAAGAGCAAGGACAGCAAAGACAACTCTCAATTTATATGCACTTTACATCTCGTATGCAGGTTCCTCGCCAAAACCAGGTTGGCTAAATACGTTGGGTCAGAACAGAACAAGTTCTAGGTCCAGGTCCCTGCTGTCTCAGATGAGGTAACAAGCAGCTTACAACCTTACCCAAAATTTATCAAGGTTCAATTTAAACTGATTAGATTATCCACAGAATATCAGAAGACAACGACAGAAAGCTGCTGTATAAAAATGTTTAGGAGTCCACACAACAGTTTGAAGCTAGAAGTTAACACATTACAGGAGACACATCTACTAGCCAGCCCTCTCTGGCAGCCCCACAGCTGGAAGTACCCAAACGGTCCTGGGGCAAGACTGGAGCTGGTTCTCCAAGAAGCAGCTCTTGTCATCCCAGGGCCAAGGCTGTGGCATGACGGCACTATTTGTACTGTGAAATGAACACTTCTGCCTTCAGGGCTGTCAAACCAATTTTCCTCACAAATAACTAACAAGCTAATTTTAAGGGCAGCAGCGGGGAAAGGAATCCTGACAGAGTGCTGTTCACAAGACATGCTCATTACTTTATTAGCTAAAAATCACCAAGTCCCTTAATAACTCTGACTTACCTTATATTGATAAGTATTTAAGTACTGCAGAGTATTACACATCTATTTAAAATGAATTTTAAGTCTATCATGACTTCTTAGGAAAAAAATACTTTTCCAATACAAAATGCTTCTACTATTAAAAAAAAGCCTGAAATTTACTATTTTTGCTGGTGATGTTAAGAAACAGTGCTGTTTCACTTGAAATGTACACAGTGACATATTTCAGTAACAGCTTTTTCCATTTATGCAAAGGGATCATATAGTGTATACACTTGGACAATTACATCTTACTTGAACTTGCTTTGTTGATATATAAAATGCAGTACTAATGGTGAATACATATGCTGCTGATGTATAATGATTCCTTACCAGCAAGCCAAGTTAGCTGTAACATGAATTGGCAGAAATAAAGAAAATCACATAGTCCTTTAAGAATAAACAGAAGAGAGCCACAAAAATCATAACTATATAAGCATATCTGGTAGAGCCCTGTGTAGGTTGGACTTAGTGAACAAAAATAAGAATTCAAGACCACAAAGAAGCATACAGAAGAAAAGCATACTTCTGCCTCAGCAATGAGTGCTAGGAGACTGTAAAACTTCAATCTTTTGTACCACAACATAATCTGTAGGAAATTACAGCAACAAAAGTAAGGCCTAAACCAAGAAAAAACATTGTTAAGCTTTTTAAATTCTTCACTGATATTGTAGTATATTCGTTACCCCACCATTCCATCTGCCTGAAAATCCAACACCAGCTCACGTCTTTTGTTATTTCAAACAAACATAAATTATTTCAGGACTATTCTCTAAAAAGCTTTTCCTTTTCTGATCATTCATTAGGCATGGAAGAAGGAAAGACCAGCAAAAAAAAAAAAAAAAGCTATCCAGCTTTTTCTTCTCCTGACCCAACTTGGACAAATTCAGATGCCACCAAATCCCGTAAGAGTGAGAACAAAGAATTAAACTTGGTCACAGAAATTATCTAGAACTGAACTGACAGTTGTTTCGTGCACTTTCCACCTCAGTAAAATGAAGATAGTGAACATTTTTTAATTATGCTATGATCTAGTTTTCAATTTATCATGTATGAAGTGTCAGGTACTCCTAGCACACTAAGTTATTTAGAAGACTTTGTAACAACATCTTCTAGCCCCATAAAATGCAGAATACATATGCAATGCTTATTAAAAAAATTAATCAAAATATTGAAACAACACTGAGCTCATCAAGATCTCTTTTCCCCCATCTTCCCTCTCTGAATTGCTTATGAAGGTATCCTAAAACTCACCCTCAAAAAAAAATCACTTGAGTTCAAGCTTGAAGCATAAATGAGAAAGAAAATGGCTTAAGGTCCAAATTAAAAAACCTTATTCAACTTGCCAATAATTATTACAAAGAGACTCATTTGCAGTGCAAGCTGTTCAAGATCTAATCAGGTTCAGAGTGGACATGAACTTAAATTTGCTCGAAAACATTAAAATAATTCTGGCACAAAATCATCCAGCTACTGCACAAGGATGCCAGTATTTCAGGAACTTCTGAACACATACATCTTTGCTGATATGCAGAAAGACATCAAATTAAAGAACTGTAGTGTGCACTTATTCCAGTGTCAGCTCCAGTACAGTTAATATTTATTTCATCATTCTGCAAACTAAGCATTTGTGACAGTACAAAGGAATTTCGGGCTGCATATGCTAACAGCATGTCACGGAATTGGAGTTGAAATAATTTCTACTTTGTATTTGTCTGCCGCAGCCCCACATAAGAAGAAACGCACAAGTTCTTAATAACAGAATACTGAAAGCTCAGAGCAAACTAGAGGAAGGTCAAAGAACAAAATAATTATTTTCAGCCTAAATCAACAGGGATGTTAACCCTGCTGCTACATGAATGCAATTTAAGTAAGTCCATTTATCTCCTTTCTCCCAATTCCTGAATCACAGAGCAGTGACAAAAGTCACGAGGCCAGAAGGAAACATATGGAGTGCGTCTCTATTTCTATAGCTAAGAGAAAATCCACAGAAATCCTCTAGAGGAATTTGGGGTGAACTGGGCAGCTCTGACCTCCGGAAAGCAGAGCAGTAACTTTTCATGTCACTGTAGCAGATCTGGCTGGATTAGGTCTGTCAGTGGCCTAAAGCATTCCCCAGTAACCCAGCAAGGCTGGAATCAGTGAATCAGAGAATGGTTTGGGTGGGAAGGGACCTTTAAAGATCTTCTAAGTCCAACCCCCCTGCGGCAGGCAGGGACATCTTCCACCAGATCAGGTTGCTCAAAGCTCTGACCAGCCTGACCTTGAACACTTAAATGGTGGGGCATCCACAACTTCTCTGGACAACTTGTTCCAGTCTCACCACCGTCACTGTAAAAAATTTCTTTTTTTATATCCAATCTAAATATACCCTCTTTGAGTTTAAAACCATTGCCCCTTGTCCTGTCACTATGGGCCCCAGTAAAGTGTGTCTCTGCCTTGCTCATAAGCCCCCTTTCTATATCAAAAGGCTACAGTAAGGTCTCCCCTTCTCTCCTTTCTCTTCTCCAGGCTGAACCACCCCAACTCTCTCAGCCTTTCTCCACAGCAGAGGTGTTCCAGCCCTCTGACCATTTTTGCAGCCCTCCTCTGGACCAGCTCTAACAGGTCCACGAGTCTTTCTTGTGCTGGGGACCCCAGAGCTGGATGCAGTACTCCAGGTGGGATCTCACCAGAGTGGAGTAGAGGGGAAGAATCACCTCTCTCAACCTGCTGGCCATGCTTCTTTGGATGCAGCCCAGGATATGATTGTCTATCTGGTCTGCAAGCACACATTGTGCAAATGCGTAATTTTTTAGAGCAGACTCACATTTTTTTTCCATAGTGCAATTACATGTCTCCCTGATCAATCTACAGGTTAAAAAAAATAAACAAACAAAAAAAACCCTACGACAAATTCTCCATGGCTGGAGAATTAGCTGGAAACCTCTATCTGGTACTGGTCTTCAAGTACACCGTCCGAAGGCTTTCCCGTCCTGAGAGTTCTTCCAAAACTGAAACTCTAGAAAAAGATTAATTTTTCCTGCTATCCCATTTAGCCATATGAATCCCATCCCCTTAGTGGATGTTTTTATAAGTTTTCAGACTTATTCTTACCTGAGCAGCTGTAAAGAGCACTTTACTTTTTACAGTGCAAAGGAAAACCGAAAACAATGCCAGAAAGCTTCCGAATTTAAAAAGCAACACTAAGATGCAAATGAAGGGCACAGCATCGTGCTTAACAGGATATCCAAGATCACAAGACTGCCTTACACACTTCCAACACAATTCTACCTTCTTAAAATATGAAAATACTTAAATACACTGTTTTGAAATACCAAATTAAGACATTTTTTTAAAAAATCGAGAAACTTTTCTGAATAGATTAATAAAGCATTATTTACCACACACCCATATACTCAACACCATCAGTGTTCAGAACACCCTTGAGTAACGAGAAAGCACAACAACCATCAGTGTGGCCCCTTTATCCCAATGCACCCATACACTAGCAAATCGTTCATGAAACTCATCCAACCTGCCATTATCTGCCTCCTGACAACCATTCTGGCTAACCCCCAAGCCCCAACCCCACCTCCTTACTACCAGATGGGAAGAAGCATCCTAGTGCTCTGGATGGTTTGAAGTTCCAAGTGTACCAGTTTGGGGGACACCATGTGTGCATGCTGATGTCAGCAGCTCCGTTCAGCTGTGTTTTGAAGTTTCTGCCTCTGTGCCGAGTTTGGCAGGAACCAGCTTACGGCCAAAAAAGTGTGGGAGAGAGGATAACAGAGAGATGGTATGCAGCACAAGTCTAATTATTTAGGAAAGCAAGATAACGACAGGCAATACTGTCATTAAGAACATGACCATAAAGAGAGGGGAAGTGTGATATCAGGGGGTGGTGACTTGTAATGGTTTCATCCCGTCCAAGGGAGTTTCTGTGCAGGGAAGAAGGGGATCATCTGGTCCAAACTACCTCTTACAGAGAACATACACAAAAAGGCTTATCCCAACAATGTATGGATTCCATAATTTTTATGTCACTGGAACTCTGGATTTAGTATAGAGCTCTAACTCTTATCCTATTCCTTCAAGAAGTAGAAGAGTAACTGGTGAAAGTCTCACACCACATACATATGCTTATACGCACCCCAAAGCAGTCTTCCAGGTAGCTTCCGCTTGGCTTCTCTTCAAACCTTAAATTGCTGGTTGATGGAGTCAACCTACTACATCCGATGCCCTAAGGCCAACATGGCTCTCCCTCCTGACATCAGCTTTTTCAATGACATCTCAAAGACAAAAGAACAAACAAGGAACTCTCACTCTACCTGCTGAAGAGTTAAGACAGTCTCACTGTGTTAACTTTTATCAGCTCATCATCATCAGAGAGAAGACTTCCAGGTACTAACCAGCCTGTTTCAACTGCTGAACTCAACAGCTGCCCTCTATGAAACACAGTTCCTGGTGGGCTTTTAAATTTTACATTATGACCAAGACTACAGACCTGGCGGACCATTACCCCAAGACCCTTTAAAGATAGGTACATCATTCAAATGAAAGGCAATCAATTGTAACATTGATTAGGAGCCAAACGAACATGGATCCAAATGCTTTTAAGTAGCATAAAATATTAAAAATAACTCATATGGCCTCATACAACAGCCACGAAAGTTTATTTTTAGGGACAAAATCCTGTCATTCAAGAAAACCGTAACAGATGATGAAATTTATTTAATTCACATGTATAAACTGTGAGAATAAGCTAGCAGAAACCTATGTTGGGAACATTCATGGACTGGATTACAGGCCTGATGACTGGCTGAATACTGATGTTTGTGACTGAAAGCTCCAGAAAATTGAGGTCTGACTTTAAATTTTTTAGGAAACTGAATGCCATGGATATGGACAGTATGAATGATAAGAGTGTGGAATTTCCAAATATTTTACATGCAAATAACATTACTTTCACATTAGAAAACTTGTTAGGAGTAGCTTATTTCTTATTTTGTTCTATCCTTATTTTCCCTTCATATTCACAGGCATTTCAAAGAGTAACTTGCACAGCAAAACTAGCTAGTCTCAGGTTCACGAAATCGGTTAAATATGTGAACTGCGTGTGTAAAACATACAGTAATTTGTAATTCAGATGCCTTGCTTTCAGGACCACTGTGTGTTAAAGTATGGAGTTGGAGATCAATTAACCACAATTCAGAAGTGCCTTGAAGCCTAAAAACCAGCAATGCACAAATCAATATTTAATTTGCAGTGTAGGAGTTAAAAATGTAAGAGACATTATCTACAAAGTATATATATTATAAACCACAAAATGAAATAAATACCAATGTGCACTACCAACAGCCTCAGCAATTATATACTATGAATATTTCAACGTAATTTTTTTTAATATCTCCTGCTTTTAACAAAAATTTGGGAACAACCACACCATTTAAGCTACAAATGGCACATATGTGCCATTATTTGCATAATCCAAGGATCCAAACCCGAATTTTTTTCCACATATTTCTCTTTCTACCGCAGGGAATACGGTAGGCTTGGAGAGGTTTCCTTGTCCTTAGGCTGCTCACATCCCTGACTGCTTCCCTCCTTCAAATTTCTGCATTCTTCAGAAATTTGAGATGTGGTGGACAAATCAAGACATGTCCTTGCTTCAAAATACATTTCAGGCAATTTTAACACTACAAGAGAGCAGTAAAAATAAGAAAATGCAAAGTTACCAGAATTTCCTGAACAGACTGCCTATGACCTCAATTAGTCATCAGACCAGCTATAGAGAAAATACGGATGCTTAAATGAGATTAAAACCAATATTGACTAAAATGTGCCAATTTGCAGAATTTGGCATTGCTGCCACTTAAAAGGACTGAGAAAAATAATAGTTCTACCATCCCCAAAAGCAGTAAGTCTTTTGTTCAGTTTCTATAATTAACTATAAATTCTATGAGAGCAGAAATTCTAGACCTGAGGTCAAGCTTTGGGCCTTTCCTACAAACTGCTTTTCAAATGTTCACAGGTTCCTGCTAATTTCTCTTGAAAAATTATTTTGAAGGAAGGGGGAAAAAATAAGTTCATGCTAAAGTAATGAATTTAAAGTAAACTCAACCCAACTCACCCAAATAACATAGAAATTATTTTTTCCTGACAAAAGTATTTTAGAGTTCAGATGAAAATTTAGGGATAAAATATTTCCTTTAAAAATACAAACCAGGTGAGGAACTGGAACAAGGGAGTACGTAGTCTTGTACTTAAAAACAGATGAGCCTTCTGACTGATCACAACCCTCCCTCCCACCTTAATATTTCCACACTTTGCCCACTAAGAATTGCAGAAATGCACAACTTGCATTAGAAAAGCACTAAATGCTAAAAGAATAATTAACTCTGTATTTGTGCATTTCAGCCAATTTTTAAATCTGTAATGCTCCCCTGAATATAGCCATCACAAATTTTCTTTGTATGATGATACCTTCAAGTGGAAGTTTTAGTTAAAAAAGCTAAAACAGCATCTTCTGACCCATATTAGTCATACTGTTTGTATGTAGTTATTGCAGTAATGGTAGCAGCATTCTGTGCAGGTTCTGCTGTCATCACTATGGATACAGAGACCAGAACTATATTAAGCAATGTAACTTACTGTTTTCCTTACATCATTCTTTCTCCTTTCCAGTGGGAAAGCTGCATTTATGTTATGTCTCCAAAGCTAAGTGTTTGTTACCAAAAGCAACATCAAAAATATTAATTCCTTGTATTACTATCAAGATTCCGTAATTTTTATGTCACTGGAACTCTAGATTTAGTATAGAGGTCTAATTCTTATCCTGTTCCTTCAAGGAGTAGAAGAGTAACTCATTAAAGTTTCACACCACATACATATGCTTATACACACCCCAAAGCAAGTCTTCCAGGTAGCTTTGGCTTGGCTTTTCTTCAAACCTTATGAACAGGAAACCTCCGAACTGGAGCCCAGATTTTACCACCACCACCAGATGTCCTATTCTTCATTGACTACCTACATCTACACAGAATTTCCTGGAGAGAGCGGGCCTCTTCAAATGAAAAAAGAAAGAGCCACCCAAAAAAGCCACCCCCCAAAAAGATGTAGAGGTCATTGTTTAATGACCACCTTCATTTAGGGTCGCATCTGTTTAGGATTCAGCATAAAGCTAGAAGCAGAAGGACTCAGGCTGCATATGAATATATCCTGTGCTCAGGAATTTTTTTATGGTATCAAAGGATTAATATATAGCCCCTAACACCATGTAAAAAGGAGATCCAAGTTAACATCCTGTTTGCTTGTCTGCTTTTCAAAAACAAAAATTATTATGCAAAGGTTTTTAAGGTAAATTACTCACCCTAATAAGAGTCCAAGTCAACTTTATATATAAGGTGATTTGTTAAGAGTTAGCATACATTAAAGGCAGAGGAGTACAACCTGAATTGTTCTGCTTAAAATAACTATGATGCAATATACTTCAGACTCTCCCAGGAATATTACTACTAGCAAAACAACACTACAAGACTTCCAGAAACAGGAGAAAGTTAAAATACATTGAGTATTATACTATGAGAAAAAGCCTACCATTCCTTTTGGACATTTTTCTTGTAGAGACCATTTAGAATAAAGGAATAGGCTGAAAGGAAGAACTCCATGATCACAGCTGCCTCAATTCCTTTGGACCTATTATGATTCTGCCAAGCTGTTATCATCCTATCCTGAAAGTTAAACCGAGTAGACTGATCCTGAAAGAGGGAAATGACAACACAACCACCTGCTTACAATACATACAAAAATAACCTGGAATGCCAAACTTGCAGTCCTGTTGACAACTATGACTTTTTAAGTGCCCTTTTCCTTTCCACATTCTAAATACTATTTTACTAAAATAAGAGCTGAACTTTTTTTTTTTAATGAGCATCTTGGTTAGCAATTTAAAGACACACCTTCCACAATACAGCTGGGAGTGTGGACTGTGTTACAATATATCTTCCACATGTTGTTTAAGGGCAGTATTTCTGTGGTACCTGGAACAGCTATTATTAACTTCTGTGAGGTGATAAAGGCTGCCTCTTGGTACAGAGCATTGTATCTCACTTAACGCATTCATTTATGGGTACAGTTATAGACCATTATTGCCTTCGCATAGCCTCTTCATCCTCCTTAATAAGGAAACACTGTCCAAGCTGCATTTGTCCACAAACTTGCCAAGGGAATTCAAGTTGCCTGCTTTACTTCTTGCCACATAGAAAAAAAAAAAAAAAAAAAGTACTGTTTCATAGCTACCAGTGAGAAACAGACAGAAGAAATCACATCACTTCTGATAGTAATCTACTCTATAACCAAGATAGCAGTGTATGTGGACAGTACACAATACAATCAAAACCAAACCACTATCTCTGACAATTCCTGCTTCTGTAAATGGATTTAATGAAGTTCAAGCACATGAAAATACAGCATTATTTCCAGAACTTAATAGTTTCTGAAGAAATTGCCATCTAAAGAATTGTGATATATTGGGAAGACTTACGCAACTTAAGGTCCCAAAGAAGAGAATAAGCAAACCAAATTATCTACGAGCATCTAGACATAAAGGGGAGTCAGGCTGATTTGAAAGGATTTATACTGACTGTTCACATATAACTGGTAACATGTCTTATAAATACATGAGAAGGAAAGGCATCACATCAGAGGCTTCTAATGCTGTATTGCATAGTTTTCCACCAGCTTTACAACTAGGTAAGAATAACCAACCTTGCATATATAAAATGAGATTACTAACAAGGCAACAAAACCACAGAAAATCTGGAGGTTTTAGTTAATCGAAAGTGAGCAAGAACTATTGAGGCTACTGAGAGAAGGGGAAAAAGAAATAAAAAACTTATGTTGGAACTTGTGAACAAGGGATGCCAAATGTAAGGAAGACAAGTACTCTTTTCACTTTATACAATCCTGATAAGGGTTAAGCTAGAATATCGGGTCCCGTTTTGAGCACAGCACAATATTTATAAGCCCTGAATTTCCTGGGGAATGAAATTCCCTGCATCTCAGGCACTGCTAATTAAAACACATTTCAGGAAGTGCGCTCAAGACTGCTTCTCTTCAAAGGAAGTTCTCCATAAACGTCTGCCAGGAAATAACCCAGATCCTTCCTTTACTACAGCACACACAAACTAACCTTGGCAACCCCTGGGTTGTCACTTGCTGGTCCTGCTGCCTATCAAGCTGGCCAATATTTTTTCCACAGTATTTTATGACTTGTCAGTCCATTTTTATCCACCCATTTTCCTTTTCTTATAAGGACACTCATTACAACCTGGTCTACAACTACAACCCAAGATGCTACACCAATAACAAACACTATCACAAAGGATAACAGGAAGCCTGGCAAGCCTAACTCAGTTTACAGGTAAATATTGAACTTTACAAGCCTTGAAAAGATTATGGTCTCGTTTGAATTTTGGTCTTTCTGATGCTCCCAGAAAATCATCTTCAAGTTTTCTTTTTACGAGTAGGAAGATAACACACTTTAAGATGCAAGGCTGATGTGGAGTTGATCCACTAAGTGTCTGAAATCTCGACATACTGGAAAGTTAAAAAGTTGACCACCTAGCAGTAAGAAGCACATTGCCATTGATTATTTTGTGTAAGAATGGTCTTGGTGTATGATTCAGAATATCCTGCTGCTTTCAGAAACTTTCCTAGGCCACTGTTAAAACAGTCTTGTCCATTTCCTGCAGCAAATAACAGCCAGTACAGATTAACCCATTAAGCAAAATACAGGATCAAAGGACAATTACGCATTACCAGCGAGCAAGGGAAGTTTTCTCATAGAAATACGAGCTACAGCGAACTTCACTGCAAATATAGCCCTGCATTCCCAAATGCTATAAGTCTATTTTTAGAGAAGTGATAAATACATTAGTGGGATGGAACGGAATAGCCATAGTGGAACAGAGTTAGTTTTGCTTTTTAGACCAATAAAATGAGTTGCATCCACCTTCATTACAACTATAAATAAGAGCCTACCACCGTAAGAGCTAAAAAACATGTATAGGCATGCTTGACTTCAGGTACAAGAACTACTCTTACCGATTTGAACATGTCAACGTGGTTGCACAAATTTGAACAGGTATGTGTTTGCAGGGCTGGGATGAAGAAAAAAATTAGTTGCCCCAAGACAAGAAGAATGCATTCCGTAAAAAGGTCTCAACATTTCCAAGCTGAAACAATGCTGCAATGTGCAGGCAAAAGCCCTGACGTATGGGCAAAAGCTTCATGGATATTTAACCAAGTCAACCATTCAGAAATCTGCAATTTAAACAGTCTGGAAGGTAGCAGCAGCATTACATGGCTATTCCTGGCATCATCAGAATGTACTACAACAGATCCATCCAAGTCTTATTACAAAGGAATACTATTTACAGAGTCAAACTTTGTTTTCTGCTTTATATTTCCCTATTCACATTTACCAGAAAGGCTCACAACCAAAACAAATAACTTGTTTTGGTATAAAGACAACCTTTGGCACCTCCAGAGAGAAGACTAAAACACTACTTCATTCTACCTCAGTAACATATTCGGAGACAATCTAGACAGGCTGAAGTTTTATTAAACTCCTCTGAGGGATGAGACAATTGAGAATATCACAAGCACTGAAATTTACTTCCCCCAGCCCACTTTCTATGTAAAAAGACAACAGTTGCTCTGGGGACAGGCTGAGGAACAACAGCTATGCTGAGCAAAGGCCAGGATAGAGTTCAGAAAGGCATTAGGCACTACATGGCATGGTTTGTGTTCGTTACATTCAAGTTCGTTGCTTTTAAAACTCTTGTGATGGCTGCCAATTCAGGTAGAGCACAGAGCCCTTACTGTGCACTTACCTTACTGTGAAGCAAGACCCCAGCCAGAGAGAAGAGCGTGTTCTGCACTAAAACCACTGGTGAACTCGCACACCCTTGTGAACCCAGCCTGCTTGGAAGAAGCTGAAGTTTAACATAAACTTGGTGGAAAAGTAAATCTTTCTCCAATGCCCCTGAAGTCCAGAATAATAAACTAGATAGCAGCCCAGCAAAATTCCACTTTCAGAAGCCAGGAGGAGCTATAAGCACATAGGTGTTATTGGCAAGAAGCAATATACATTAATTATCTTGACACTCGAGAATAGAGTGGTTACTCTTTACAGTTCTAAGTGTGAACTGAAATCTTTTGAAACAGATTTTGTATCAAGAAGGGAAAAGCCCTGAATGTATTAAAACAAGATTACAAGCATAACATCCAAAACATACAGAAATCATAGATCTCTAAAGATTTCGTTAGGGAAGCGTTTCTTACTGTAAAAGATAAAGGAACATTAATTTATCGATCCACCATACTATTTTTAAGTGAATGCTATGCTGGATACAACAAGGTTGCTCATCAAATACTAGTTAATTTCAACTGAAATAAAACCATGAAGTTGGAAAGCATCTGATGTCACTTGCAGTAGGGGTATAATCAGAAGAACATCTTTTGGAAGCTGCTGCTTAGGTGGAAGTGCTAGCACCACCTACTGTCAATGGCTGTCCAACATCTTTGAAAATACACACAATAAATACCTGTACAATTACATGTACTTTTACCTACAAACCCCTGCACCAATTCAGTGCATAAAGACTGGCCTGAGGAATAAGTTAGAATTATAAAGCTAAATAGAACTGTTGCTCATAATCCCTCCCTACTGATATATGTCTTCTGCATTTGCTAATAAACAGAGTAAATAATCAGCATCAGGAAGAAGACAAAGAATACTTTATGAGCTGAAGCAACTAAGTGTCATCTATGCATGCAGGGTTTCTGGATGATGTTAGCAGAGTCATTCAGTCAAGTTTTCCACAATCGCCATGCTTTTCTCTTTCATGGACACACACCTTGATATCTGGGGGGTTAAATACAGAACTGCCAAGTACTTTCAGGAGCTATTCAAATCAGTGAGATAATCTGTTTTGAGTACAAATTTTAAGTGTTACAGCAAAAAAAATGGCATGTCTGAGCAGGGACCTAAAATTGAAACCTTTGATCCTAAGTTCTATTACTCCATCCAATACAGATACTAATAATACCATAAGATGAATGGGTAAAGCCAGCACTACCATGGCAAACTTAACAGGAAGAAATCTATCCTGCAAGAGAAGGGCTTGAAGAGTGCAGTGAACAGGCAAGTGTATTTTTGGTACCAAACAAGGTAGTGGTTCTGTGGAAGCAAGCACATGACTGCATAATAAGACGACTAGCATGATACACATAAGAGCTTAAATTTTTGCAATATGAATACAAGACTTACGGTAACAGTTTATAAAGCAGCTGGGTAAGCAAGAGATTCAGAACATTTTTCTGTCATTTCCACTGGAACTGTCATTCCAGTATTTGCATATATAATACCAATTTCAGAGAGTAAGTAGCACTAATCTCTTCCTCCTTACCAAATCCCCAGCCAGACAAAATACACATACTTCAAAGTAAACCTGACAAGTCAAAAGTACTTGCAATTTACATTTAAGATCTTATGCTGCTGCTGCTTACTTGCCATTATATTTCACAGCCTTGTTATTCACAGGGCTGGTTTTCTGTGAAGTCTTATCTAGGAAGGTACTGCAAGATATTTACCTAACAAACTAATAAATACTTAGTTGTCATGGTTTTAACCAGGATATGACTCACTTCAGCCTTTTACAAACCATGTACTCCAAAGAACAAATGGCTTCAGTTCACAAAACATACAAGTGTGCTTTTTTGCCTATGACATCACGACAGTCATAGCTGTTCCTTTTAAAAGGTCAAACAAAAAGAAAGGAAGCATTAAAAAACCCTGAAATCATAGGTCTGATTTTTAGGCCTTGCTATATGATAAACTGAAGGGTGGCGGGGGGGAAGGACCTGTTTTGCCAGCCCCCACCCCCCTTCTGGATTTCCCACATTATTAGTTTTCCGTGTTCAAAAAATATTTTTTAAATACCTGGGTTTCCATCTGAATCATAATTCAGAATTAACATGATACATAAGGCAACAAATTTTAGTCTTAATTGATAAAAATACCAGTACTGGTGCTTTTTGTTCAAACTGAAGTACTTTGGGTTTTTTCCAGTTTGGGTGACAAAACTGAAGACTACCATTTTTTAAACCACTGAAATTATTCCTTGAAGTGGTGAAAGCAGATGGAATTCCTTGGAGAAAACTAATTGCATAATACAAACATCATCCCATACCAGAAAAGGGAAGGGAGAAATTAGAAAGGAGAAGCAATTAGTCACCATAAACTTGAAAACTGAAGTTTAAGAAAGGCTGACTAACATCCAGACCATTCATGAAGTAAGTAAGAAGTTAAGCAAAAAAGCTACTTAAGAATAAAGAAATCTACCCCTGCAAATTTAAATAGTCAGAAGACGCTAAGTGACCATCTGCTGTTTCATGAAGGTGAAAACATGGAGAGATCCTGGAGAGGCAATACTCTGAAGTTGAACTGCAAGATAACAGTTTGAAGTCCCATTAGGGGCCTAGTCCATGTGAAATGCTAGCAGACACATCTCTTTTGTTCTCAAATGCATTACAGCCCAGGCAAGGAGAATATCAACATAATCTAAAACAGGTGATATAGAAGTTTTTAAATAAGGCTTTCCACATCAGCAAGTTAAATGCAAGTGTGCTCTTGAAGTAGCAGGAGATGAATTTTGTTACCTGCCAAAGCCTGAGCAATAGAAAAAAGAAATAATGTAATACAGGCTCCCAAACCACCAACCACAGGGAAGGTTGTATAAAGAAAAAACACACAAACCAGAAAAAAGAAAAAAAAAAAAAAAAAAAAAGGATCCAACAAGTTATTCTAGCCACACTCAAATGTAAGAATATTCCAAACATCCATATATGTCAGCAGCAATAAAAGCAGAAGTCAGGAATACCAAGTATGCTGAGAAATAGAACTGAAATTTGCAAATATAACCATTCACCCTGGGAGAAGGAGGGTCACAAAGAATCCAAAAAATAGGAGACCAGAAATAGATTCTTATAATACAAAGAATACTGTGGTTACCCAACTTCTCTACTCCTGCTTGCAGCTAAACTACTTAAGATGAGGCCAAGTGCCCCTACAGTGAAGATTTTGCTTAAGACAAATTTTTATGTACCACAGAAAAGCAGAATGTGAGAATAGAGAATCATTAACATTTCGCTCCAAAGCCAGCACATTGGTCTGGTCAGAGAATTTCCAACTAAGTAGTTTTGGTAGGTGAGAAAACACCTTACAAATTCCTCCCATGCATGCTAAGTTACTTGCACAGGTCTACCCACCTCTGTACCCCTCAAGCTGAATGGAAGGGCCATAAATGGGATGTCAGAGAAAGGCCAGTTCTAGGAGGCTCAGGGAAAAAGACAAACCAAGAAATTCTGTTTTAACACCCATTGTTTAAAAAACAGGATTTTCAACAATAATTACAAGGCAACAACAACAACAACAAAAAAGCAGCACAAAAAAAAACTCAACTTGAACCTTTTTACCCAGAATAAAACCCTGTGTATAAGTGAAATCATTAGCTGTTCCACATACCTTAAGTAGACTTTCCAGCTCTCAGCAGCAGGTGCTCAATACAGGATGAAACATGAAATCTGAAATAAACATTTAGAATTTATTAGGATATTTTCTTGACTTAACATCAAAGTAGTCAAATACCCAACAAACTTAAAGTAAATAACTTATATTATTATGAAGACAAGACAACCTTCCAAAGGAATGAGCTGCAGTACATACCCTACTTTACAAGTGCAGATTATTTAGCTGGAAGTCCTTGGAGTGGGACAGAAGGGGGAAACAAACAGAACTCAAAAGAGATACCTTATAAAGCAAGTTGCCAAAAATCTTGTAGGTCCCATGAAGGTAAACTACAAATTTCACAACTTCTATGGTTTTGGTATTTTGAAGAAGGAAGAGGGTTAAAGAAGGATTCTGAAGTGAACCTTTAATACAGCTAACATATATTTAATAGCAACAACAATTCAGTGAGTACTGAAAACCCTCATGAGTGTCTCAAAACATTAGCAGCATCCAGATCTAGAATTAGAAAGAGTGCTTTCCTGGGGAAAAAAAAAAAAAAAAAAAAGGCATGTGGGAGGAACTAGCAAAAAGCATTTCCTCAGGGTATGCACATCATAGGACAGCCAAGCCAGTTTTTAGCTGAAGTAACAAATACATACAGATATAGCTCAACACATACACATAGTACGCTGTCCAGAAAGAGTTGTGGAGTTTTTCTTTAAAGGAAATGATTGATCCGAAAGAATCCCAGAGTTGAGTAATCTACAAAGCTGGTTTTGCTACTCTGCTACTTGTTTTTGCTATTTTGCCTGTTGAACAAATATATACTATAGGGACAAATGCAGTACCAGTAGAAAGCCTAAGCTTACACATTAAGCACTTAGCACAATTTTTAAGAACTGTTTCTGAACCTTTCTTCACCTTAGCTACTTAAGTTTCTCACACAAAAAGGCCACCAAAAGATTTCCACAAGAGAAGAGAACCTGATGAGATAAAGTAACACAAAAAAGTTAAAGAAGAAACTGTGTAAAATTTTTTAAGTGTTCATCTAAGCTATAATAAACTGAAAAAATAAGGAAACCAAAATACTTAAATTTCTACATGAAAGCCACAGAAATGAGGCACAGACACTCACCTGAAACACACATCCATACCATGAGGAAAAATATCACTTGAGTACTTGAACTGCTTTTATGGTGGCATGTAAGAGGACTGGCACTGCCTTGAAATACTAATTTTAAAGTTAATACAGAATCCGTTAAGTCAGCCGGCTGTCCCATTATCTCTACCAGACTGAGCGGCAAACAGCTTTCTCCAGAATCATGTCTGCTCTGAATATTTTTATGGAATTAGTCATGATTTGGGACAATTTGTGAACATACCAACAATTAAGACAATGTGAATGACATCATAAGTCCTTCAGGAAAAGGGAAATTGCTCATGAGACTGCTTCTCAAACTGAAAAACCCATGCAGTTATTGATTTTAATTAAAGATGTTTTCTGATATGGCAAAAGCTACTTTTAATTTCCAAGGCCAACCGTAGTGACCTTTCCACACTCTGGGAAGTTACGTCAATAGCACCCTTAAAGCATTTTGTTAAAATAATGGTGTGTGTAATATCATGGGACTTACATGCAACATCAAATATGCACCAAACAGAAACACTAGAAAAATATTATTTTAATTGCTTAGGCATCAATAATGCAAACACTTACAAGCATGTTAAATTTTCCACACAAGTTACCCCACTGATTTTCAATAGAACTACCCATGTGTGTAAAAGTCAGTGTACAAATGCATGCTAGTGTGATTTGATGTTGGATGGCAACCCTCGAGCACAAATAAAGGGCCTCTTTTCATCATTAGCTGCTAAGAGAGTAATGCAGTCAGAGATGATGCAAACACAGGATCATTTCATCTCCCTTACACTAACAGCCGTTTCCAGGCATACCTTCCCAAGATTTGTTTTCGCAGGTTACTTACTGATTGACTTCATTTGTCAATTACTTAGGAAGCAAATGGTGACAAGAACTCTCCTATGCTCAACTCAAGTTTGACCAGTTGTAACACTTCTTAAAACATCAATTAGTCTTGTTCTAATAGAGATAAATGCTGAAAGCTTCTACAGTGGTCAAAAGGAGATTAAACATAAAAAGTGGTTTGGGTTAAACGAAGTATTGTGCTTTTATTTCAACTTTTTTTTAAAAAAAAAAGTATATCTCTTACAGAATGGTTTCTTTAAAGTAAAAGAAAAACCCAAATATATCTGCTAAAAAAAAAAAAAAAAGGAATTTTTCACAGCTTTTGAAATTTCTCTACCTTTCTCCACAAGGGTATGGTTTTCAGTAAACTGACAATATTTAAATGTTAAGTTTAACATTTTTTGTAGTGGAAAACTATTACTTTTTAGACTTTTTCCAAACTGGCTGTAAGTCACCCATTTGGTCCAGTTTTATTTGTTTCCTATCTTTCTTTTTTTTTTTTTTTTTTACTCAGTTTTATCTATCATGGTCTTACCTTATTTTCCTCTTTTAAAAAAACCACACATAATCCTACCTGTTTTTCAATTAAAACAGAGCATCTTACTTGTAGATCTAAACCTCCATATAGACTGTCTGAAATTTTAAGTTTTGTCTTCCAGTATCATTCCATTCCCTCTCCAGCGTGACTTCTTCACCAAGCATACAACTGAAGACATAAGCCAATTACTAGTATCCAAGAATAAAAATCTTAAAATATCTTCTAGGCATAGAGCTTGTTCCTCAGCTACCTTATGTTTTCAGCTACCTTTAAAGCTCTTTGATCAAGTTCTTCAAATTTGTCCTCTTTGCTCTTATCACTCCTTTAATTTACTCTTCACAAATTCGTCTCTTCCTAACCCTCTCCCAGATCTTCCACTCCATTTCAATACAGCAATTCATCATCTCAAGCCTTACAAAGCTGAAGATGGACCACTAAAGATCAATGTTACTTGCTTCACTTCCTTCTTCTACCTCTGATGCGCAGCAGCAAAGCAAATAAACAATTCAGTGCAATGCAGCATTTTTATCCTTAGAAAGCATTTAACGTGATCAGATCTGGTCTCTAATGATGCCCCTTTGGCACTACAGTAAGTCACAGTAAAACTCCACTAAAGATCACGGTAGACAGGAAAGACTTCAAGAGCTCTGTCAGTGCAGGGCAAGAACAGTAACAGCAATTTCTGGACACAAGTAATATTTTCTTTAGCAGAGATGAGACATAATTATAATGAAGTTATCTGCAATGTTATCGTTCCTGCTAGTTGTACACGTAGGCTTTTAGATACTCTCCTATATCTTGCGTAAACAACTGTATATACACAGCTCCTCTACATCTCAAGCAAGGAGGGTAATGGACCTGCCTGGAGCACTTTCAGCAGTAGCACCAAGAAGAAACCTATGCAGAAGAATAGTACAACACAGCCCCAAGTACAGTTACTGAATTCTAGACTGACTCAAAAGCACTATTTGCACAGACACAATACTGTAAAGATTTACTAGTCTTGAAACCCTTAGTGTTTTGGGGTAATTGGCATACAAGCACTAACTTGATCTTAACATTGCTTAGGGGCTTGGACACCAGAAGAATGTATTCCATAAAGCAGAATTTGGAACAGACTCATTGGACCCAAACATAGACCATAAGCATGTCACCACAAAACATACCCATATGGCCACAGTCAGCCCCACCACCAGTAGTTCTACAGGACTTTTAACCAGAATGTTTTAACTTAACTGGGGGAAGAAGGGCAAACTTCAGCAAGATCTCAATTCCATATCATATTAAAAACACACAAAAAATAAAGGAGTTGATACTTACTACCACCACCCATTCGTAAGCACCATCACACAAAATCTGCTATAAAGACAAAGGTTTAACAACATAGAACACAAGTTCAACATAACACTTAAAACTGCTGTAACACAGACTCAGTCCAAAAAACTATCGTATTTCAAGTGACAGCTGTGCATTAAGTACTCGCATTATATGCACATGGGCACCAGTTCCCCCCTCCCCATTTCATTTTGACTATGCTTCAAATCCTCTCTCAAGACTCACTGCTTTCATCTTGCCTTTCTAAAACTGATCTCGACTCAGCAACCCACAAGGTCTTGGCTTATTTTACTACTTCTATCAACTTCAAGACTAAGGTATTAAAGCAAGTGCGCTTTATTTTCACAACTTGCTGCAGTCCCCACCCTTCCCATACTTCCACTCCATGATCTCTTGCTTGGTATAATATGACCAATGTTCCTACTCCCACTTGAGAATACCGTAGTTCAAGATCTATTTCAACAGAAATAACAAAGGCTTTTTAAAGAAAGAACTTGAATGCAATCCCCATTTATCTCCAAAAAGCCACATAAATACATTATAGAACTCCAAAATTTGTTTCCCAGGAAGGGAAGCTCCTGTGTTCAATACTCTTCTCAGATTATGAAACAGTTTAAAGGTTTTGTTTGCCTTTAAGAGAAGAAAAAGCTGATTCAGTTGTAAAACGAAGCCAATGATACACACTCCTGTCTTTAAGAATTCCCTCTCGTCTTTTGATGAAAAGAGAGCAAGGCATAAAACTAGCTTTTGAAAGCACTGAAACAGCATGAGACAAGCAGTACTGCCATCACAAAAAGAAACTCTCCCCCTTCTACTAAGGCTGAATAAGCAGGGGCTTGTAACCTATGACACAACTGAACTTTCACTTCATTTAAATCCCCATCTGAGAATTAATCATCTATGCTGCACACCATCTTCTTCTAAAGGTGCCTAGTCTCCAAAAGAAATACACCTGGTTGTTTATTGATTTCATGTAGGTAACAAATTTCCATCCACAAGAGGATGATATCCAGAGTACTAAAGCTCGCTTTCTTACAAAAATGAAACACTGACACGAGCTCTAGGCAGAAGATGGAACAGAAGTGTATTTGGCATTATATTTTCTGCTTCTGTTTGGGTTTTTTTTTTTTACTCTATTCTTCGCCTAAGTTTTACAGGGGCTCTGACTATGGTATTTTTGTTTCCGTCCACAACCCAAGAAATACAAGTAATAATCTAATATTCACAAAGCATTCAAGAAGAGATAAGAGTCAGAATAACAATGCTATCCTCCTCCTTGAAGGAGATCCGCCACCCAACCGCCCACCGGCCAAAATCACATAATTTACAAAGACAACACTAAACAAGAAATCCACATAAATCTGAAATTATTAGATTGTCCTGATAATGAAGATTCAGTATGTAGTCTGACTAGGTGCTTTTATAACTGATTAAACAGAACTTAATACAAATGACAAGAAAGATGCTTCCTCTTGCCTCCATACCACACAGGGTTGTTTTTTTTTAAAATGACTTTTACTTCCCCAAACCATAACAAACAGCTTACAAGTTTATACACATTGCACAGATGTACACTCTTAGCTTCACCTTTCAGTTTAAAGGCTCCCTGAACTCAGATGTAGCACTAAAGTGTTAATTCCAGCACCTTCTGCCTCTAAATTTTAACAGTGTTTAAAAAGCTATCAGATCAATGAATTTATTCTTTACTTTCATAAGGAATGTCTCAAATGCAGGGTGCGTCATTAATACTAGTTTCCAGCAGAGGCTGTACTGAGTACAGACAGCCATGCATACCACATTTTGTCTCCATACACATTTTCACTAAAGATTACCTAATTCTGTTTCCCAATCTCAGTAGTGACTTACTCCTTCCATGACAAAATGCTGAGAAACATTTTGACTTGCTTTAGAACAGACTGAGTTACAATTAAGAGGAAGCCTATTGATGCAACATCAAAATACAAGCTATCACATTAATGAGTGAAAGGTAGACATAAAGTATAGATTCACCAGAAGTTCCTATTAATCTGAAAGCAAAGCTCAGTTTATTAATATGTAATAAAATATAGTCATTAATTAAAGGGCAATACCAAAAGGAATTAAAAAAAGTCATCCTCTAAGGCCACCTTATTAACTTGCTTGCACAGTTTAGAAGTCTTGCATGTTTTCTTCCATGAAATTTGTAAGTACATGACAAAATGGCAACTAAGCTAATTGTTTTAATATCAGTAACCAGTTTATAATTCTGTTTTTCAAGCCATATCTAGGTAACATCTGCACCAATAGAAAAGCATGACAGTTTCACTTATGAAAAAGATCTTCTCTCCATGACCTTTACAGCCATAACTGAGAACAGCATTCCACAATGAAAATACAAGATGCTTTGCCTGCAACAGATTTACATCAAAGCTCCACAGTCTCAGGCAATAGCTAAAAAGGTAACAGAGAGGACTTGCTTACAAGAGCTCAGAGAAAATTATCAGTTGCTGGGGTTGCTGTCAACTACCTTTTGACTATTGGCATAAACCTGAAAATAATAACCCCACATTCTTTACCTGTTAGCATCACTAAAATCAGTGCTGGATAGGACTCAAGAGGTCACCTTGTCAATCTGCCACTCCTGAGGTAGGGATAAACAGCACTTCCTCTCTGACAGATGCCTAATTTGTTCTTAAAGATGGTCAGTGACAAGAATCCCTCCCTAATCTATTCCAATGGTTTGTTATTCTTAGAATTACAAGTCTTCCTCCCCAAGTAACCAACCCAAGTCTTCAGACCTATTATTTAAGTCAACTATTTCTCGTTTTAGTCCCCATATGCCTTTATCTTCTTCATTCTTGTAGTAGCCCAATGCATGTGACTAACTTAAGACTACAAGGAGATAAAAAGTTAACATCTGAATTTGTTCAATTCTTGTGTGTCATAGTCTTCAGGCATCTTCTGCTACTGAAAGCATCCAAAAGAGAGGAAAACCCTTTCTCAATGTACAGTGCCCAAAACTGAACACAGCATTCTAACTAAATCTTACCAGTACTGAATTCAGTAAAAAATTGCTCCAAGTTTTTCCCCCCTTGCTACACCACAGTAGAGCATTTCTTTTTCTGCACCTGCAGAACAAGATTAAACACAAAGTGAGCACCAATCAATCCATAACCTGCACATCCCAGCTTACTCAGCTCTTGTAGAACTTGCAAAGTATGTTTTGAGCAGGCATTTCAACAACAAAATGCAAAATGCACTAAACACAGAGTAGGAAGAGAGGCTGTAGAGTTGAGATGCACCAGAACAAGTACAGAAAACAGCCAGCTTTGTGATTTATACAAACTAAAGTAAAAATGACAAGATAATTAATAAACCAACTGGAATCTAGAAGCCTTTAGGATATAGTGCTTAAGCTTGAAATAGAAAGTGAGAACTGATAAAAATTAAAAATTACTTCTTTAGCCATTAATTAACAGTGTTCCCATAATGGTACTGTTAACACAAGAGTAAGAACAGGAACTGTAATTTGCAACATTTGCAAAGAGCTTCACTGCAAGCAAGACCCTTACATGTCAGAAGTGTGTAAAGGTCTCCTGGGTGAAGGTTGGCAATGGAAAACTAGTTAAAAATGTAACAAAATTAAACAGTCTTCAATACAATTAAAAATGGGACTTAGAGATTAAAACCCTCCGAGTTGTGGCTCATCACTTGGGATGTGCATTTTTACATACATATTATCAACCAGCTTTTTTTCCCCTACTCATAAAATAAAATGCAAGTGCATTTTATTTAGTAAATGCAAATGCAGTTCTGAGTCAGGCATCATGAAAGGTTAACAAGTACACTGACAAACATGAATTAATTGCAATGGCTATACCAAGGTTCATTCCAAGCAGTCAGATGGCACCTTAAATGAATAACTTCCATCCAACATCATAGTTTCTACTTTTCTTGAAGGGTACTTCAAACCCCTCTACAGAAAGCACTTCAGAATTGCCATGTGTTTATGTGCCAGTGGACAAAGCCTGAGCAAAGCACTGTCCTTATTTTAAAGGGGAATAAACAACAGCCCAGCAGTTAAATTAGTTCAGCCATCAAAAGGAAAAAAATAAGCCACAGAAGAGGTAGAAAAAATTCTTGCCTCTCGACTTTCAATTCTGCGGTTGCATCAGTGTTTCCTATCTCTTTCCACCACTGGTTAACAAAAGCAGTGGTATCAGACACGAGAGGTCCTAGGCACTGGCAAAAATACAAGAATACCTTCATCAAGTTCTGGAACTGCTGGGGAAAGGGTGAAGAAAGGGAGATAAGGACCAATACACAACTAAAGAAGTATGAAGTTTAACTCTTTACAAAGAGTTAGTTCAAACAACTGAACTATGAAGGTAACTGTTACACATTACTTTTGTGTGCTGCTGCCTAGACTGGAAAATCAATTACGAAGAAGTATCTCTACCTTTAAACAGCTTCCACTACAGAAGAGCATCAGTAAAGCAGCAAAGGGGATGAAGGAGAAGACTGCTAAAACCTGAAGTATAAGCAGGCATAAAAGAACTACAAGACCATTCAGCCACCAGCAAAAGGACTTTCTGCTTGAAGAAAAGTGTATTAGAAATAGCGGGGGGGGGGGGTAAACAGCTCAGTTAACTAACCAAAAATAAAAAGGAACTGTACTCTTTTAAACACTAACTTTATTTTTCTCCTTTCTTTCAACCTTTACTTGAAAAAAGTGGGCAACAAAAACTCCAGTATTCTAAACCAGAACATAAGACAATTTTTCCCTCAACGGACAGAAAGATTGCAACTACCTAGTCCAAAAAAGGAAATCAAGAACAGATACCTATGTGAAAATAAGAAAATGGCAGTAGATTTTATGCTTTCACGCTATCTTCATAGACAAAGAATTTAAAAGATTGCCTAAAATCAGTAAGAGGAAATTCTCTTTTAAAGATCACAGAATTTCTGAATCTCAATGCTACAGAGTATTACTGAGGACAAACTTGCCTCAGCATTCACACTGAACATAAAACCTACAACAGAAGGATGAAACAGGTATTGATTGGTATAAATCTCCACCACCACGGGGTATAACTCAGACATTGGGATTTGTAAGTCTCTTACTAGTACCTTCAGTAGCAGTAATCTTGAAGGCAATGCTAGGAAATTAAGTATCAAATGTTGATGGACCAGAGACCTTACTGGCTATTGTACATCCCATGGATTATATCAGCAAACACTCCTTGCAGCGTTAAGAAAGGCCTGGGAAAAAAAGCTAGGTACATGGTTAAAGAGGTGCATTCAGACCTGCAAAATATATCATTTAGCTCATTCTGAGCTTCTGCTAAACTAGACTTCTGCTATCCCTTGCAATCAAATTATTTGCTATCCCAGCAGCAAGAAAACAGGAAAGAGTAGCAGCTCCTCCTTCCCATATTAAAAAAAAAATAATAATAAAAAAAAAAATCAGCTGCTGCTTCGAATCCTTCCCAGGAACTTCAATGGACTGAAGAAAAAATTATCTTTGCCTTCCAAAGATACTTTATAGCCTCAGATGGTCTGCTCCCTCTCCCCTCCCCCAAAACAAAATAAAACAAAAGCAGGAATTGCACATTTTCATGTGTGGGTAAACAATGAAAAACCCGAAGCATGGCAGCAGGAAACAGGAGTAGTTAGCAGTCAGTAGAGCCCTCTGACCTCTTTCTTACTGTCCCGAACAGTAAGAACAGTTTCAGCTCTACCACTACAATCTCTGCAAAGGCAATGAGAAGTGCCTCATTTAAGGACTCTTGTCCTTACAGTCCTACACTGTCTAAATGCTTCTAAATCTATTGTTCATCAACATACCTAGAACGATAGCAGTGGCAAAGAATATGTAATCTCCCATTACTGTCTCCAGGACAACTAATACACAAGTTTTGCTTATACGCTTTTGGTCAAAAGGAAGTAAATTTGTCCAGGGTCTTAAAACCAGTTAAATTACAGTGCCATGGGCAGGGAAAGGGTCAAGATTAATCTTAAAGATTAAGCTCTAAACTGACCTACATTATACTCTATGATAAAGTTGGAACCCTGCAGCAAAATGAAACTGACTTGAGTGCTTGTCAGTTCCCCTTCCCAGAAAAAAAAAAAAAAAGAAAAAAAAAGGAAAAAGAAAAAAAAGAAAAAAAAAAAAAGAAGAAAAAAATTAGTAATTCAAGTAATTCTTCAATGCAATAGGAAGCTAACAGAAACTGCTTGAACTTTTTCTGTATGCCCTTTCCACACTGAACACGATAAAAAACAGGCAGAGGACCAATGCAGAGAGTTAGAAGGCAGAAAAAAAGTCTTGAAGTCATAGGGGACAAAGGAAATCCAATACAGGAGAGTTCTACCAGTTCAGCCGTGGACTGCTGCAGATCTGAAGAAAATTTAGATGTACCCACAATTAACACTGATGCAAGCGAATTATCAGATGTTCTCTAACAAAGCCTGTTGCCTTCAGCTTCTGTAATTTACCTCTTCCATTCTGATTTTTACTTGACAAAAATTGCATTCAAACCTTGTAAACTGGATTTCAGAAACTCTTCTCCAACTTCTTCCTAATCTACGAATCACTGACAACCGCTAGTGATCTGCATCTCTAGATTTCAAGTACTGTCAGAGCAGAGAGCATTCAGTTTCTGTGGTTCTCCTGCCATCTCTGAAACTATTTTTTTTTCATATACGTGATTCCCTGTGTCAACACCCTCCAACAACACATCCTTCTGACGTAGCTTTCAAAACATTCCCTTGCAAATTTTAGTAGTTCATACACCTTTCAGCACAACACACCTGGGTAATCACAACTGTCTCTCTTCTGTCTGCTTTAATACAAATAGAGAAAAATCAGATCAAGCCATCCGAAGTTTTTTGTGCTTTTGCTGGTTTGATTTATTGGGGGGGGGGGGGGGGGGGGGGG
>JANHGO010000063.1:5706621-5739997 GCA_024606505.1 Aquila spilogaster | reverse complement strand
GGGGTCGGCCTCTTCTCTCGTGTAACTGGTGATAGGACTAGAGGGAATGGCCTCAAGTTGCACCAGGGGAGATTCAGGCTGGACGTTAGGAAGTACTACTTCTCTGGGAGAGCAGTCAGGCACTGGAATGGGCTGCCCAGGGAGGTGGTGGAGTCACCAATCCTGGAGGTATTCAAGGAATGTTCAGACATTGTGTTGAGGGACATGGTTTAGAGAGAACTATTGGTGATCGGTGGACGGTTGGACTGGATGATCTTGTAGGTCTTTTCCAACCCTGGTGATTCTGCAATTCTTTTCACACCGCCTATGCTTCAGATGTTTGGTCACGACTCACTGTTTTCATTGTGACTTTCTACAATTGACCTCAACACTGCAAACCACAAGGTCTTGCCTTATTTCGCCTTTATCAGCTTCAACAGCATGGTATTAAAGCCAATGTACTTTACGCACATTTATTTTCCTAACGTGCTGCAGTCTCCAACTTCCCGTGCTTCCACGCTGCAATCATTTGCTTGCTACAGCATGACCAAGGTTCCCATTCCCCCTTGGAAACACTGCCAAGCAATGCCTTTTTCAACAGAATTAACAAAGACTTGAAAGGAAGAACTTCAATGCAATTCCCATTTATCTTCAAAAAAACATATCTGAATACATTACATAACTCCAGAAATTGTTTCCTAGGGACAGAAGCTCCTACGATCAATATTTCCCCTTAGATTATGAAGCAAGTGAAGCGCTTTGCTTGCTTTAAGGGAAGAAAAAGCCAATTTCGTCGTAAAATGAAGCTGCTGATATACACTCCTGTCCTACAAATTACCTCTCCCCTTTCACTGAAAACAGAGCAAGGCATAAAGCTGTAACTGTTGAAAGCATTGAAACAGCATGAGGCAAGCAGTACTGCCATTACACAAACCAACTCCTCCCCCTCTTCCTAAGGCTGAATATGGGAAGGCTTTGTAGCCTAAGACACAAGTAAACTTTTCCTTAAATCCCCACAGGAGGATTTCCCTCCTGTGCTGTACCCTTTTTCCTTCAGACGACATCTAATCTCCTTAATAAACAACCAAGGGGATTTCTTTCATGCATGCAATGAACTTCAGGCAACAAGGTAATGAAATGCAGAAAACCAACACTCAGTTTCTTATAAAAATGAACGATGACAAATGTTGGGGAGCAGATGGAGGTAGGTAGATTTGGTGCTTTGATCCTGCACCACTCTAAGTTTTACAGAGGCACTGACTGCGTTATTTTTGTTTCCTTCTGTAACCTGAGAAATGAGTAATTAACTCAATTGAATATTCACAAAGCATTAAGAGTCAGAATATCCCCACAATAGAAACCAGTGCCATGTGCTTCCTCCCCCATTTCTCTTACCAACATCAATCCTTAATCTATATCAAAAAACACATATGCAAAATAAAAGGAATATTATTCACTTCTGGAAATTGCTTTTTTGATACACTACTGTCAAATTCATATATCCAACACAATTTATGTACATAAGCACCAAAACATTCACTGCTGAACTCCTTAGAAGGGATTACCTTTTTTTCTCCCAAAACCATACAAGATACAAATGCAATGCTAAGCAAGAAGCCTACCTAAATCTGAAATGAATATTAATTACCCTGTTGACGAAGAGTCAGCTTCTAGTCTGAACACTAATTCACACAACTTCTGCACCAAAATTTTAACCTGGGGTTGAAAAAGCTATTCAATCCATGAATTTATTTTCAGCAGGAACATCTCAAAGGCAGCACGTGCCATAACACTAGTTTCCAGCAGAGGCTGTGCTGAGTACAGACAGGCATGCAGACCACGTCGTAATTTGTCTCCATGCGCATTTTCACTAAGATTACTTAATTCTCTTTCCTAATCTCAGCAGTTACTTACTCCCTCCAAGACAAAATGCTGAGAAATATTTCGACTTGCTTTAAAACAGACTCATATAAGCTACAATTAAGAGGAAACCTACTTGCAACAACCAAATGCAAGCTAGGCACTGAAGAGTGAAAGAGACAAATCACACATTCACCAGAAGTTCCAGGCTACTCTTCTGAAATAAGACGACTCATTTTATCAATATGCAATGAAATATACACATTAAACAAAAGGAAGTCATTGTCTAAGGCTATTTTACTGACTTGCTCACACACTTCAGTGGCCTGACACATATTCTTTAATGAAGTTTACAAAGGTACAACCAAGTGGCAAAGAAGCTTACTGTTGCAATATCAGTAAGCAGTTTTTAGCTCAGGCTCTCCAGTCATGTTCAGGTAATATCTGCATCTATAAAAGAGCGACAGTTTCATTTATGGCAAGGATCTTCCTGAGCTTTTCAGATGTAACTGAAGCAACATTCCACAAACAAAACACAAGATGCTTTGTCTGCAACAGATTTACATAAGAACTACAAAGTATCAGCGGAGGACTTGCTTAGAGGAGCTCAGAGAGCCGCTGGGGCGACTGTTAGCTACACTACTGGTGTCTATCCGAAAACCCACACTCTTTTACTTATTAACATCACCAAATTCAGTGGATACAACTCACGAGGCCATTCACTGAATGTCACCCCTGAGATAGGGACAAACAGCATCTCCCTTCTGACAGATAACTTGTTCTTAAAGACTGTCAGTGACGAAAATTCCTCCCAACCTATTTCAACATTCAATTACACTTCACATTAGCAGTAACACAATACTTCAAGCCCTCGCATTTAAGTAAGCCATCTCTTGTTTTAGCCCTCACCAGTCCTTATCTTCTCCCTCCTCAAAAGTAGCCTAACAAACATGAGTAAGATTACAAGGAGACAAAACATAATCACCTTAATTTTTTCAGTTCTCATGTGTTGTATACTTCAGGTATCTGATGGGTTCCTGCACGCATCCCAAAGAGAAAAAACTTTGGATGGACAGTGCCACAGCTGAGTGCAGCACTCTAACTGAATCCTAGCAGTACTCAGCAAGGTGGTGATGGGTTGATGGTCAGACTTGATGACCTCAGCAGTATTTTCCAACTTTAATGTTTCCAAGCATTTACCCCCTATACACCACAGAAGAGATAGATTTCTTTGGAACATCACAAGGTTAACCACACACTGAGCCATAAGCAACCAACACCACGCACATCCAAGCTCACTCAGCTTTTGCTGATCTTGAAAAGCATCTTTGAAGTGCACATGTGAGCAAACAACGTCAAAAATGCACTAAACTGAGCAGGAAGAGGGACTGCAGAGACAAGAAGCACCAAAAAAAGTGCGGAGAAACAGCTTTCGGATTTTTGGAAACTAAAACAAGATGGTTAATCAACCAACCAAGATCTAGAAACCTCTGGGATACAGGGCTTAAGCCTGAAATAGAAAATAAGAACTGATAAAATTCAGAATTGCTTCTCCATTAATCAACAGCATTCTCGTAACTGCTGTTAACAGAAGAAACTGGTTCATAATGTCTGCAAAAACTTCATTGCCAGCAACAGAAACTCACATGTCAGCTGTGTGCAAAAGTTGAAGACCAGTGATAGAAAACTACTGTTCAATTTCATCACTTTTTTGAACTGTCTTGTATAATTGTATAATACATACTCTACAAAGACAGAATTTAGAAATTAAAACCCTCCAACCTGCAGCTTTTTTTTCCATATACATATTATCAAGCTGCTTTTGTTCCTACTAGCTTAATTAAATGTGAGTGCATTTTATTCAGTAAATGCAAATGTAGCTGTAAGCCAAGCAGTGTGAAAGGTTCAGAAGTACACTGACAAACATGAATTAATTGAGATAGCCATGTCAAGGTTCCCATGTCAAGGTTCCTTCCAAGCAGCACCTTAAATGAACAGCTTTTACCCGACATCATGGTTTCTGCTTTTCCCTGTGAGTGGTACTTCATGCTCCTCTTACAGAAGGCACTTCAGAACTGCCATGTGTTTATACACTGGTAGACAAAGCCTGAGCATAACAATGACATTTTAAAGGGGAATAAACAACAGCACAGAAATGAAATCAGCTTAACCAACATCAGATAGAAAAAAAACTTAAGCCACAGAAGAGGCAGAAAGAAAAATCTTGCCTCCTGACTTCCAGCCCTGTGGTTGTATCAGTGTTTGCTATCTCTTTCTATCAGTGGTTAGCAAAAACTGCAATATCAGAGCTCAGAAAACAATACCTCAGTCAAGTTCTGGAACCAGCTGGGGGAGGTGTGAAGAAAAGGAGATAAGGGCTAATACAAAAATGAAAGTATTACGGTTAACTCTTTATCAATAGTAAGTTCAAGCAACTATGAAGGTACCTGGGGCATGTTTCTTTTGCATGCCACTGTCTAGGCTGTTAGATCTGTTATGAAGAAATATCCTCACCTTGAAACAGTTTCCACTATGAAGAGCACCAAGGAAGAAAAGGAAACAGGATGAAGGAGACAGCTAAAAAATCCAGGGGAAAATAAAGGCATAAACAAATCATAGGAGCACTCGGACACAAGCAAAAGGAATTTCTGTCTAAAGAAAAGCATCTAGAAATAGCAGAAATAAAAGCTGGAAAACAGCTTGGTTAGTTAGACAGAAGGAAAAGAGAGCCGTACTCCTCTTAACACTAACTGAATTTTTCTCCTTTATGCACTAACCTTTAGCTGAGAGAAAGTAGGCGGTAACAGTTCCAGTATTCTGAAGAAAACCACAAAGGACAGAAAGACTACAACTGCTTAGCCTAAAGAATGACATCAAGAACATATACTTGTAAAAGTATGAGAGTTGCAGCAGATTATATTCTTGAACTCTTCATTTCACAAAAAATAATCTCTAAAGTTTTCTTAAAACCAGTAAGAAGTTACCTTTTAAAGTTGCTCATAGAATTTCTGGATCCCAGTGTCACAGGGTATTGTGAACACATCTGCCTCAGCATTCGCACTGATCATAAAACCCATGGCTCAAAACTGGCATTGACTGACAACAACCCCCACTGCTGGGCATAACTCAATCACTGGGGTGTGTAAGAAGTCTGTTATTAGTACCATCAGCGCTTCCTTCTTTTGTTAGCAGTAATCTTGAACCTATTTACTGAAGCATCTTTAAGAAATAAAGTACTAAATGCAGATGAATCTTACCGCCTACATCAGAAAGCACTTTGCAGCACTAAGAAAAGATCAGGAAAAAAGCTGGGTCCCTGGATAAAGAGGTGCATTCAAATGCACGAAACACATCATGTTAGCTCACTTTGAGCTCCTGCTAAATTAGTCTTCTGCTACTCCCTTGCAATCCAATTATTTGCTATCCTAGCAGCAAGGAAACAGGAAAGAGCAGGAGCTCCTCCTTCCTATATTCAGAAAAGAAAAGGAAAAAAAAAAACAAACCTGCTGGTTCCAGTCCTTCCCAGGAACTTTAAAAGGACTAAAAGAAAAATGATCTCTGCCTTCCGAAGACATTTAATAGCTTGGAATGGTGTGCTCCCTCTCCCCTCCCCCAAAACAAATTAAAACAAAAGCAGGAATTGCACATTTTCATGTGAAGGCAAACAATGAAAAGAAACCCAAGTGTGGCAGCAGGAAGCAGCAAGCAGTCGGTAGAGCCCTCTGACCTCTTTCTTCCTGTACCCAACAGCTTTGGCTCTATCCCTCAGACCATTGCAATTGGTGACAGCAATGAGAAGGGCCTCACTTTGAGGATGCTCACATACACACTGTCCAAATGCTTTTAAGTTTATTGTTTCATCAGCGCACCTGGAATGACAGCAGCAAAGAGTATGTGATCTCCTACCACTGTCTCCAGGACAACCAGAGCACACCGTTTGCTTATGTGCTTGTGATTAGAAGGAAGGAATCAGTCCAGGGTCTTGAAATGAGTTGAACTGCAGTTCCAATGGGGGAAAGAACTAAAATTCATTTTAAGAATTAAGCTCTAAACTGACCTTTATTACACCAAATGAAGCTGGAACCCTGCAGCAAAATGAAAGAGAGTTGGACCTACTCAGTTCCCCTTCCCAGAAAAAATAAAGAAGCAATACTTCAGTAAGCGGGAATCTACGTAAAAGTATTTGAACTTCTGGTACGTGCCCTTTCCGTACCAAACAAAAAAAAAAAAAAGGAACAAAAGAACAGGTAATACAATGAATAGCATTAGAGGGGAAATAGACCTTTAAGTCATGGGGAACAAAGGGAAACCAAAGCAGGAGAATTTTTAACAGTTCAGCTGTGGACTGCTGCATATCTGACTAAAATTTAGGACTCACGTTAAAGGTCAATATAAGAGAAAAATGTTCTCTAACAAAGCCCATGGCCTTCACCTTTCATTATTTACCTCTTCCATTCTAATTTTTACTTGATGAAAATTGCTATCAAACTTTGCAAGCCAGATTCCAGAATTATTCTCCAGTTTCTTCCTAATCCACAAAATGTTCTCAACACCAGTGATGTGCACCTTTACATTTCAAGTACTGTCAGAGCCAAAGAACACCAGGTTGCTGTCTCATCCCATCTCAGGCGAAGCTCGGACAACATTTCTTCCATATATAAGGTTCTCGGTGCTGTTGGATGGAGAGACATGGTGCACGATAAAGCTTTCAGAACACACTTGCAAGCATGAGCAGTTCCAACACCTTGAAGCACAACCCACAGGATAATGAAAACTGTTTCTCTTGGGTCTGCTTTCATACATGTGGAGAAAGTCAAACCAAACTACCTGACATTTATTTTTTAAATACAAAACCACTTTCATTTCCTGAAGGCATATCGCTCAAAAGACACCCTGGTAGCAAGACACACTTCCCAGTCGGAACACTAAATGTGGAGCAAAGAGCAAACTAACTTAGGAAGCTTTCATGGTAGAAAGAACACAAACTTACAAGGGAAAGGGAAAAAAAAAAAAAAAAAGTCCACAGCACAAAACCTGTGGTTCAGATCCTAATTAACCACTTCCTTCAACAGGTCTTTCTGGTCACCCATCAACCACCATCTGAATATGGAGAGCATGGCATGAAAAACAGGAGCTTTTACAAAGATCTCTTTGGTCATTTCTGCACGAAGGTCTTCTCCTACACTAAAAAGCCTGCTTAAAATCAGATCGCTACCGTTTTCTGCTGAACTTCAAATTCACACCCTTCTAACAGCCAATAAATCAGTGTGTGAACACTGTGGTATAGCACACGGGACATCAGAACTTCCTAAATGTCAACCACACAAAAATCATGAGACTCAAATTGTTTCTGCTGTCACTCCATAGAAAACAGCAATGATACAGTAAGAATTTGCTCACTGCAGTTTTTAAATACTGACCTATAATTAAAACCTCTTCAAGAAATTAAGTTGCTGTGCCCAAAGCAGTGGTGCCTGGAAGGTTAAAATTACATGAGCCCGAGATGAGAGGGAAAACACAGTGTCTGAGAACCACATCTGATGAAGGTTAAGTGTCACAACTGCATTTTCATTGACAGCTGTCTGGAATGAGGACATTATTATTATCAGTGGGAAATACCGGCGACAGGTATACAGTTGGACTGAATGATCTTGGAGGTCTTTTCCAACCTTGGTGAGTCTATGATTCTAAGACTACTGCGCACCACAGTGATTATGAGAGGGAGAAAATACTGATCAATACTGAACAAAAAAACATAAGAATAGTCAGTAACAAATAGAAATTAATCCGCAGAACCATCAAACCTACTTGGTTTAGTACTTCAACTTCAAAAAGAACCGCTGCTTCTCTCTTCGCCTAATCCCCCCCCGAATACACACTAGCTTGGTGGAATTTACAAAACCAAGGTTTCCCCCTTTCAAGTATTAGTCATAATGTGGTAAACCATTATATTTAAGAAGTCCTTTCAACAACGTGCAACCGCTTTGAAGCAAAGTTGCATCATCACATCAGATCTCTAGAAATTACAATGTATTTTTAAAGCTTGTTCAGCAAATCACACCCCCAAGATAGAAGAGCGCTATTCTAAGAATATTCGTTTCTGGATGAAGCACTCCAGTACCGACACTACCAGTTGATTGCTATGTCAACCGCACATGCTTCGCACTTTTAATACCTAAGGCTGAATAAAGCTTAGAGCTTCTAACAAGTAAGTACGACCCCATCTTCCTTTCATGTGTACATTTTACCTTTTATATAAAAAACAAAAGGTCAACCAACACGAGCATCAATCTGAGCTCAACATCAACCTACAAGAACTGGATTTAAAATGTAATAGTACAGAGGACAGATTAATTTCTGGCTATTGAAAAAAGCTACTTAAGAAGGTACAGTCCTCAGAGAGAAAATGTTTCACAGCTACTAGAGAAGTGCCCCCTCCCTTCTGTTTTTTTGTTCTTCTTAATAATACCCCAGGATTTTACGTCTGTTAAATGTATTAAATATACACACTTTACAGAATCTCTGCTATAAACCCCTCATCAAGAAATCCAAAGGCCGTGGCCCTCATCCTGCAAACCACACCAGAGGAGCAAAGGTGTTCTGACACAGAAACGTGGTGGGTAACAGCCTGACTGCAGAGGGAGTCAGAAAGGAGATGGGTGGAGAAAGGAAGAGGGGGAATTTCGGACACGGACAATATCAGTAAGATAACAAGCTGTTCTGAATAGCTGTGTAACCGAATTTTCTGGCCCCCACCCAGCTGCGCTCTTGACCTTACCCAGGTTTAATAAAACCAGAGATGCTAACGGCAGATTAGCTGAGAGGAATGCGGGACTTTTCCAATTACCATACACACACACACAGAAAAAGGATATTGAAAAACCGAAAGAATCTGAATTTTTAAGGGGGCATCACAACACCACTTCTGAGCTCACACGTTTAAATCCCATTTACTCCAGCAGGAATTCCCAAGCGCTTCTCCTTTCAAGCCAACTTTCTGTTTGACACATCTGCTACAGCACCGCTATTATTCTCATCAAAAACGGAGCTGCGGGCTGACACGGCCGACTCAAACAGCAGCGCGAGGGCCTGCAGGGGAAACTGCCTTCAGAGCATTCCCATCAGCCCGACTGCGAGTCGGCTCACACAGCGAGCTACAGTCTTTCAGCTAGGAAAAAAAATAAAGGGAAAAATCGAAGAGCCTGCCCGCCCCGTTCCTCAACGGAGGAAAGTTTGGAAGGGGAATGGATGTGCAAACTGGCATTATGCGTAAGAAAGACGCGGCCGCGCACCCACCGGCCCCCCCGGGGGGAGGAAGGGGCAAACCAGGCGGGGTCCCCCCCTCCCTTCCCGTTCCCCTTTGTTTACTGGACGGACCGTCCCGCTCCGCTCCACATCCGGTGGGACCGGCCCCGGCCGAGGAGGAGAGGCCGGCGGGACGCAGCACGCCCGCAGCTCCCCGTTCCTTTTCAGCCGTGGCCCCGCAGCACGGCTCTCCCCGTACCCCCCCCCCCCCACCTCAGCCGTACGGAGCCCTCCGCTCGCAGCGCGACTGTGTGCGCGCACAGAGCCAACGGTGGAGGGGGGGGGGGGTTCCCTGCGCAGCCTCCCCTCACACAGCGGTACCCGAGGAGATGGGGGGAACGGAAGGAAAGCCGCTGCCCCCCCAACGCCCCCCTCCCCGTTATGTAAGCCAGGGCCGCCTCACTCCGCTCCTCAGTGCCCCCTCCTCACGCACTCACCGCGCTGCGGGCAGCCGCCCCCGTCCCGCCCCGGCGATGGGTGGTGAAACCGTGAGGCGGTGAAGCCGTGCGGTGTTCCCGCCGCGGCGCTGCCCGCCCCGCTCTCGGTGGCTCTGCGCGGTGAGGAGGGCGGGCGACGGCTCGCTCGCTCGCTTCCTTGCTCGCTTCCCTGCCTGCCCGCCTGCCTCCCAGCTTCCCTGCCCCGGCCACTCCAGGCCGCTCCCCCGCCCTCCCGGCGCGCTGCACCATGGGATGCGCGCTGCCCTCTCCCTCCCTCGCTCGTTCCCCGCACGAACATGGCTGCGGGGGAGGAGGGAGGGGGTCAGGCTGCCGCCCCTCGCCCCGAGGAGGTGGGCGCTCCCGCCCCGCCTGCGCAGGCGCCTCAGGTGGCGGAGCCGTTGGCCGCCGCCCCCGGTGCTGTCAGGGGATCGGATCTGGTGCGGGGGGCTCGGCGGCCTCGCGGGGTCCATCGTCGCTCCTTTCCCCGAAGCGCGATCCTTTGGGGCTGAGGGAAAGAGGGGTGAGCTCGTCAAGGACGGAAGCTTAACCCGTCGCGCTCCTCTCTGTGTCTCAGAGGCGGCTCTCCACGCTCGAGCTCGTGTTCTGGGGTTTCTGTGACTTGCTGCAAGAGAATAGCAACAGAACCGGTGGGGGGACTGGAAACGATATGTATGAGGAGCAGCTGGGGGAATTGGGGTTGTTTACGCTGGAGGAGATTGAGACCTCATTGCTCTACACGTATCTGAAAGAAGGTTGCAGCCTGTGGGCTGTCATACCATCAGTAAGGTTGGTGAAGAGCGCTGAGGTCATCTAGTCCAGCCATTGACCCATCCCCACCATGCCCACTAACCGTGGCCTCAGCGCCACATCTGCACGTTTATTAACACCTCCAGGGTTGGTGACTCCAACCCGTTCAATGCATTACCACTCTTTCTGGGAGCATTGTGAGACAGTTTTCTCATGTCCTATCACTTGGCACCTGGGAAAACATAATGACGATATGTAATGCCCTTAAGTTGCCCCACGGGAGGTTCGGGTTGGTAATTAGGAAAAAATTCTTCTCAGAAAGAGTGATAATGCATTGGAACAGGCGGTGGTGGAGTCACCAACCCTGGAGGTGTCCAAGAAGCACGTAGACGTGGCACTGAGGAACTTGGTTTAGTGGGTATAGTGGTAATGAGTTGACCTTTGGTCTTCATCTTAGAAGTCTTTTCCAACTGTTGTGATTCTGTGAGTGGGACAGGCTGCCCGGTGAAGTGGTGGAGTCACCATCCCTGGAGGTATTTAACAGATGAGTGGATGTGGCACTGAGGGACGTGGTTTAGTGGTGGACTTGGTAGAATCATAGAATATCCAAATTTGGAAGGGACCCATAAGGATCACATCATCATAGAATAACCCGATTTGAAAGGGACCCACGTGGATCATGGAGTCCAACTCCTGGCTCTGCACAGGACCACCCAAAAATCAGACTGTATGTCTGAGAGCATTGTCCAAGATGCTAGTTGAACTCAGGCTCAGTGCTGTGACCACTTCCCTAGGGAGACTGTTCCAGTGTCTCACCACCCTCTTGGTGAAGGGCCTTTTCCTGATATCCATCCTGAACCTCCCTGGTAGCGTTAATTGGACACGATGATCTTGAAGGTCTTTTCCTATCTAAATGATTTTATGATTGCAACTGGGCATACCAGCTGAGGGAGATGTGAAACTACCTTCACACAAGCTTGCTCTGGGGTCTCTGGCCTCACTTCTTTTCCATGGTGGCACTGGTTGGCTTGATTGTTCTCTTATTTCAAGACTGGGTATATTCTCTTTCAAGAAAATGCTTACACATGACTGCATGTTCACATGCTTGTAGGTCGTTGAGCATATTTAACATCTAAAGTCTGAAGTAGTCATTTTAAAAGTCCTTCTTATTACACCTCCTACCTTTAGTAGCATTTGAGTTCCGTTTTTGCATTTCTCCTTGTCCCAGGCAGCCCTGGCTTGAGCAGATCCCAGATCCCTACCTCTGTGATTCTATGAAATATCCCAAGCCAATCTATTAGGTAAGTTTTGGACATGATATAAATGCATCAAGCACCACATAAAAGCAAGTCCTAGAAACTATCTTTTAAACACAGGTGCAGCATTGCTGTCGGCCTTTTATAGAAGAGCTGGGCTATTAGAATGGTTGCTAAAAAAGTAAAAAATAAAATGGGAGGCCCATTGACTTCCTTAGCCCAGAAGGTTTGCGCATGAATCTGTCAGGCTCCTGGGAGAGCCCTTTTCCCAGCAGACTTGTAGGCTAGACCAGATAGCAAATACATTCTACTCTGTCAACTGAAGCTGGATCACTGTGCAGAAATGGAGGAAGGAAGGAAGAATGATTGCAGTTATTTTATAATTATTGGTCTGAGAATCACTATTGATGCTCTTGCCAGAAAAGGTAGAAATGTGCTAATTAAAATTACTGATGACAGAAAGTTGGGAGGCTTTCAATAAAGAGGATGTTCACAGTAACGTTCACGCAGGAAAAAATAGAATACTCTTGAGGACTGGGATAGAAAAAAAAGGAAGGAAATACATGAGTAAAAGCAGGAGTATATTTTCCATGTAATATGAAGGGAAGGGAGGGGAGGTGTAATACTAGAAAGAGAAAATGGAACTTCATGAATTTTTATGATATGGTGATAGGGAATTACACTAAATGACTTGTCCAAGCATTTTATCTCAATTACTCATTGTTTCTCCTTTGTTTCAGTCTTTGTACAAAGATGTCAAAGTGCTCCAGCCTCTGAGCAAACTTAGGAAGATGTGAAGAAGGTGTTGTGGAGAGCTGAGACAGTATTTGAGTTTCCAGATGCATCCGTTCACTGAATGTACAGGCCTGAAAGCATTTAGCTTCTCTTCAGGACTATATCCTTAGGTACAAAATAGTAGCAATACCTGCTTTATACCATATCTAGTATATTCTATTGTTTTGATACACAGATTTAATAAATATTCTTGTTTTAGATACCTTTTAAAATCTCTTTGCTCTAATAAATATTGACTTAAAACTTTATAATGACTTATAACTTTATCTCCTGCAGATTCTCTGGGAAGCATCAGTGTGCCAATTCTCTCAGTTTTACAGACAAGAAAACTACTAAGAGATATGAGGCTGATTTACAGAGGAGACAGAGTAAAGCCAGAGCAGTTTTAGAACAGAGAGCCTAATTCTTCTGTTTCTGCTGAATCTTGTAATAGTTACACTTTTTCACATGGAAAAGAAGTATGCTCTCTGAAGTCCTTGGGAGTTTTCCCATTGGTTTAAATGAGATAAAGGCAAGCCTGAAATAATACATCAAATTGGTATTTTCTACCAATTCCTGAGAAGTCTTCATTTCAAGTACTATTGAGATTTTTTTTGTGCTGGTTTCTTGTTGCTTTTTTCACCAGCAAAAAAGTTACGAAAACAGAAGCCATCAGCAGCGTGCTTACTTTGATAAAACACTTGCTGGGAAATCTTTCTCACGTTACAGAATGTAATCGTTAGTCAAATGTAGAGGAAGTTCCGTAAAAGCTGCTGACTGAAACTCTCAACTGGGAGAGGGGAGCTGTGTTCAAGTGTATATCTGATGACAGGTTACGTAGTTATCCAGACTAAAAACTTCAGCAAAAATTCAAGAGGCATGAGTACAGTGATAGTCACTGTTTCTGTATGGACCATAAAGCATCACCAGTTTGAGATCTCTGCTCTGTTTTTCCCCCTCTTAACTCCAATTCCTCATTCAAACTTACTGCCTTAGAGAAAGACAGGCACTTCAGAAGTTCATCAATCCTATCTACCAAGAAAACAATGAATCGCTCTCTGATCTCTCTGATTGTATCTATTTTTCTCAATTGACTACTGGAAAGCCTGGGTGATTAGCCTAAATCTTTACAGAGGTAACCTTTTATGAGATGTGACTCGCACCCTGGTCTTCTAAGATTCTTGTTTTCTTTTAATTCTTGAATTTTTTTACAGAAAACTAGAGTAGTTTTCTTTCCAGCTTTGTCTCCATGGAGGTTATTGGTAGATGGAAATGAGACTATCCCTTTTTAAGTCATTATTGAACAAATAGTATTGAGGTAAGGCGTTCTGTTCAATACTTATTTTATTTGTCTATCCTATGCCATTATCTCATTCAATTTGCAGCAGTTATTAAACCTGTGCTGCATTGGTATAAACAAAAAGGTAGGAAGTTTCATTTTAGTGCACCATGTATTGTCTTTCCTTTTATTGAATGATGGAGTAATAGCTTTAAAAAGACCCAGTTCTTTCCGGTGTTTTGGAGCACAGCTGCAGTCAGGCTGTTCTGCAGGATGGTAAATATTCATTAAAGCAACTGGAGTGATCAGGCATACAAGAGACAGGTAGCTCTGTACTGCAGGACTACTTCAAGCTGTGACAGTGAAATGCAGGGAGATTTAGAAAAAAAAGGAGAAAATGGCAAGATGTTAAATATTTCATAAAATACACATTAATGTTCATCATAAGAGGAAAAAATGCTTTTTAAAATAATTCAGATCAAGCATAGATTAAGAAGTCTTCAACTGCATTCATAGGGAGTCTACACAGTACTCTGCTGAATGAAAAGTAGATGGTAGATACCTGTTTTATAAGGTAGATATAGGTGAAATAAGAATGCCCATCTTACTGGAGTTACAATCTGCTGCAAACCCAGTGCTGCAATTTATTTTTTTTTCATGTGGGATTTTTCATTGTTAAAAATAGTGACGACAGCATGGAATAGCTTGAGGGATCAGGTCCTGCACTTAACAGTGAATCATTTCTTGCAGGTGGAGGATGAGCATTACAGGAATTAGGGGCACAGCGGTACGGGCAGCCTAATGGTTTCAACATACAGATTTGTACTATGTAAGGCAACAAAATGCTAATCATGTTAAAATGCACATCTTCATCTTCTGAGTTTAAAAAAAAAAAAAAAAGCCTAACTGTTATATTAGCATTTTTGTACAGCCTCTAGAGCAGAGGATAAATGGAAAGGCACCAAATGGAAAATTTTCTGATTTATTAAAAAACAAATGCAAAAAAAAAAAGAAAAAGAGCCACAAAGAAATTCTTAAGGAAAGTTCCTCGGGAAATCAGCAAAACTGTGCAAAGTCAGGAAAATTTTGTATGGAAAAGACTAATTAGTGGCTGGGGGACCCATTTGATGACTTGCTGTTATTAACTAAAACCTCCAAAGCAAATGTTAATGTCTTAATTAGAAGCACAGTAATAATCTCCTAGATTTCCCAATGGGAAGCAAGCAAAAAAAGTCCAGTAACATTTTTTTTTTAATTTTCTGGGTACAACTGTCTAAAAGCAGATACGTCAGCAAGAGAAGCCACCCAGTATACTTCCTTTGTGGAGACAAGCCGCTTTGTTTTCTGCTGGCAACACGGGCCACCCCACCTGGCCTTTCAGCATAGTGACAAGGTAGAAGTAAGAGATCAGTAAGTCTATTTAGCTTTCTAGAAAATCAAAATGTTTGTCCTTACTGGTGGCTTTGCTTTCTGGAAAGAAAGGAAAGACCCCACGTTGGCTTAGTTAGCCAGGACTGGACTAGCATAGTTTACTTTCTAGGAGTGCTCTTGGTGGCTTTCCCAGTGAATATCCAACTTTCCAGTTCTGAGCCAACCTGCAACACTCACATTTTCAGTTAGTCAAACTGGTATTGAAAAAGCTCATTTTTTTTATTGTGTCCTTACACAGTTCTGGTTCTTTGTTGTTATTCAGATCAAGTCAGCATTTTGCAAAAACAGTGACAGCAGTGTCATCACTCTGCTCTCTGTCGAATCCCTCCCCAAATCCCTTCAGCTGCTTTGGTAAGCTTACATTTTTCCTGTGGAGCCCCTTGATGTGTAAAATGTATGCGGTGTTTTGATCAAAGGAGTCCTTGTACTTAATGCAAATTTCAACGCGCATATAGCAGTCAGATGTGAATGTATAGATCTAATCCTCCCACTCTCCAGAGTGACACTGGGCCCACGGGACATCTGTCCAGCTAGAAGGGAAGATGGCTGTTGAGGAATATTTTATCATAGAATCATAAAATCATTTGAGTTGGAAGGAACCGTTTACGGTCCTCTGGTCCAACTCCCCTGCAATGAACAGGGGACTGTTCCTTTTTTTAAGGCTCACTTAAGCCTTACCTATTTATGATAAGATTAGCTAATGTTAGTTCTGGACACCTATGGTGGTCCAGTCTCAATGGTTACAATGACCACACTTGAGAAACTGTGCTTTTATCTTTTAAAAGATAGTTCAGCTCCTGGGCAAAATCTTGCTGCAATCCTTTCTGCTGCTTAAGTGACGTATCAGACATCTGTAGATTTTCTGTAGATTTATTTTGAAACACAGATGCAAATACACAGAGTATTTTTTCTGTGGGTATTGATGATCACTGTTGGTCAGTCTCATTTTCAGCAAGTTGTTTTCAATTCATATGAATATTGATTCTTGTAATACTGTCTCTATTTTCCAAACTCTGTTTATTTGGTTATGGTTTCTACAACTTTGCTATCAGCTTATTTTTAATTCTAGGTGGATGGAGTTCTGACAGTTGAGACAATATGACCTGTCATCATGGAATCTGTCCCAGCATCATGAAGACTTTGATGCCATGTTGGTTTGGATTTTAGGAGTGGAATACAGGCCTGGTACTTGTTCCGTATGCCTTTTCTGAGTTTTAGGGTTCTCTCCATCTTTACTTTACCTGTGACCATGGACATTTTTCTTTCTCTGCATTTCCACCAAAGTCTGGTGGATAGAGGCTGAAGTTGTTCTGTTGGACCAGGTGTCTTTCTCTTTGATAGCTGCATTGCAGTGTAGGATGTGCTGAAGGGAACACATTCTAGCACTTGGTTCTAGGGTGGAGCAATTCTTCCAATCCTGTATTCTGTTTCAGAGACAGAAATCTTCTTGCATTACATTTTCCTCTTGTTAAAAAAGTTACTTTAAGTTGTAGTCAAGATATTGCTGACCAGTATTTATGACCTGAATTTATTCTACGATGGCTGCACAGGGAGTCCCTGCTGTCTAAATGAAGTCATTACTTGGGAACCTCTGAATGAATGACCTCATAACTTTAAGTCAGCCTGAAAAAGTATATCTAGGTAGAAGGTTTATGTCATTCCTCTAAATTTTTCATCCGTTACTTCTCTGAAAGATGGAATAAAAATAGGATAAAAGAGGACTATAATTTTCTTGAGTTCAGATCCATGCTCTTCAGTTGCCTAATTACAAATTGATAATTTATTATCACTTAGGATTCTGAAGAGTGAGGATAGGTGCTGTTGTACAATTTTTTTGACAAGAGACTCTGAATGTTTAAAATATAAAGTTAAATACCTTACCAGATATATTTAGAAGACAGTGGTGCATTGGAAAATACTTCCTTTGCAGGATTTTACAGGCTGAGAGAGCTGGGGCTGTTCAGCCTGGAGAAGAGAAGGCTCAGGGGTGACCTGATAGCGGCCTTTCAATATCTAAAGGAGCAACAGGAAAGAAGGGGACAGACTCTTTAACAGTGTCAGTTGTGATAGGACAAGAGGAAATGGCTTCAAGTTTAAAGAAGGTAGATTTAGATTGGATATAAGGAAAGTCTTCTACAGTGGCAGTGGTGAGGGACTGGCACAGGTTGCCCAGGGATTTGGTGGATGCCTCGTCCCTGGAGACATTCAATGCAAGTCTGGATCAGGACCTGAGCACCCTGATGTAGCTGTGTGTGTCTCTGTTCATTGCAGGGGAGTTGGACAAGATGACCTTTAAAGGTTCCTTCCAACACAAAAGATTCTAGGATTCTATGACTGTCCAACTCATGAATATCCTATTCTGTGTCCCTTCTGTGCTAACTGACATTCACTGACATGTTTCACTGTATAAAAAGAGTGATTTTTTTGTAGTGTCCTTTTTGTCTTGTTACACCCTTAGTTCTACCTACTGGTTTTCTCAGTACAGGCTCAACAGCTTTGCCTCTTTTGAAGCTGCTCTGTGAAGTGCTTTAGTATCTGACTACCACAATACCACACTTGAGTTTATTTATTGTGTGGGAAAAGTATTGCACCAAAAAAGGAAGAGAGAAGGCCTGTGGCTGGACTTAAATCAATGTGCTTTGCTTTGGAGGGCTAAATGGGTTGATTATGGCACACACAGGAGTGATGTCACGCTTTGAAGGTCCCTTCTAGCTGAACTAAATCTACTACTATCCTCTCCTCTCATCTTTGTGACCCTTTGCTGGATTCCTTCTAGTATATCCCTGTCTTAATATTACATTAATACAATGTTATATTATGATGTTTATATATATTAATATTATGTTAATAATTCAGCTTTAAATACAAATTTGTTCCTGAAAATGTTACTCTCCCCCCATAAAAGTGTAATAGTTTAATTTTTATTAATGCAGTTAACAAGTATGACTATCTAGCTTTGTAACGGAATTATTGCACTGAGTAAAAGCTGCTTCAGAAACAGCAAGAGACAAAGAAACAGTGAATGTACCAAACTATGACTGTCTAAAGGAGTCAAACATTTCTTTGTTGTGGATGCCTGCCTCTCCAGGAAGTTGGCTGGCTGCAGCAAGGAAAGGAGCTTTGTCAATCAGCTGTGGATTATTTCTTAGTATTTATTTAGAAACATATTTTTTTGTGCATCGCTGTTAACTTTGTAATACGTATCAGCTTTGTAACTATACAGGGTATTTAATGGTCAGCGAGTTTACAGGTTAGAAGAAGCAGTGTGGTTTTAGGCCTTTTTCCTGCTGTGAACATCCTGGGGGGTTTAATGTCATTAAGTGTTTTGATGCCCCCAGTTCTAATCTGTTTAATAGGCATAACAATTCCAGAGCTATGAAAGATACTGGGTGTTACATGTAGGAGGGTGAAGCTGTCTGAATACCAAAGACCAAATTTCTTTGATGGCTTTTTTTCTCTGTCTTCGTACAGTTGTTTCCCCAATCCTGCTATCTGTAGCTTAGGAAAAAACTTATAGAGCTTCAGGGAAAGGTTGGAGTTGTGCTCAAGGGAGAGGCAAATATTTCCTTACTGTTCTGTTCAGATGTTGCTAGATCAGCTCCTGCATAAGCCTTTTTTTGTATTTGTTGATGTTGAACTTGTTACAAACTAAGCTGCTTTGTTTATTTTCCGAGCAGGGGGAGAGATCTTTCAAGTTCCTGTTATTAGATATTCCAGTGCTGTCTTTTACTCTGATTTTAATCAGAGGAATGTGACCAGAATGTAGTAAAAACAAAGCCTGTTAAGGCATTTGAGAGATTTCATGCTTAAAAAACAAATTGTCTTTACAGGTACGTATTGGTTCCCCTTTGCTGTAATGGGGGAAGCTGTGCACTTTGACAGCAGAAACCCACAGGTGTTGATGTCAAGAATAGAAATGAAGGTGATTGCTCCTAGTGAGCTGCCAATGAAAATATTTGCAGAGAATATTGTTTTTGTTAAGTTTGCATTGAACACTGTATGTACATCTTCTGCAACACATATGAAATTTTGTGAATAGTTGTTATATTTTGTCACTGGCGTGATTTAGTAAGGAAAACATGCTCCTTGAGCCTATCAAGGCACGAGCTGAAATATCTGGGTAGGCAAAGAGCTGTACACTGTTGGCAGCGCTTCTTCCAGATATTAACACCTGGGCTATTTGGAGTGTACACCTCTCCTACTCTTCCTGTAGCAAGAGACCACCTCTAGGATTTAGTTCTATATGGCTGTCTTTATACTTTAAAGAGCAACAGTTTCAGTTAATCTCGATAATGTGAGAATTCCAGAAGCTTCTAGTATTTTTAACAGCTATTGTCTTTGTTAATGACCAGATTACACCAATTGCCAGAATACAATGTGATTTGTGAAAACACATAGTATGCACTCTGCGGTAATGTGGTTATTACATGTTGCTGGGAGGGGAGCCGTGCATATGTTAAACATAATGAATATGTGTAACTAGTGCAGAAAGCAGGATTTCATTCTAGTACTATAAGCTCTAAATCAAAACACCTCTACATTTTAGAGATGGTTTGAATTTAGGTTTGAGGGTGTATAGTTGTACACTCAATGAATTCCTACAATTTCTGCATTAGCTATAGGATGACATGAGAAAGCAATTATTTAGCCCAGGTACTGAGCTTCTCAGAGGAGGGCTTAGGAGGCTGTGAGCTTCAGCATTAGCACATCACATGCTCATGGCATATGTTGGGGATGTGTTTCATAGAATCATAGAATCCTTAGAGTTGGAAGGGACCTCTGAGGGCCATCGAGTCCAACTCCCCTGCAATGAACAGGGACACCACAGCTAGTGTTTGCATGGGTTTGTGCCTTCCACATTTCCCTTCTCTCTGTATTTGTTGGGAGCTTTGCAGGGTGCAACAGTTCCAAAATGCCTTGCCAAAAGATGAGGTAGAGCTAATCTGAGCGAAGCATCTGTAATGGAGGTTTCTTCATTCAAACAAATCAAGTTGAAGCAGATGAGAGTGCTCAGCATCTTGTCCTGAATTATACATCTGTAGTCACCTGGATCACGCTCTGAGCTTAACGATGAGATCTTTACTGACCCTGTTGAGTACTTGGAGTACCTGCTAACATTTTAGAAGCTGGAGTAAGAGAGATGAATATCCGTGTTCTAGGATCCACTCCAAAATCCATCAGCAGAGTCATCCAAAGACGTGGTGCCATGTAGGACACAAAGGCAGTACATTTGTTATCTCTCCCACTGTGTCTGTGCTGTGCTGCTGGAATCTAAAGCAATGCATCGGCTGCTGCAGATTCAGGGTGAACGTGTGCTCACCGTACACTGTGCAGTACCTGGAACTTCCCAGCTGGGAAGCAACTCCAGAGATCAGCAGAAAATCTCTTGTTGACTTTGGCGGCCTTTAGACCAACCCTGAATCTCTGCAAAATGCTTGTGTATCCTGTAGAAAATTATTATAATCTAATATTTATAGATAGGGAAAAAAGAAATCACTCACTGAAGGTCCCTTCGGAGTATCCAGCTTCCAGTTCCATTTTCAGTTTGCCAAGCTATGCAAAGTTTTACTTAGCAGTGCTATATAGCTGGAACTGAGCTTGTAGATTCTTTAAATTGATTCCAAAGGAGTTTTTTTTGCTGGAGACAGATTGCAGCTTTTTTAACCATAAAGCAGTACAACATGCTTGTGATTTTTAAGCACTGCTGGATTGTGGTGTAAATTCTTCCTTTACAAGACTTCGAAATATCTTTTGACAAAATCAGTTAGTAACTTTATGATTGTAGCTGTTTTGATCTGAAATACATTTGTTCAGTCTTACCATCAGTAGTCTCTGAGTTGGAAAGCTTCAAAGCAATTCTCCACCTTCCCCTAAATGTCTTCTATTACAAAGAAGCTAAGTTTAAGTGTTTTGTGCACAGAACTGCTACCTTACAAGGGTCCGTAAAATCTAAATTTCAGCAAGGGAGCTTTTGGAATTTTGATTTTATCTACAATTTCTTTGCAATGGAAAGAACATCTTTTCTCTAGAGCTAGAGAAGAGTTGGAGAGTGGAGAAAGTTCACAGCCTCTGTTGTTGTGTGGATCGATGCGGTCCCTGCATCTCTCCAGTCAATCTCTGCCTGAGAAGTCAGCCATAGGAAACAAAATTTAAAAGAACACATTCAACAGCTATAGTGGTGTTATTTTAAGCTACCATTTCCAACAATGTTCCCTCAGTCAAAATAATACAAGTGCTGGACTATTTACCACAATAAATAAGGGCTGTTTTAGAGTTCATTAGGCTTCTGTTGTATTTCTTACACTGCAGCTGTAGTGTCAAATACAGAATTACTGGAAAGTCACCTGTGGAATATTTGATGCCCTGAAATACAGGCTTGGTCATGCTTATTTTTAGGCACATACACCAAGATTCCTTCATTATTTTGCATTTTCTTTCTAATGAAAGTATTTGTTTCTTGAGTTTCAAGGGACATACTTGATACATTCATTCATGAGCTAAAATGAGCTGAAGTGAGCCCACAGAGGAAGAGATTACTACAGGAGAGTGGCTTTTACTACTGCTAAACCAGCCAAATATTTGCAGCTTTGCAATGATTCATCCTTTTTCCTCTTTTTCAGCAGCAAGTATTTTGGAAGAACAGACTAAGGAAGGAGCTAATGATACTCCTGGCCCAAAAGAAGATCAAGTCCTTTTTCAGTGAATAATTTGACCTGAATCAAATCCTTCGTTGTTATAATGTGACCACAGAAGTGAGCAGAACTGTCCCTATTTATCCTAACTAGGGAACAAGCCCTCTATCTCATGCTTTTATTCAAATTTGCTTCAAAATATTCATTATTATTATTTAATATTCACTATTATTTCTATAAAAGCAAATATTTAGGCCTGAGGACCTATCCTGAGCAAAGTATTGCAGCACTTAGATTATGACCATCCTACAAAGAGCACGGCCAGAGGAGCCTGTGCCTGAAAGAAGCTTGTGAGTCATCAGTGCACCATCATGAGCTGCCTTGATCCTGAATTCAGCAGTGGAATTCAACCACAAAACAGTTAATTTTCCAGTCCTAGGGCGTATAGTAAACTAGCCACGAATTAGAAACCTTTCAGTCTCCACCCTTCATTTGTCCATGTCCTTGGAGTTGTTTGTGTTTGCTTTTTTCCCAAGGTAGTTTCTTGGCAGCCAGTTCCTCTTTCTCCCTTTAAGGTGCCTCCACCCTCCTAAATTACTTAGTTCCCCATTCACTTTTGGGTCCTCTCCCTTGAGCATCCACAGCACATAAACATTAGTTCAGTCCCAGCTGTCCTTGGGATTCAGATACTTCCCTCTGAAATAAAAACTAGTTGTAGTGCTTGGGTTTGCTTGTTCCAAAAACACCCTCATAGAGGACTGTAAAAACAGTTCTGTAGGTTTATCTCCCTTTCTTGTATAACGTCCTCTGACATCCTCTTAACAGATTTTACACCCTTAGGGACATGGTTTAGTGGGCATGGTGCTGATGGGTTGATGGTTGGACTAGAGGATCTTAATGGTCTTTTCCAACCTTAATGATTCTATGATTTTAAAAAAAAAAGAATAATTACAAACCATGCACATCATTGCTTTGCAATTCCTGGCATAGGAGCCTGGGGTAATAAATTTTGACCTATAGACTGACCATCCTTAGTCTTCTGAGGCTTCCAGTTCCCTGAAGATAGAGTCCTTTGCATCTCGGTTTTCAGATGCTGAGTCTTCAGTGATAGCAATCAAAGTATTCTTGTCCCTTGCTTTTCTCTCCAGCTCTGCACTGCTGCGGCTGTATTGGTACGGCTGCCTGAGGTGATGCAATGGAAACTGGGCTGTGGGGCTCACGCAGCTTAAAAAAACATCAGGGTTCTCAACCATTGTAGTTTTCTCAAATACATTTAGAAGTTATTAGATAAATACACAAAACCATGAATATCAATTGCAGAAATCAGAAGGGAGAAAAAAAAACCTTTATTTATTTTTCCTCTTAATCAGAGTGAAGAAGATGCACTCATTTCTAATAAAGTACATTAAAGGAATATTCCCTGGGTCTATACGAAATGTTCTTCCCTTTGTGTCCAGAATGTGCCAAGGACAGCTGAGAACATGAGAATCGTTTCCAGAAAGGCCTCTTTATCCACAGCTTCTACTTGCATGCTTTGTGTGAAGAGCTCAAAGCACATTACAGATTTAGCTAAACTGATGGTGGTCTCCAAAGGGTAAGAAGTATTCCCCTACTGGTGAGTCAGGTGGCACCTCAACAGGTGAAACATCATGCTCAAGGTCAGGCAATGAGCCCATGGCAAAGCTGGAAGAGAAGCAGTAGAGGTGAATTTATTAGGGACCGACGGCAGCCAGCTGCCTTGCTGCAGCTGTGCTCGGGGAACATTGATCTTATTTTGTTGATGCAAGTGAACTTCTCTAGACAGGGAATAGCACATAAAACCAAACCATTTATCAGCTGTTAAGAGAAATGAGCTGTAAAATGTTAGGCTGTCACAACTGTAATGCAGGCAGCAATTAGTAAGCTTTGAAGGGGGGATGTTTTTCCTCTCTATCCTTCTTGTATGTTCCTATAAAGCTTTGGTCCTATGGAAAGCTATTTCCGAGACTCTTACCTTGCAGAGTGCATATTCTGATAATAGATTATTTCAGTCTGGAAGCACTCCCACCACCTTTTTTAAAAGTATAATGCAAGGATCTTTCCATTTTGACACGCTAGACACGTTTCTGGATGCAGAAACATCTCTTACCTAAACCCCTAGAGGCCTGGAAAGAGAGATGTATGGCTTCACTACCTGAAGTGAAACTTCTGTGCCATTGGAGGCAACAAGAAAACTCTGGCTATAAGTAAAATAAAAATCACTGTGTTCTAAAACTTTTAGAAAAAGGCAAATCCAAAAGCCCAAGCTGTGGAGAGATAATTATAAATCTGTCCTTGTTCTAACCATGCATCTATTCACATTGAGTTGCACAGTAACAGCAAGGGCAGAGTAAAAACAGCAGCAATGTACCTCAGATAATGCTGATTCCCCCGGCACTATATGAACTGGTGGCACTCTAAGAGATAACAAAGCAGAATCATAGTGCCATAAACTCAGACGATCAACCAGGTTGGAAAAAACCTTCAAGATCACCAAATCCAACCATCAGCGTGGCCTACTGAGTTCTGCCACTAACCCATGTCCATCAATGCCATATCCACATGTCCTGAATGCTTCTAGGAATGAGGACTCCACCACGTCCCAGGGCAGCCCATTCCAATCTTTCGATCTTTTCCTTCATCCTTCCTTACTGAAGACCACAAGTAGTTTTTTCCCTGAGCAGGGACCTGAGCAAAAGTTGCTGCTGGATCAAAATAAGGTGATCATCCCTCTGTACTCAGCACTGGTGAGGCCACACCTCAAATACTGTTTTCAGTTTTGTGCCCCTCACTACAAGAAAGATAACGGGGCCCTGGAGAGTGTCCAGAGAAGGGCAACAAAGCTGTGAAGGATCTGGAGCATAAGTCTTATGGGGAGCAGCAGAGGGAGTGGGATTGTTCAGTCTGGAGAGGAGGAGCTCAGGGGAGACCTTATTAAAGCTCTCTATAGCTGCTTGAAAGGAGGCTGTGTTGAGGTGGGGTGTCAGGCTTTTCTCCCACGTGACAGTGATAGGATGAGAGGAAGTGGCCTTAGGTTGTGCCCGGTGAGGCTCAAGTTGAATATTAGGAAAAATTCTTCTCAGAAAGAGCAGTGAGGCATTGGAACAGGCTGCCCAAGGAACTGATGGAGTCACCAACCCTGGAGGTGTTCGATAAACGTGGAGATGTGGCGCTGAGGGACATGGTTCAGTGGCATGGGTGGTGATGGGCTGACGGTTGGACTCGATGATCTTAGTGTTTTTTTCCAGCCTTAATGATTCTATGATTCTATGATTTGTGTTTATCATTTATCTTAGCCGCTAAAACCCAGTGTCGTTCTTCTCCCATTCGGTCCCTTGTTTTTACTAGTTTTTCACTCACTGAAGCAGCAGTAGTACCAAAGCTGCAAGGAAACATTTAAACACTAATTAACTTCTTAATTTTGTGTGTGGGCAGGCACTTACTTTCCCCTGGAGCACAACTGATTTTCAAGGTATTTATTTGGGCTTGCAGGGTGTTTGCATACTGTGTGTGCTCCCTGTGTATGTGTTGGTATGTGTGTGGGATGCCGCCGGCTGTATCTGCCGGCAGCTGAGCCGACATTCCCCACAGAGCAAGCGAGTTTTCCAATACAAATGTGAAAAACCCAACCCTCTCCTCTGCTTTCTTTCAGTTGCTGGATAAAAGCAGATCACGCTGCTTCTCCAGCAAGCTGTCTGTGGTACGGTACCCCAACAAACACGCGCCAGTCCCTCGAGCTGTAGTGAGCTGGTGCCGATCATCTGGCACAAATCCACCCCGAAGCAGTCACCCCACGAGGTTTTCCTTTTCGATTTTTCCAGTGAACTGAAATCTGTGTGGTACTGCTGAAGCGAATCTGATTTTGCCTGGGAGGTGGTTTGGCGTGCGGCTTGACTCTGTGTTAGCGGTTGTAAAAGTTGCGTGCCTTTCCATACTTCCTTCTGCTCAGCTTCCTCTTTCACAAATCTCTTCTGCTCTGCTGGAGGGCAATATTGAGGCTCTATACTGAAAATCTGTATAAAAGGTGTTGGGCTGTGTGTTCCCATGCATGTTCCATGCAAAGAAAAACCTTACGGTGCAAAAGTTCGGCCTTCCAAGCGTTACAAAATGGTGTCATTCAGAGATTTAAAAAATGATTTGTTTTGGAAAAACTGCAGAACTGGCTGTGGCTCAGTGATACCGGTTATAAAGTGGCCTTTTGTGCCCTAAAGGCAGGCGCTGAGAGGAGCCCCGTGCTCAGCCGCTCGCTGTGGGTTCCTCTGGGCACTGAACTGCTGAGGCAACAGTGCTTGGAGGGCTTGTTGGCTTGCTGCTTCACGCCTGCCTGGTGGGAGGCTGCAGGCACGTAGGGGTCTGGAAGGCAAGATGTGTGAGGAGCAGCTGAGGTCCCTGGCTTTGTTCAGCATGGAGCAGAGGCTGAGGGGTGGCCTCGTGGTGGCCTGCAGCTCCTTACAGGGAGCAGAGGGACAGCACTGAGCTCTGCTCTCCAGTAACAGAGACAGGAGCTGAGGGAATGGCATGAAGCTGCAACAGAGTAAGTTCAGATTGGATATGGGGAAAAGATTTGTCACCAGAGGGTGGCTGGGCCTCCCAAGGGTCACAGCACTGAGCTTGCTGGACATGAAGAGCCATTTGGACAATGCTCTCACACATAGAGTCTGATTTTTGGGTGGTCCTGTGTGGAGCCAGGAGTTGGACTCACTGGTCCTTGTGGGTTTCTTCCAACGTGGGGTATTCTGTGATTCTATGATTCTATATATTCCTCTCCAACAGAGAGCATGGTCCCTCCTGGCCTACTGCCCCCTCCAATATAGAATCACAGAATCACAGAATTGTTTGAGCTGGAAGGGACCCCTAAAGGCCATCTAGTCCAACCCCTCTGCAATGAACAGAGACACCTACAGCTACATCTGGGTGCTCAGAGCCCAGTCCAGCCTGATCTTGAATATCTCCGGGGTCAGAGTATCCACTGCCTCTGTAGGCAACCTGTTCCAGCGCCTCACTACCCTCACTGTAAAAAGCTTCTTCCTTATATCCAGTCTAACTCTCCTCTCTTTTAATTTGAAGCCACTCCCCCTTGTCCTATCGCAATAGATCCTGCCAAAGAATCTGTCCCCTTCTTTCTTATAGATCCCCTTTAGATACTGAAAGGCTGTTCTCAGATCTCCCTGGAACCTTCTTTTCTCCAGGCTGAGCAGCTCCAGCTCTGTCAGCCTGTCCTCAGAGGGGAGGTGTTCTATCCCTTGGATCACACACATGTGTCACTTATGGGACTCTACAAACACTTAGGCTCAACTAGACCCAGATACTGCAAAGGACGTGGGTAGAGCTGGAAGGACACTGACTTTTAAAACAGTTTTCACTTTGATTCACTTCATTCTGTATGGTTTAGCACAACACTTCTAAAAGATCTGTGTGTGTAACAGGTTTCCACGGGTAGAGCTGAGCTCTGACCTTAAATGTGTTTTCCCTGTTGTATTGCACTTAATGGCACAAAGTTATACTCCCTGTGCATTAGGAGAGCAGAAAATTACATAGTAAATGTTAGCAGGGGCTGAAGAATAGGCTTTGGTTATCACTTGATAAACCCATGTAAATCCCATTAGAGCTGAGAAGAGTTATGTGGATATATCGGGGGAAAAAGAGACCATTTGCTCTCAAGTGCATGTAACTAAATAAAAATTTAAGAGCATATAGTGCATAATGTTAGACTGTAGGTTAATGCTCTTGAATGAAAAATGCCAGATGAGCTGAAATTGCTGTACAGAACAAGAGAAGCTCTGGCTGCCCCTGTGAGCCCAGTGAATAGCCCCTGTATTCCCAGCTCAGGCTCGTTATATGGCTGGGGGCTGATGGAAATGGCTGCGTTGCTGGCTGTGACCTTTGTCAGGACCTGTAGGGCAGGAAACAATCCAGGGAAAATGGGAAGACAACACTTGGCACCTAAAATCTGGCTTTGTATCCTCTGCTGAACTTATTTCTGGCAGCATTTTTCTTGCCAATGTGATCAGCAGGCAACATCTTAATCATCGCCTTTCTCACCGTAGAACAGCCTGTCACAAGCATCACAGAAGCTGAGTTTTCAGAGCCTGGTGCCAGCACACTCCTGTTGGTAATCACTTCCAAGTTCAACAGGACCAAATGCCAGGTCCTGCACTTTGGTCACAACAACCCCAGGCAACACTACAGGCTTGGGGCAGAGTGAATGGAAAGCTATGTGGAGGAAAAGGATCTGGGGGTGCTGGTCAATGCTCAGATGAATGTGAGCCAGAATTGTGCCCAGGTGGCCAAGAAGGCCAATGGCCTAGAGAAGCAGTGGAGCCACTGTCCCTGGACATGTTGAAGGAAAGGGTAGATGTAGTTTAGGGACAGGTTTAGTGGGCAATATTGGTGGTAGATGGAGGGTTGTACTAGATGATCTTGCAGGTCTTTTCCAACTTCAATGGTTATATGATTTCACAGTGGTTTCAGAAGTGTGTGCCCAGCAGGAAGGGTGGCATCTTTCCATGGAGCAAAAAGGCACGAGCCATTGGGATGATCCCAACCAGGATGCTTCCAGCATTGCTGGAGCAGAAAATACAAATCCATACCTTCATCCTATAATATCATGTTTTATTTCACAAGGCTCTCCTAGAGCTGTGTAAGAGTTAGAACAACTGTAACTAACCAGGAAACTCTGTTTGGTCCTGTGTGGAGCCAGGAGTTGGACTCAATGATCCTTATGGGTCCATTCCAACTTGAGATATTCTATGATTCTGTGATATTCTTAAGGCACAGCTAATTGAAACAATAGCAGCAGGTTCACTAAACAGTCATATATCCATGCCCAAGCAAAGACATGTGCAGGACACATGTATGGAAAATGTATGAATGTATCTATGGAGAATGGCTTCCCTGCAGTTGAAGCCCCAGCCCGTGGCACAAAAATGACATAGTCCTAAGGAAAAGGATCCCAAATGATATTTTTCATGGCTTGACTCTTCATAAAGTTAGAGAAAACAAGCTTCCAGATTGTTTGCAAATAAGGAGTATGGGTCTAAAGAAATACCCGTTTCTGCTACAGCTTTCACTGCCCCATATTAAAAACCCTTAGGGAATTACAACTTCATATTTTAATTAATATACATTCCTAACAATCATTACACTTTATGACAAGATAGAATTGCTAGAATGAAGTCCACAGTCAGGTGCACAGCCCAACTTTTCAGTGCAGACTGTCACCTTATTGCCATTTGCCCATAAAGCCTGTACAGTTTTGGAAAGCCTCAATAACACAGAAACCCAACCTTTGAAGTTTGTCATGTGATTTATGTTCCTATAGCCACTGCTGGTTCAGATTTCACATCACTTACTGAAGGGAAAGTTGAACTGATCTGTTCTTTATGATAAAAGAGCAGCCACCTAATTAATAGCAGGTCAGCACGACATACATTATAGCGTGGTTTGGCATTTATGTTGAGAATCTCCTGTCGTCTTCACCACCACCCACAAATACCATAGCAACCGCATTGCAAAGGGACTAAAATGCATGCACAGTTTAACATGCTGCTAAATGAATGCACTACTTGTTTTACCGTTGCGGTGATGAATTCATTTCAGCTGCAGTCACTGATTAGCAGAAAGCTGAGTTCCCACTGAAGGGAAAATAAACAAACAGCTCGGATTTTGCCTTTTAGCAATTGAGCAGTTCTGCAGAATTCAGCTGTGTGGGCAATTAACTGAAAGGACCTCAAATTATATGTTGCACTCGCATATTAACTTTCATAAGTGCCGTAAGAAAGTAATCTTTACAGCGAACACAGGGTTCAACCAGCAAAAGCAACAGTTTGTTGAAAACTTAATACAGAATAGTTGTTTATTCAAGTGTGTTTGAATATTAAAGTAGTTTATGCAATTATTCTTAAGTATAATGAGTTTCACCAGTTTTGGAAAGCTCAAGCAAGTCAATAATTTGCTGCAGTTAAAAAAAAGCAGCTAGCATTGTGATTGCTCATGAAATATGGGAACGTGGTCTTTAACACGTTCTTATGATGTGTGAAAGGCACTTAAAATGTGTCCTTGTTCTTCATGTTCTTTCTTCACAGCTTGCTCCCCCATGAGAAGCCACCTCCAAAGGTGTGGGCTTTTCTCAAACACTGCCATTCTCCCATGCTGTTACACCTTCATCCCACGTTCCCACAGCCTTGTATATCACCTCCAGGTACTAATTACTTTATGCTCCTTGTGGGGATCATTATTCACATATTTTACTTAAAACACTGGCTTACAGATTGTCCACAGACAGCTCTGAATCCAAGAACGAATTGTTCCTGTTACGCATTCACCGGTTATTTTTCCCCTCTTTGTACTTCCAACCATCTCCCAGTAGAGCTGAAGAAAAAAAAAACACACACAAAACAAACAGATGAAAAATGAAGGATTGCACTGAAAGCAGGATCTGCAGCCAGATGGATTCTGTCTGATTTTAGCCACCCTTCCTTTGTGTTCAAGAAGTGTGTAGATGTGGTACTTAGGGACATGGTTTAGTGGGCAGTATTGATGGTAGGTAGACAGTTGCACTACATGACCTTAGAGGTCTTTCCAACCTTAATGATTCTATGATTCCTTAAACTGTCATGTTTGTTTACTCGTGTTGGAATGGTGGGATAAAAGGTCTCCAAAAGGAGCAGGTAGGGCCATGGGAATCAATGTTGCTGAGATATGGGCCCAGCAGATGACCATTGTTTTTTAACATCTTTCTCATGCACTACAGTCTGAAGTGCTTCTGCTCTCCAACCCTTCCATTTTCTCTTGCTCAAACTAGTCAATGCATTGTTTTTGTGGAAAAGGCACCGCAGTTTTCTTGCCTGAGCCTGCTACCTTCGTCTCTTGGTTTAGCTTCTCTCTTTAGAGAGAAGACAGGCTGGGCAACCAGATTCACATCTCTCAAACAGTGCAAAATGTCTTTGGCACCAGGATCAGAACAAAGATGAAAACCACGGAATGAAAACAGAACTGGAGGATGTTGGACCCGAATTTTTTGCCACTTTCGTGCTCAAAGCCAGGTTGTTTTGTAGTTTGAACTTCTGGTCCCCAGCTCAAGCAGAGGGAAGGATGTGCCAGAGTCCAGAGTATGCAGCAGTTTTTGCTGTCACCAGGCACTGGAATTTCTCTGTGAGAGAAAGATGAACTTGCTGCTGTGGACATAGGATATGGCCAAAGCATGCACCCAGCATGGGAACTAAGAGGTCCCAGATCTGGTAGCACGAGATATTTCATAGAATCATACGATCGCTTGAATAGGAAGGGATCCTTAAAGGTCATCCAGTCCAACTCCCCTGCTTTGAACAGGGACACCTACAGCTACATCAGGGTGCTCAGAGTCCGATCCAGACAGATCTTCAATGTCTCTAGGGTCAGGGCATACACCACCTTTCTGGGCAACCCGTTCCAATGCCTCACTACCCTTATTGTAAAAAGCTTCTTCCTTATATCCAGTCTAACTATCCTCTCTTTTAATTTGAAACCATTTCCCCTTGTCCTATCACAACAGGCCCTGAGTCTGTCTCCTTCTGTCTTATAGCCCCCTTTAGATACTGAAAGGTCGCTTTCAGGTCTCGCCAGAGCCTTCTTTTCTTCAGGCTGAACAGCCCCAGTTCTCTCTGCCTATCTTTGCAGGAGAGATGTTCCATCCTTGGCATCATTTTTATGGCCCTCTATTTCTATTTGCTAGTACCAAGATGACTTCTGAGAGTGGATTTCTCCCTGGAGGCACTTGGATCAGCATCCAGCCACCCATTCGCTTTCTTTTGACTCACTAAACAGAGTAAGCTTCTTAATTGCTCCCTGGAAGACATACATCCTTCTCAGCACTGTGTACATTCTTGTATCTCTTTCTCCAATTGCCTCCAGCTTTTCAACCTCCTGCCTGTTTTGTGGATGCCAGAGCAGGGCATGATGCGTTGGCAGCAGTTTGTGGAGAGAAGGCATACTCAGGCAGCAAAATCCTCCTCTTCTCCTTGGATTGCCTCTGTTTATATGTATACAGATAGATCAGTTCATGGTCAGTTGGTTGCTCACTCTGACTTGCAAGTATTTGTTAGTCAAGGCTTTCCACCACTGCAATCCCACCAGGAAAATACCGCCTTCTTTCTCTGATCTTGTGACTTAATTTGGCTGTACTTCCTTGCCTCCAGATTACCAATTACTCATTTGTGTCACTGACCTGTATTCCTTCTCTTTGCCATTTTCCCAACCTTTGGCTCATATGAAAAATCTGTTGGTAATGACTTAAAGGTGTTTTTTTACCCTTAGTTGCTGATAAACTACATTAGCGTAGAGCCAAGAACCGGTCCCTGTGGGATCTCTCCAAGCACACGCCCACTCAAAGAAAGTTTCTCTGTTTATAATTATATTTGAGGCCTGAAGTTAGCCAAGTCTTAATCCATTTAATGTGTTTCCCAGTGATTTTGTATTGTTTTAGTTACTCCATCAACCTGCTGTGCTGTTACAAGGCACATTTCTTACAGAAGCCTAATATCCATTCCCTCATCAGCCAAATGTGTAATCTAAAGCAAACTTTCCCTGATCGGTGTTAAAAAGTGGTATAAAAAATGGTCATGGGGTATATCTGCCCCATATTCACAGCAGGAACTGCAGCCTAGTGTAGAGACCCAAAATAACATTAAGTTTCCTGGTTTGGGTATCAGTAGGAGGGTAGGCATAGCACTACAGTTATACAAATTCATATCTTATATATCATATAAATAATATAAATATGTATAAATTAAAGGTATCATTTTTTGCTGCCAGCAGTGCTGGTGCTTCAGTCCTTCTTCAGAAACCCATTATCCAATACTCTCATCCCGGAGGAGAGTCTGTTTCCCCCACTGCCACCCCATTGGAACCAGAGGCTCTCATGTTTATAATTCCACGAAGGCTTTGTAAGCTGGAGGTGTTTAAAATGAATTTCCGTCGCGTTGGAGGTAACCTTGGCCAACAAAGCACAGCATCTCTCTGTTTTCTCAAGCACTTGGAGGGCAAAGTGGGTGGAACAAAACTGTGATGTTTATCCTCTTCTCCCAGAGTGTTTGGTGTGATTTCTGTTCAGGGAATGAGGCAATCAGACTGTCTTTCTTATTTTTCTTATAGCAGAGCTTTGCATGATATGCTCCTACCATGCGTATCCTGTTATGAATGGAGTAGATTGAGCTCATGGCACACACCTTTACTTACCTTCGTGTGGTATGGTCAGTACATTGTTGTCGTTTCTTTTGGATGTAAAGAGGACAACTAAAGGAGTTGTTCTTTTCAAAGACCCTTTTCAAGCTCACAGAAGGACCTCTGGACTGTGCTACAGTTTTGGGTGAATGGAAATGAAAATATCTGTAATAGCCTCAGAGCTCTTGACTCTTCCAAAAGGCAGACAACCCACAAATTATGTGTGCAGACAAATTCAAACAATTGTAATTTGGATTTGGATCTGGGAATGAACAGGATGTTAATGAGATAATGTCTAGGTGTGATACAGTCTCACTTCTTGGCGTAAGAATGCATGATAAAATCTTCCACACTGTGTATTTATAATGATAAAATCCAATGATAACTTTTCAGCATTTCGTATCTATTTATAACTACACATTTATGTATAATTTCAATGTTTCTCTGTGTACATAAAGT
>JANHGO010000063.1:5690518-5706521 GCA_024606505.1 Aquila spilogaster | reverse complement strand
AAATTGCTAGAACACAGCCCAACTTTTTAGTGCGACTGTCACCTTATTCCCATTTCCTTATAATCCTTCTACGGTTTCAGAAAGCCCCAGCAACACAAAAAAACAACCTTTAAAGTTTCTGTCATGTGATTTACACTCTTACAGCCACTGCTGTTTTGAATTTCACATCCATTCTTGAAGTGAAAGTTGAGCTGATCTTTTTTTTATGATAAAAGAGCAGCCACTGAATTAATAGCAGGTCAGTATGACATATATTAGAGCGTGGTTTGGCATTTATGTTGAGAATCTCCTGTCATCTTCACCACCACCCACAAATGCCATAGCAACCACATTGCAAAGGGGCTAAAATGCATGCACAGTTTAACGTGCTGTTAAATGAATGCACTTCTTGTTTTACTATTGTGATGATGAATTCATTTCAGCTGCAGTCACTGATTAGTAGAAAGCTTAGTTCCCACTGAAGAGAAAATAAACAAACAGCTCCAATTTTGCCTTTTTGGAATTTAGCAGTTATGTAGAATTCAGCTGTGTGGGCAATTAACTAAAAGGACCTCAAATTATATGTTGCACTTGCACTTGCACATAAGCTTTTAGAAGTGCCATAAGAAAGTAGTCTTTACGGTGAACACAAGGTTCAACCAGAAGCAGCAACAATTTGCTGAGAACTTAATACAGAACAATACTTGTTTATTCACCAGTGTTTGAATATTTAAGTAGTTCATGCAATTATTCTTAAGTATAATGGCCTGAGTTTCAGTGGTGTTTTGTAAAGCTTGTGCAAGTCAATAATTTGCTGCGATTAAAAATATGCAGCTAGCATTGTGATTGCTTGCAAAATACAGGAACATTGTTTTTAACACATTCTTATAATGTGTTAAAGATGCTTTAAAAGTGTGCTAAAGCATCCAGCTTGCTCTTCATCATGTACTTTCTTCACAGTTTGCTCCCCCCTGAAAAGCTACCTCCAACAGTGTGGGCTTTTCTCAAATACTGCCATGATCCCACTCTGTTACACCCACTTCCAACTTCCCCTTATCCCTGTATATCATTTCCAGGCATTAATTATTCCATACTCCTTGTAGGGATCATTAGTCAAATATTTCACTCAAAACACCAGCTTACATATTGTTCATAGACAGCTCTAAATCCAAGAACAAATTGTTCCTGTTACGTATTCACCGGTTATTTTTCCCTTCTTTGTGCTTCCAGCTGTCTCCCAGTAGAGCTGAAGAAGAAAACCCACACACGTGAAACGGGAGGGACTGCGCTGAAGGCAGTATCTGCAGCCAGATGGAGTCAGTCTGATGTTAGCCACCCCTTTCTGAACTTTGTTTAACTGTCATGTTTGGCTACTGGCCTTTAAGGTAACGGGATAAGAGGTCTCCAAAAGGGGCAGGTAGGACGATGGAAATAAATGCTGCTGAGATATGGGCCCAGTAAATAACTGTTATTTTTAATGTCTTTCTAATGTACAGCGTTCCAAAGCGTTGCTGCTCTCCAGCCTTTCCATTTTTCTCTTGTTCAAACTGGTCAATGCATAATCCTTCCTTCATTTTGGGGGAGAAGACACAGCAGTTGTCTTGCTTGAGCCTGCTATCTTTGTCTTCTTTGGTTTAGCTTCTCTCTTGAGAGATTAGATGAGAGCTTTGAAAGTGCTTGTTCTGAGACAGGCTACGCCACCAGATTCAAATCTCTCAAACAATGCAACATTTCTTTGGCACCAGGATCAGAACAGAGACAAAAACCACAGAATGAAAACAGAGCTGGAGGATCCCGGATCCAAATTCTTTGGTCACATTCACACTTAAAATCTGGTACACAGCAGGCTCCCAGCCTCTGGCTTGACTAGATAGGAGGACCTGTTGGAGCATGCTGTAGCTCTTGGTTGTACCAGGCACCTGGATTTCTCTTTGAGAGGAAAGTCGGTGTGTCCCACCTATGGTGGCAGGACATGGCCAAGGCATGCACCTGGTATGGGAACTCGGACCAAGTCTGGTGGCATGGGATATTTCTGTTGGCTAGACTGAAGACAACTTCTGATATTGGATTTCTCCCTGGAGGTTCTTGGATCAGCATCCAGCCACCACTTAGCCTTCTTTGACTAGCTAAATAGACTAAGATCCTTAAATCTCTCCCTGCAAGTCATCTTTCTCAGACTTGTGTACATTCTTCCATCTCTTTCTTGAATTGTCTCCAGCTTTTCAACCTCCTGCTTGCTTTGTGGACGCAAAAGCAGGGCACAATGCCTCGGCAGCAGTTTCGGGAGAGGGGGAATGCTCCAACAACATAATCCTCCTCTTCTCCCTGGATTTCCTCTGCTTATACATGTACAGATTGGGTCAGTCCATGAACAGTTGATTACTCAGTATGACTTGCAACCCTTTTTTGGTCATGGCTTTCCAGTGTAGAACTGCTGCAGCCCCCACCAGGCATATATCTTTTTTCTCCGATCTTGTGACTTAACTTAGTTGTCCTTGCTTACCCTTAGATTACCAATTACCCATTTGTATCAGTGACCTGTATTCCTTCTTTTTAACATTTTCCCAGACTTTTTCATCTGAAAAATTTGTTGATAATGATTTTAAGGTTTTTTTTCTAAGTTGATGAAATACAATAGCATAGAGCCAAGAACCAGTCCCTATGGGATCTCTCCAAACACACACCCACTCAAAGAAAATTTCTCTGGTTATAATTATATTTGAGACCTGAGGTTAGCCAATTCTCAATCCATTTAATGTGTTTTACAGTGGTTTTGTATTGTTTTAGTTACTTCATCAACATGCTGTACTGTTACAAGGCACATTTCTTACAGAAGCCTAACATCAATTCCCTCATCAGCTAAGCTTGTAATCTAATGCAAACTTCCCCTGAGCTGCATGAAAAAGATGGGGTAACGGGAGATACGTGCCCCACTACACAGCAGCGTAGTGCAGGAAGACCCATAACAGCGTTAAACTGCCTTGTTTGGGTAGCAAGGAGGGCACGCAAGAACGGTGCTATATAAATTATATTTGCCCCCTGCTCTCCCCTGCAGCCTTGCTCTTGGCAAGGTGAAAAGCTGCTGCAGACGGTGCTGGTGTTTCAGGCACTCTCTTCGGAAGCCGGTTACACGATCCACTGAGCGATGTCCTGGAGGAGAGTCTGTTTTCCCAGGACTAATGCCACCCTTTGTAACCAGAGACTCTCTTGTTTATAATTCCATAAAGGATTTGTAAGCTGAAGGTGTTGAAAAAAATTTCTGGCATGTTGGAGGTAACCTCAGCCTTCCGTTCGGCTATCAACAAAGTGCAGCACCTCTCTGGTTTCTCAAGCACTTGGAGGGCAACACGGGCGGAATGAAACTGAAGCAGGATGTTTATCCCCTTCTCCCAGAGTGTTTGATGTGATTTTTATCAGGGAACGAGGTTGATCAGACTGTCTTTCTTTTTTCCAGCTATAGCAGCATCTTGCATGATACACTTCTAATGTATTTGCCCTGCTAGAGATGAATGGAATAGGGTTTAGGTCATGGTACATATCTTTAGTTACCTTTAAGTTGTATGGTCAGTATAAATTTAGTCATTTCCTTGGCTGCAAAGAGGGCAACTCAAAGAGTTGTCCTTTTCAAAGATGCCTTTTGAACTTAGAGAAGGGACCCGTGGAACGTCGGAATGGAAATTCACATATTTGCAGTAGCCTTGGATCTCTTGACTTCTCCAAAAGGTGGACAACCCACAAATTATATATACACACAAAATTAAACTATTGTAATCTAGATTTAGATTTGGGAATGAACAGGATGTTAATGAGATAATGTCTAGGCATGATATGGTCTCACTTCTTGGCACAAGAATGCATAATAATGTCTTCTACATTGTCTACTTAAAAGGACAAACGCTAATGATATCTTTTCAGTATTCCGTACCTATTTATTTCTATACATTTATTAGGATTAGATTATTTATAATTTCAACATTTCTTAGTGTACATAAATTCCAATTTAATGCTTATAAATAACTTGAATATAAAGCTTAAAGGGCAATGAGAAAACAGGAAACACTGGAGCAGAGGGAGGTTAACACATCAAGGGCAATGCTGTTCCACTGGAAACTTTATCTGCTGCCTAAAATGGACTCGTCTGCTGTGAAGTCCAATAATGCTTTCAGGTTCAGTTTGATTGCCAAAGCGGGGATTATTCAGCAGCAACAGCCAGAACAAAAACCATTACAGGAACAAAATAGGAAGGCAAGATGTCTGCAACCAGGCTTTAATTCATGCTAATATGCACGAGAATGCAATTAGGGGAGGCTCTTAATTGCAGGAATGCATGCCCGACGACATGCAAATCTCATTTCAACAGGGGCAGCCACCCAAGGTGGTTAATAGATTATCTGCGTTCTTATCACGCAGCAAACTATTTGGGGTGGAGTTCATTAATATAACTAAAAGAAAAGGAACATCAGCTCTGAAAGGATGAGTGGGTGGGTCAGTTATGAGATGGAGCAATTCCTCTCCTGGTAATACTCTCGCTGCAACCACCTGTAGCTGCCTTTGCTGTTGGGAGAGTTCGGCCCTGCCGAGAGCAGGAAGCGTGAGGCAGAAATTCTGTCTGAGCTGCATTTTTTTCCTCCCTTGATCTGCAGAAGGGATTGAAAAAAATTGTTGCTGCTGCTAATCGTTAATCACTCTGAAAACAAACCTGGCCTTGCAGAACTAACTGTGCAATCAGAGCACTGGGGAAATTAGGGAGAGGAAGAAAGTGTTCAGATGGTTTCTAGATGCTCAGATGTCTCTAATTTAGGGTTTCCCATATTTCGCTTGTGTGATTATTTTGTAGTCTCATAAATTACACTGTTGAGAAGCTTTTCTTTTTGCACAGTCTGCATTTTCCTTTGGACAATTACATCCAAATACTTCAATTTATTATTCCCTGCTCACTTCTAATTGTAATGGTGTCCGATTACCGTCCCATCTATCTGCTGATTCAGTCTGCTCCCGCTGAGAATGAATGAACCTGCATTTTGCTACCTATCACAGGTGAAAAATCCTCGTTGTAAAGCCTCCGCACTCATCACCAGCACCAAAGCTTCTTGACCTTCACTGGGACAGGCAAAGAGCACTGTAGAAACCAGGAGGTCCCAGTATAAACAGGTGAATGCAAATTAAAGGATGCCAGTTAGACATTGACGTTTCTGTCTGGACTGTTGGCTTTTTACATACTTTGTATCCTGTGATTCCTCTGTAAAAGTGTCACTGAATTGGAGCATGAGGTTCCATTTGCTGATCCCTATCTAGGCTCCTGAAGGTGGATGGAAAAACGCCCGTGTGGTCAGTGATGCTGAGAAATGGCCACGATGCAGCTTGCGTACGTCATGGTCCTATTTCAATCCCACCTTTGCTGTTAGAGGGAAGGTGGCTGCAAACTCAGGGCAGGTGGCTGGAAGTCCTTCCAGACCCACCTTCAGGGCATGCGCCTCGCCTCCACGCTCAGTTTCAGGCTCTTTCACTCTTCGAGGTTTTCAGAAGGTGTAAAAGCAAATAGCAGCAGCTGAATTTTCCTGACACGCTCTCAGCTAAAACTCCTGAATCATCTTTTTTAAGGTTTCTTTAGCTGTCATTTTTATACAGACATGCATCTTTTGAGTTTCTCCTTTGGGTCTTTGCACTGGTGTGATGTTGCAGGACTGCTGGTTGCGAGGAAGGTGTGGCTGGCATGAGCATGTGCGAAGGAAATGGAGAGAACACTTTTTTGGAGAGGAAATAAAGGTGAACAATCACATGGACCTTCCAAACATGTTGAAACACAATAAAATGTAGAAGGTTCCAACTTTGGCAGTGAGGGAGTAATGTTGTTTAAATGCAGGCACTCAAAGACCATCCAAATAATCTCCAGAGACGAGAAATGATCCCTATGGTCTGCTTTGCAGCTTGGACATGCCTTGAGTCCAGCAGCAAACCCTCTCTTGTGCATAGGACTGCCTTGCCTTTTGGTATCTGGCAGGTGAATTGCTCCCTGCAGTGGGCTGTGTGTGGGATTTTCCCAGCTGAAACTTTGAAGTTGGCTGGTTTGCCCATTCTGTGATGTGGTGATGTATGTTTATAATTTGTGAAGCACCTCAGGGTGAAAGGCCTTCTGTAAATGCTGTTATTCATCAAGAAATAACCGGGCCTGTCCTTTAAATGTTAGCTGGCATCATTCCCAAACCCCACCACCACATTCAACTGTTTATTATTTTTACTACAGCGGCGCCCAAGGATGAAATGAGAGTGGGGGTCCCTTGTGCTAAACGCTATGTGGATATAAATGTCATCTTCTCAATGACAAGAGAGGAAAAGGCTGTGGGAAGGGAAATGTTTTATACACTGTGTCTGAGATTCTTTCTTTCCCAGCTCAGCAAGGATGATTGGAGGGCAGAAGGTCTCTACATTTTTCCTCAGACCTGATCTAAAAGCGGGGCCCTACAATGAGAATAGCCCCATCAAAGCATCTGGACTCCCCTTTTCACTGGCGAGGGCAAAGAGTCATCCTGGGGGCAGTTCACCTGCGCTGGTTCAGACACCGAATTTAAGACGAAATGAACCACATCCTTTGTGAACCTGCTTCTCTCCACTGATTAAAACAGCAAATCATAAAACAAATCTAGATGCAGATACTTAGAGGTGAGTTGAATTTGGCCGTTGCAGGTTGGGATGAGAGGAGCACCGAGGGAGAGACTGGGTGCTACTTGTGGGCAAACCCCACTATATCATTCTGTAGAAATGGAAAGGTCCCTCGAGCTATGTTGCCTCAACCTTGGGGCTGAGCCACACACCGATCTTCAAGACCATCCCTTTTTCCTTTGCTTTAGAGGAGATAAAGCAATCAAAGAAGATATGAACCCTCCCTGCTAAAACTAGTTGTGTAATGGTGGGAGTATGTATGTCCAACCAGAGTGGAACAAGTAGAAATACCATTGTGAATTAGATGTTGTGTGTCTGACAAGAGACTAGTCAAAGCTGCAACAGACCTCCATTTATGCCCACAGGAATGTAGCATGTCTTATAGCAGGCCAAGGACAGTATTAATGTTAAAAACAAACAAAAAAAGGTCTTCTGTGTGAAATTAATACTGTTAGTGCCTCGCATAGGGATTTGGACTCTCTTGGGCTTTTGGGCTGCAGCGCTCTCAGTGTTATTTCCAGGGCAATTAGTAGCCTCGGTAAAAGTGCACCTGCTTACAAGCCGTGACGGACCATTATGGGTTTAATTGAGATGATTAGCTAAAATCTAGCTTCCAGAGCCAGCACTTTGGGGCTGGAAGTTGTGCACGAACAGAAGTGCCTGTGGCTTCCCTGCTTCCTGGCTCCTACTGACTCAGAAAGGCTCCGGCAGAGCCTCTCCTCCTTTTGGCTTTTTAACATCCAATTTTGGCAGGACTCCACCGTATCAGCGGTGTATAAAAATACAGAATAAAATAAACATAACAGAAGGAAATAATTATGAACAGAACACGAGCCCCTCCCGATAAAAACACTGGGACAGCTTGTTTAAAGATCTCACCTCCAATCCTCTTACCTGTTTCTGCTGCCCATTTGTTTGGGTTTTACACATGTGCAAGCTTTTTCATTAAGTTGAGACCAATTTCTTTTGAGCTGGGCCCAGGCTTTTAGCAGCTGGTTGGGAAAAAATGGAGATATTCTTCCTGCTTGCATTGAGATTCGCTTTGGGGAGTTAGTCTCCACAGTCCAAAATGTCCTGGAACCATCTACTCTAGAATAACACCGCGTTGTGATGGTTGGAGAGTGTTCTGTGTCCCTGTCAGCATCTGATTGTGCTGAGTTTCATGGCTAGATATGAAAGAATTTGTTTTCTTTAGGTCTGGGCTAAATAATTGCAGTGACTTTTTAACCCTTCCTGGGCTGGTTGAGGGTCTCTAAGATGTTTTGCTCTGCCAAGGGGGAACTGCTCCCCACCAGGGAGAGGAATCCCAGTACACGGTGCAGTGCTGGTTTGAATTGGTCCCGTTTTCTTCTTGCTGTGGGTATGAAGGGTGTTTTCGGAGACTTTGAGGAAGTTTTGATTATTTCAGGAATGGTTGCCTCCTACTCCTGGAGTAATTACTGCTACACCTCCTCCCTGGCCTGTTTACATATGCCTGGACCAAAGAGCTGCCATTGGTAAGGTGCTGTTTTGTACCACCATGTGTATCTTTCCATCTCTAAATCCCGTGGACCTGCCGGTGCTCAGCTTTGTGAGCAAATACCACTGCAGATACACTGCACCAGGTATATCAGCAGAGACAGACTTGCTCTGTTACCTATTAGCTTTGTAGCACTAAAATTTGTCGCATCAGTAAAAAGTGACATTAACTTATTTTCCTGTTATAGTAATTTATACTTTGGGCTTTGTGCTGATATTAAAAACACACAACAACCAAATGTAAACATACCCTCTGACTCAGTCATGGTGTACTTTAAAAGGCACAACCTATAAACATCCTTTCCTGCTAAGGTCCAAACAAAGGCAAAGGGCCTTCCTCCAAGCAGGACGCTGTAAGGTTGACTTTGAACGTCTTCTGCAGATGCTATAGAGTCCCCTGCAGCTCTCTACCTTTATCCTATTTCTTCTATGAATTTTATTTATTATTCCCCAGATGACTGACAATGCTTAATAGCATTCTTCAATCATGCTGCCCAGCGTAGCAAGGCAGGGGCAGTTACTTGCCTAAAAGTACCTACCAAAATGTGACTGGCAGCTTTGTTTTATCCATCAAGCCAGATCATGTGCTCAAGCAAATTGTCTAATTTCCGTTATCAGGGGTTGAAATTCGGTGGCTGTATGAACACTTTCCTCCTTCATTCTTCATGTTTCTGAGGAATGTGGGCAATGACAGGAATTGCAAATGCTTGTTAAAGAAATTTGATATAATTGCCAAGATGGAGTGAGAGGCGGCTGCCTTATATGACTAGAGCATTAAAACTACTGACTACAACCTGTGTATGAACAGTAGTGTGTGCCCAAGAGAAAAGGCTGAGTGGGAAGGAGACCATGACCTGTTTAGCTGTTAAATACAGAGATATTAAAGCTCTAACTAATTAAGTTAGGGGGTGTAGTGAGGGGTGTGCCTGTAAAGGGGATTACAGACCATGAGTTCACATTAAGAGGTGAGTTGCTCCTGGAGCTTTTATCTGTAATAAATGGAAAGAAATACTAGGTAATGGGAGATTTCAATCATAAAGATGTATGCTGGAAGTCTCATATAACCAGAAATAAATCTCTTTGAAGTTTCTCAAATGATGTGTGATCATTTTCTAGCCCAGAAGATATTACACCCAACACAAGATAACAGTATTTCAGATTTCATTCTGACAGATTGGTCTGTGCATTGGAAGCTGACGGTATCTTAGGAACATATGGCTGGGACTCCATTTCAATAGAGGCAGAGGATGGACCGACGCGGTAATGAATATATTGGGTAGTTCAAAAGAGATAATTTCCCAGTACTGAAGCAGAATATGAAAGAATGGAAGTTGGGCTTTCTATAAGAGGATTTTAGCAGCTGACCAACCACCTTGATTTCACAGTGATGCGAGAGGGCAATTTTGATTAAAAACCCATCCAGCTAAAAAAGGAGAATGTCACATACTATGAGATAAATGACTTAATAAGCTGATTGGGACAAATAAAATCTACCTTAAAGCAGACAGACGCAAAGTTAGACATGACAGCAGCCACGCTGCCAGGGCAGGCTGGAGGGCAGTGCAGAGGTGAGCTTTTGCCTTTGGTGGCTGAAACACTGCATCCAGTTTGCATGTTCAGATTTGGAAAATGTTGAAGACTGGGCTGAGCTGGTGTTCGTGGGAGGGAGAAGCTAGAGACAGCCTGAGGTCCACTGATAATGCTTCATGGCCAGATTTAGGAGCTCCCTCTGTTTAGTTTATCCAAAAGAAGACCAAGGCATGACTTGGTATCTGTGCTTATGTACTTTGTGGGGGAAGCACCAGGTAATTGGAGGTTCTTTAATCTTGGGCAGAAAGGCATGACGGCAACCAGTGCTGAGAGGTTAAAGCTGGACAAATTGAAATGAGAAATAAGAGTTTCATTAAACTTGGGAACACGATAGCAGGCCAGTGATGGACTCTCCATCTCTTGATAGCTTTGGATTAACATGCAGCAGTGTTCTGCACAGTGTGGTGAATTAAAGAGTAGGTTCCTGGGCTGAAAACAGGGCTAGAGATGGACACTGTGCTGTGTGCTCTTGGGAAGTGAGCTGCTGGTTCTTCCTGCCTTTAAAAAAACTGAATCTGTGAGAGGCTGGTAAGGACACTGGTGACATTTTATTATACAAAGTCTACTCAATGTTCCGTGCAGCTTTCTGGAATGACGCAGCATTGTCTTTCACAGGCGGCAGACTCGGTAGGGTGCCGGGAGAGACTGGTTCCAGCAAGATACGCTTGGGGAATGTTATTCAAAGGCTCTCTGCTTTTGTATTGAGCTTCATGATCTATCAAAACCCGGGTTGGTGCCAGTAGATGGGAATTTTGGGTCTGGGAGTCCTGTCATGCTACTAGGGAAAGAGAAAAGATGTAATGAGGATGTTGGGCAGAGAGAGCATTGCTTTGGTTCCTGTTGTTTCCTGATTGCTGTTTTCTAGATAGATGGGGACCACATGTTGACTGGCCCTGGCAGCTGTGTGGTCCTTGCATTCCTGCTCTGCCTAGAGAGCACAGAAACATCCTGGCAGGAAGCGAAAAAATGGCCAGTTCTGCCAAAGTCCCCCAGACACCTGAGGACAAAGCGGAGCACATTTAGATCTACCCCAACATATGGCATGAAGCAGGAGTACATGTCTTGTTCTCTGTGGGAACATAAGTTGAAGCAACTGGTTGTCGAATGAGTGACATGGGAGGAAGATAGGAGGAGAAGGCTAGGAGAATGGGAAAAATAAGTTCAAAATCAGAAATACTGTGAAATGGCAAAATATTGCAGAAAAGTCTGGAGGTTTTATGTGAAGCTGACTTTAGCTATGCCACTACATCCCCCTCAGGGGACCTCTATCCTCGTCTCAGCTCTGCTGAGGCAACAGGCAAGTCACTACCATCCCGTGTCTCCATTGCCCTGGCTGTAAAACAATCTTTTACACAGCACGTTGGCATCTCCTGTGGAGAACAGCTTTTTAAGTGCTTGCTGTTATGATTATATTATTATTCCAAAGCAGGAGAAAGTAGTTTCTTTCCCTTCGCACCAATAATTGAACTTATCCAAGAATGACACATTGATGGGCTCTGGAAAGGGAGCAGGAGTGACGTCTAAACTGGACTGAAATTCAGTCAACAGCTTGTAGGATCTCTAGGAAGCTTTCTGAGTACTTATTACTGTGTCTTCTGTCTTCAAAATCATGAATCTCTTTGATTTAAGAGAGAAATCTGTGAAGTTTTTGCAAGTGGTCAGATGAATTTATTTCTTAGGAGTTCTCAGGTAACCAAAGTTTTCTTATCTTTTTTTTCCCCCAAATTGCAGCCCTTTTCTTGATCTCACATATAATACTGGATAATCTGTCTTTTATTACAGTGCTTTTCCAGGGAAAGAAAGGATAAAAAAACATTTAGGATCTATCTAGCATTTCAGAAGGACCATTTCCAAGTGAGTCGATAGGTCTATTTCAGCAGAAAACTGGAAGAAAGAGCCCCGACCTTGATGAAACTCATCCATCTGCATAGATCTGTTTCTACAGGTGTACAAATCAGACCACAATAAGAACTTGTGTGCTCACAACTCCCTCATGGTCATCATGCAGAAGAGTCACTGTGGTGAGGGGTAGTGAAATATTTGTTACAAGCCATTCTGCAGCTGCCCTGGATTTGAGAGAGAGAGGAGCCCCAGAAGACTGAAAACACCACAAAGTGCAGCATGGAAATAGCTCGCACAAAAAGCTTGGCTGTGGCTGTGGCTGCGGCTGCGGCTGTGTGAATCAGTTCATTTGAACTGCCAAACATACCCAAACTCACTTACTCTGGCCTAACACCACTTGTTATATTTCTAACATGGGAAGGGCAGGGGTGCTCTTTGTCTGTAGTATTACGAAAGTCAAAAGAAAAAGGGAGAGAAAAAACCCTTCAGCTCCCCGTAGCTAATCAGGTATTCACCTTGAACGAGTACTAATGAAACCAGCACCACATCAAAGGGGAAGCTGGCTCCAGCCGAGAAGGTTATTAAAAAATTTAACAGTACCAGACGGCCCCCAACCAGTGTAAGTGACTACATTTTACATTGTTTTGTAAAAAGAAATGAAGCCCTGTGCTTGCCCTCTCAGCTGCCACCTGCTTTGGGACTATGGCAATCAAAAAGAGGCATTGGGGAAGCCATCCTTGCAGGCAAGGATGATTTTTTTGCTCAATGACTCAGTATTTCTCTTCCACTCTTCACACAGTCATGTTACCACTATGTACTAATGCGGGCCAAAAGCACCAGGTGCTGACTTGCTTTTCGATGTAACGGTAATAGCTAACTCCTTTCTGTCATCAGGGTAAAAATATGTTAAATATTCTGAATTAGAAAGGAACCAAAACATCCCACCTGCAAACACAGTGGAAGAAAAATAAACGTGGTTTTGTGGTAGCAATTCACCGGTAACGGGATACATACAGTTTGGTCTCCAGCTGTACACAAGTGTAAGAGGAGACAAGGAAGTCCCAAGCTGGGATGAAGCCACTCCTGCACTTGTAGGTGGCTTCTGCTGCCACAGAATGGATATTTATATCAAATAGTGCTGCAGGTGAAGAGCCCAACCTGCCTCTTTGCCAAGGACAAAGACGTGGGCATCTCCATATCTCTCCCAGCCTGAACTGCAGGATGATGCTCCAGAGATGCTCTTTTTAATAAGTGCACTGAGATTTTTTGGTGTATGAAGGAGTCTTTATTACTACCATTGTTGTCCCACAAACGGGGTTCATTTATCTGGTGTGCAAGCCAATAACACACAGAGTCAAGGTATTTTCAAATTAATTTCATTGATGCACATGAATGGGTGCCTGCCTCAAGACAGCACACGCTTGTCTCAAAAATCCTCACATCTATACACTTAACTAATACATATTCATTGTTATTTTCCTTAATGATTGGTTCTTTCTTCTCCGCCCCTCACGTAAATTAGTGCACAGACTGTCTTCTTCCTTCATTGTCTTCTTTTGAGTAGGTGGTATCATTTGAGTAGGGGGTCAATAAGTTGGTGGTTGTGATCTCCCTCTGTAGGAATTACCTTTTACCTACTTCTTCCCTAATCTTGACAGTTCCAAGCAGTTCTTCAAGGTTTATTGACCAGACCACAATCCATTACTTTTTATGACATAAACATAAAGCCCCATTGTCTAGTAGTTAGTTCCTAAACGCTAAATCATGTCTAGTTATTGTTTCCCTATTTTAAATATTAACTGATGGGGGGCTGTACACAGGATTTAGCAGCTCCCTGGTTATTTCAATCATATTATACGTATTAATTGATAACACCATCACTGGGGGATTTTCCACTAGACTTCAATAGCATAAAGCATACCCGCGTGCTTGCACACATGGAGACTGGGGTAAAAATTCTTCTCATATTAAAGTCTTAAAATCCTTAATTTTTCTACCATTTTGGACTTCTGTTATCTGACATGACTCCCTTTGAGTGCAAGCTGAAAGCATCCAGGGTTTTCTTTACAAATAATGGCATAGACACCCCCCACCTAAGGTGATGCCTAATGTAGGGCCATGCCTTTAGCCAAACACTCTTCTGTAGGTCATCATCAACATCTAGATTTCAGAGTAAGCTGATGCCAAATGAATCCACAAGATTCTGCTCCAATGCATATCCGAACCATGTGATCTTAACAAAATGACACATTGAAGTAACCAAGTATCTCTCAACTCCTAAACAAACCCTCTTACGTTATGGTTTTAAAGGTACAAATTGGTTGTAAAAGAATGTGCACAGGGAAGTGAAAACACTGTGTATTTTATCTCAACAAACCCAAAAACTCAAAACCAAAAAGCCGAATTAATTAATAAACTGCCATTGGGGAAGATGCGTGTTGCCACACGAGTTCAAAAGGACAATTTTACCAATAACAGGTCTTAGATCTGGAAATGTCCTTGACAAACCTTCAAGCAAGGCTGCACCATGGATAAGCTGCTAATAGCGTTTGGGCATCAACAACCAGATGCTGTGTGGTGCAAGCGCAAGGGCAGTTTTTCTTGCAAGGGCTGGAGACATGCAAAAGGGGTGTAAAAAGAATGTGGTAAGGAAAAGAAAGTGGGAGCTCTACTGTAAATGTGGGGGCAAAGAGAAATGCCTTGCAATGCTCTTTGCAAAGAGAAATGCCTTCAGCTGTTGCCAAACTCCCACCACATAAGATTCCAGGGGCTGAAATGGTAGTCCTGAAAGTGTAAGTTTGTAAATTCACACCTTTTCTACTATATCAGGTTTCTGCCATTAGTGCCTTAAAGCGCTGGTGTAGACAGAACAGTGGCTATGCAAAAGTGCATCTTCTTGCTTGGTGTGTCTGCTTTTGTGCCAGGACTGGTGGCTTTACTGAGTAAAAGCGTGTTTCACCCTACAAGCAAATATTGCCAGGCTCTCAGCTGCCAGCTGGGCCACAAGGCCGGCCATTTGCAGAGGTTTTGCTGCTGGTGATGATGTGAGAAGCACAAGGAACAGCTGGATCCCTTAGATTTCAGGCTGTGTTTACATCACTCACAGGGAAGAGGAATACCTTTGATTCGGAAGTGTTTGAACATTCAAAGTGTTCAAGGTCAGGTTGGACAGGGCTTTGAGCAACCTGATCTAGTGGAAGATGTCCCTGCTCATGGCAGGGGGGTTGTACTAGATGATCTTTAAAGGTCCCTTCCAACCCAAAGCATTCTATGATTTAATGCTCAGAGCAAATTAGATCTACAAGTCAGAGTCCCACCATGTCAATTGTACAGTAAAGCCTGTGCTGGAATTAAAAGAAAAGATCCTTTATAATTAATTCAAACTTACGTCCAGGCGAAAGCATCTCTCTTGGCTTTGTGAATGCATATCACTGCTGAAAGCATAGGCAAAGCACACAGGATGGGAAGCTGTGGTCAGAGTGAATCAGCCTTGAGTGGTAAGGTTTGTAGAAGGGAAACTTCACACGTACAAGTTACACGGCAGAAAGAAAGTGTCTCTGCTTGTGGTGGCTGGTTTGGGAGTTTTGCTTGCTACTATTTTATGAAAATGTCTGTGCCTCTGAAATGGAGGCAGAAAGGCTCCAGAGCAGCTAGAGGAGGCAGCAGGAAAGCGCCAAGCACTGCCTCTGGGACAGACGAGACAAAATTTCCAACAAAAAAAGGCATTTCGGCACTGAGTGCCAGGGAGGGAATAAACACAGAGTGAGCAAAGATAGTCCCTGCCATTTGTGTCTTGCCTTGCCAGGGAAAATGGGAGTTTAACTACACAAATACACTGGATTGTGCCAATTTTACCTGGCTCTGTCATCAATGTCTTTTCCATCCTGAGTTTTGAATAACCACGTGTTTTGTATGAACTGAGCATTAGGTCATTTCAATCTCCCCACAGTGTTGCAGTTTACATGGTTCACCCTGTTTTCCTGTGGTGCAGATATGTTGATGCCCTGACTGGGAAAAAAAACAGGCCAATGTGCTTCAAAGTATTTAATGTATTTATCCATTCAGTATCCAGCAAGGTAGACAAATGGGTTTTCCATGTAACAGAGGGGCATGGACTCCGGGGTGGGGGGAAGTGTTATTAAGTGGTACAGAACTGCATGCACAATATATATTTGTGTATTACTGTATGTGTGGGTTTTCCTAAATAGATGGAGTGGGCTTAGAAAATGTTAAAAAAACCCCACAGCCAGGAAGTCTAAAATTGTGGCTTAAAAATTACTGCAGCTGACAAAATTACCCTTTTAAGTAGAGGAGTCAGATTAGAGTGATGGAGGGAGCCCCTCAGCCCAGGATTGGCATGGACCTCAGTGGAGACAGCCTTTCTGCAGCACAAGGTGCCAAACCCCAAAGGTCT
>JANHGO010000063.1:5621294-5677664 GCA_024606505.1 Aquila spilogaster | reverse complement strand
GCATTCCACTTCGAATAATCCTCAGCATTAGATTAAATCTCTATTGATCTCATTTTAATGAGCTCACCACTGTGACCCCTTCTCTCGCAGCAGATGGAGACGTGGCCATCTGAACATGTAGCAGCCATTGTTTTAGTTCAGAGGGGTGACACCTTCTCCTCTGTAATGACTGTCCTTGGCACCTTGTTGTCCCCATATCTGCAGGCCCAAAGCCAGCTGATACATCTTGTTCTTCACATCAAGCCTTCCTGAGTTTGTTATCGCGGTGAATGTCTATGTAAACCACTACCAGTAACTCTCAGCTTGGAATTTGGCACTGTCCAAGTTCATCAGTATGAAGGCAGGTAGCTGTATGTGAGCTCTCACATGTTGCAGGGAATGCAGAGTGCTCATGGCTCCCTGCTGCCTTGTTAAGGGGTTGCACTGAAGATTCAGGTCCTGGGCAACTGAACTTTGTGAGCTATGGGACTGATTCCACTGCAGACACCTGCATTTAGATTTCCATTTGAGATTAAAATACAAAATGAAGGAATTCTCCCTTTCCTTCATTACTGGGGAAAAAATAAAAAGAAATTTTGAATCATAATGACAAACAAATCCTAATGATGCAGAAATTCTGGTGTCACTTTTCTGCACTGTAGCATTTTGCAGTCTTCGTGGACCAGAAAGTCATTAGAGTCAGCTGGTAGCACCTTCTACCTAACAAACAATCATAGAATATCCCAAGCTGGAAAGACCATAAGGATCATTGAGTCCAACAAAGGTCACGGGCATTTTCTCTGTGATTTTTGAATACAATCTAACAGCTTGTATTTAAACAAAATAGCTTAACGCTTTTTAAAAGCCTGCTTGGACATAAAGACAACAGTATGGGGTGTTCTTGATGGGGAACAGGGCACTGCTAAAGGAAAGACAATGAATTTAATTGAAATCTGTTTCCCATACAGTTAAAAAGTATCATTAAAATAAGTCCTACAATATCCCATCTCTTAAGTCTGAATGCCCAGCTTTATGGTATATGGTTCTCCATCAAGTGGCATTGCTTAAACACGAGCAAGGAGATGCAGCCCCCTGAGGCAGGAACGTTGGCTTACTTTCAGCATGAAGTTTGCAGTGTGGGGATGAATGGCTTGATGGTGGTGGGGATGGGTTGATGGCTGGACTAGATGCTCTTAGTGGTCTTTTCCAGCCTTAATGATTCAATGATTCTATGTGAATTTGCAGATGCTGCCTAGCATCGTTTTAAAGTTTGGGTGTTGCTCACTCGTTTTTTTTTTACTCTTTCTCGACAATATGGCTTGTGTCCGTAGATTATGATTAATAGTCAAGATGTGTAATGACATTAATTAGCAATAGCTACTGCTAATGATTAATAATAGCAGCTAAGTGAAACGCTGGCTGCAATAATTTATTTTGGTACTTTTGTTAAGCTGTGCATCTGGCAATATTGTGAGGCTCTAACATAGTGGATGTGTAGGGAAGCAAAAGGCTGAGAAATGCTGAATGAAAGCACGTGTGGACTTGTTCCTCCCTTTTGCTGCACATAAGAAATGTGGTGGTTTCAGTGAGATGGAAGATGAGAGCTCATCACGCCATATATAACACATACAAACCCTGCCTGGAGCGTAGGAGGTTTTGCCCTGATGCTTCATCTCTCTGTGTCCACCTGGAGAAGAATTGCTCCTTTCTCCCATGCAGTGTTGAAACCTCACTTTAGAAATTGTGACTTCTCTTAAAGTGGGTAAAAACATAAGTTAAGTGTTGCGTAGCCTTCATATAGCTCCTTCACAAGGAAAAGTTGAAGTCTGTAAAGTGTTTTGGCATTGGATGGAAGCAAGCCAGAAGTGCAAAGCAATAATCTCCAAAGTTGCAGTGAAGGACTGGAATCAAATTCCATTTTCATAATCATAGAATCATAATCACTGAAGTTGGAAAAGACCACTAGGGTTGACTAGTCCAACCATCAACCCATCCCCACCATGCCACTAAACCATGTCCTTCAGTACCACATCTCCACATTTCTTGAACACCTCCAGGGATGGTGACTGCACCACCTCCCTGGGCAGCCTGTTCCAAAGTCTCACTACTCTTTCTGAGAAGAGATTTTTCCTAATATCCAGCCTGAACCTCCCCTGGCGCAACTTAAGGACGTTACCTATCATCCCATCAGGCCTCTTGTACCTCCCTGCACTGTGATAAAACTCATATCAGATTGGAAATCAGAATTTGCAATACAGGCACATAATTATTGTTCATTACTCAGCTGGAAAGAATAGAAATGTCTCTCTTTAGTGTGGCCTTAGTGCTGGTTCCAGGACTGAACTTGTATTTAGATAAACGTACAATTATTCCTTTTTCCTCTAGCTTCCTATTAATTATATGCAATTCAGTCTGGAGAGATTTGTTACTGTGCTAATTTTAGCAATCACCACAGTGCAGCAAAAACGTTGCACAACACTCCAGGTCCACGAATGTTTTCAAAGATGAAATTCTAAATTAAAAAGCAGTAACAAAAATATCCTGTGCTACTTCTACAATTTCCCTTTGTGGAACAAGGGTTTCTAAAAGAAACATTTTTGTTTCCTTATTTATAGTCACTTCTCCTACCACTGCAGTTGTTCTTGTGGTCTATTCTTTCTAATTTAAGTTGCAGACAGCAGGAGGACGTACCCAGCTATTTGATTCGTCTTGAGCGAGCTGAGCAAATGAGCGATGCCGGCTGTGTAATAGCACTCAACGTGTTCTGGGCAGGGACTTACAGTCCAGTGAGTGTTTTATACAGAAACACCCAGCTAACTTGGGAAAAGCATTGAACAACAGGAAAGTGAGAGGTTGGGAACCTGCCAGTTAAGAGCAAGTGGTTGGCGTTCATCTGCAGATAACTGGGATGGAAATATAGTTTCTAATTGTTGGGAGATCCTGTAGTGCTTTACATTGCACAGATTTAAAAACAAGTGTGTATGGAGACGTGTAAAGGTGAAAACTCATAGAGAATACCGCTGCCAAAGCTTGACTGCCATAAGCCACAGGTAGGTCCTGCACCAAAGGCAGTCATTCTCCACAGGCTTTGTTGAAGCCTATTGACAAGATTATGAGAAGGAATCTTGACTTGCTGTGGCCCACATCGTGGTGTTCTGGGGGCAACTGGGAAGACAGCAGTCAAGTTATGGCCACCAGCTGTCAGAAGAGGCCAGGATGACCATCTACACTAACACCCAAAGAGCAATAGCCTCAGAATGTCCTACACTAGGCTAGTAAGTTGCAGACCAGTTCAGTCTATTTTAGAACAAGATGTCTTTTTTTTAGCGATCTTCATAAAGTGCTTTGAAAACCATTGCAGAAAACCATCCATTTTTATTGTCTTTACATCTGGTGATAGTCTGTGACCTGAAAGGTCCAAAGAATCAAGCCAATACAATCTTCCTGTTTAAAGAAGTGAACCTGGTACCGATGCAATCCAGCCAACCTTGCCTAAGCAGTTACCAGATCCTGAGAACTCCTGGGCATGAGGTTCATCTGTCTGGATGTGGATCTATGATACGGATCCTGAGATCTCACTCAGGTCATCTTTGTAATCAGTAGAGTAAGAGCCACCAGTCAGATAACACAGAATATAATTCATCTTCCCCCTGAGAAGACACCTGCATTTGGTAGGAATGGCACCCTCAAGTCGATGCTGATGTTTAGACCTCTTCTAACCATGCTGGGCACCCAGACCATTAGCTTTATCTGATACAGGGAAAGTACATCTAAAAAAAGTAAAACCTGGTGGAATGACTCTACCAGTGCAGGAAAAAATACAAAAGACAGCAGAAAATAATGTCTTTTTAGGTTTCATTGAAAACAACTTGAGACACAGAGATATGCATGGAAATGTGCTCAATAATGTTTTGGTAGCTAGTGTGCTAGGAGTTAGGGAACTCATCAGATCTGTTCCTGTGCACAGAGCTGGCAAGTGAGACTAGATAGGAATGAAAGTGACACAAAGCAAGAAAGAACTTTAAAAATTACTAAAGCTTCACTATCAGAAAGAATATTATGACCTTAAAGCTAATTACCCTAATACAACAATTATTTTTGATCTGCCTGTCAAAAAAATGGCCTAATGCCTTTGTATGTGTAAGTTTCTAGATTTTCACCCTCAGCTCACTATGAGAGTCTTATTAAATTGTACACAAAACTTCACGTCTGAGAACTGGGCTCTTTCACACCTTCTTAGATAGGGGATCCTCTGTCTCTGGGCATTTTTGCAAATGCAGAAGTTCACGGATGAGACTTCGGGGTGAACTCAGGTAGTTTGTCATCTCCTTCTCCACTGAGCGAAGCGCTGAGGCCCAAAGCACTGCCTTTAAGCCATCAGCCAGTGTTTCTTATTGCCTCTATTTATGGAGTCTAGCTCCAGTTTAAGTGTAATACATTGAGCTTATTATCCTCATTTTTCATCACTGCAGAACTGAATGCAATTACAAAGCCTCTTAGAGGTGATTTGACTATGCATCCTGCTGATTTTTCAGCCACATTTATTGCCTGCTGAAGAACAGAAATCCTTCTAGGCTGATGATATTGGAGCCATCTGGTGCTGCTTTTTTCAGTCTAGTAAGCACTTCTGAGTTCAGTTTAGAGGAAGTCAATATATAACAGCTTATTTAAGAGCCTAAAAGGAAAAACATGGACTGAGAGACAACCAAATACACATACACTTTGGGAATGTTCTAAGAACTGAGAAATAAGAGCGTGAAGCAGTGTATTATTTCTAATCCTAATCCCTAAGAGTAAACAGGAGAAATCTGAATAGTTTCTCTTCAAGCATGGGTTGGGGATTGAATGGAATTTCAGCAATATCAGCGAGTCTCCTTTTTTGTGGGATGACCTGAATGTAGAAATGTATGTGCATCAAGCGCTCTCCTGCTGCACTGCTTGGAGCAGAACTAACACCATTGATCCCGCAGGCTGGGGAGAAGACACGGCATGTAAAGAATACACAATGTATGTTATGCATGAGAAGAGGTAGTGCCACTCTGCCTGTGGCATCCCTGTTCACTGCAAGGGAGTTGGACTGGATGACCTTTAAGGATCCCTTGCAATTCAACAATTCTATGATTCTCTGTATCCCCATGCAAAGTTGCTGGCTTGGCACCCCATGTCTGATGGAAGCAAGTCACTAAGGCACTGTCCTCACACTTTCTCCCACACTTGGCTTTTCCTTAGACCCCTCCATCTATGGCGGGACCTGCCTAACCCCACAGGACCACTGGCTTTGCTGTTGTCATCCCCTGAGCTCTGGTTCAGGCCAAGGGCAGTTATGAACAACATAACTGAGTGAGGGCAGTGACTGAGATTTAACCCATTTCTGTCAGTGCTTCTAATGAACAGGAAGGTTCTTCTGTTACTGGTTTCTCTCTTAAATGAAGTGCATCTGCATAACTTGTATTGACACAGCTTGTAACTACAACAGTTATAGCTGTTCACTGATCAATACGGTACACGCTCACAAACACAGTTGCTCACATCTCCCTGTCCCTCCAGGTCAGTCTTTCAGCAGCAGAAGTGTCCCTGTCATGCCCTGCTTGCACACAGTAAGTCAGGACTCTTGCTTTCCACATCAGCGCCCGCAGCAGTGCAAAGTCAAGCACTGAGAGCAGGGAGAGCAGAGCAGCCCTTCTCCTTCACATCCCTCCCGCTTACCTCTATGGGGCTAATCAATACAAAAAACTTCCAAGAAACTTTACAGCAGTGTTGGCCAGCTATTCCCCTGGCCCCTTCACTACCAGATGCTGGGGACTCTCCTTCCTCCCTGTCCAGCAGAGCTTAGCCCACAGCTAAGCCCCACACCAGTGCTTGTTGCAATGCAGAACTTCACCCAGTGCCCTTCCAGTTTTGTCTTATTGACAGCAGCTGTTGTGCTGCCTAGCACTAATTAATCAGCTGGCAGGTTCACAGGGCTGCACCCCACCAGCTGATCTGGCCTGCGAGGCATTCATGTACTTACAGGTGATTTCAAGCCATAACTAATACTTTTAAATTTAACTGCGAGAGGACATGGCTTTGAGATGGTTCTCAGACATTTCATATTATGAGCCATTTTTTATGGCAGAAATTAATTCTCATGGTTGTTCACGACTCCATGTTTCTTCCCCTCGTAGCCCTTTGCTTTAGCTCTGACATTCATCACTGTTCTCTGTATGGCATAGAATCATTAAGGCTGGAAAAGAACAGTACAATTATCTAGTCCAACCGTTGACCCCTTACTACCATGACCACTAAAGCACATCCCTCAGTGCCACATCCACCCTTTTCTTGAACACCTCCAGGCACGGTGACTCCATAGTGGTATTAGGAGGGTGAAAATGAGATTTTACCCTATTTTGTATGGGTAGTTGTTGTTGAAGGTGAGGGGGGACAAGCTCAGCAGGCTGCATGTTTCTACTACATCCTTTGGGCTGGTGCTGCTACATGCAGTGAAATGGAAGTTTCAGGATGCACACTGGGGTCAGGGATGGCACTGGGGAGCCGGACTTCCTTCTTGGCAGTGTTTAAAGGGTTGGCTTTGCTGTGCAATAAAATCACAGCAAGCCACAACCCTGCAGAGTTGTGTATCCTGTAACAGCTGCCCTTCAGCACCAGTGTGAGAAGTGATGTACTGAAATTTGTTCAATAAATGCAACCTCTTTTCTTATTCAGGAGCTATCAGGTTATTACTTTTATCACATATATTCCTTATTTCTCACACAATTTCCTTCCAGTAAGCCATGGCTTATCACTTATCCATTAGCAGCTCATGGTAATGAGCTTCAGCTCACAATGAAGCGTGCTGTCAGTTTTGACTGGACACATGAATCACACATCGGGTTTATCTTCTCTGGCTGGAGAAGTAAATCCAGAGCTAGGTGTCCTTTGCAGATATTCACAAATGACCTCTAAGCTGATTTCCATATCAGGCAGCTACTCCCTAGGTATTTCCTTCAAATATGTGTTTATATGAGCATTCCGTGCTGCAAACCAAGCCAAAGGCAAAAAGTAGCAAACATGAGCTGGAAGCAAATGGAGACAGTGTGATTTTAGTTGGGTTGCTCCCTTAGATGAGCAGCTATCTCTATAGCTGGACAAGAGGTGGGCTCTCAAGACCCACAGGTCTCCCATAGGGGAACATTGCTATATTCGAGGTATATTTCCATGTGCCATTGAACATGGACAGCTCTTTGCACAGCAAAGAAGAGAGTCTGTTCTGCATATTGGAGTATATCTCAACAGATATCTGGAAGAAAACAACAGGCTGGGCACATATCATCGTAGCAGCTATGTCAAATTTTCCTTTCGCTTTTACTGTCAATAAATTGGTGCATAAAATGTATGCTCTGTACAGGTCCAGCATACACTGAGTAACAAGCAAGTAGAAAAGCCTAAAATAGGAAATTGAATTCATCTGATATTCTCCTAAGTAGGACAGTCACGACTTACAAGGCACTTTGTTAATTTATCAAGCTCTTTCTCATATCTACCTATAGGCTTTTACCTATTAGGAGGTTCTTCTAGATCATCCTTTCCTGGGCATCTTCTGGAACAAATGGATGAGTCACTGATTTCTCTTAGGTATCACTTTGTAGTTGTTACCTTTACAACGACTTTAAGGCCAACTTTTGAGAAGAGCGCCCAGAGGAGGCAGTGTCACTTTTGTTTCTCTGGAGATAGAGATCAACATTTTCCATGCTTTGCTGACCACTCACATTTCAGCACGCACAACCATTTACTGTGGCAATTTCTGGCAGCTGCTCTGTGCCAGCACTGATGGTATTTTAGATGACGGTCCGTGTTATCTTAATTGCTTTTTCATTTACTCTAAATAATATATGAAAATGACTTCTTTTATTCTCACCATCATTTACCTACAGTCAAAGACGTAGGGGGATCTTGGTCTTCTAAGTATATAAGGCTTAAGTTTTCATTTAAAATTTTTCTCAATCCCTTATTTTTGCTTTATGGCTAAATCTTTATGTAGTGGGAAGAGAATGGATCAAAGCACCTCAAAGCTTTGTGTTCAGAACTCCCTAGGAACGACCTAACAAGAACAAGGCCAAGTGCAAGGTGGGTTGGTGCAATTCCAGATATATGTACAGACAGGGTGAAGAACAGCTCTGCCAAGAAGGACTTAGGAGTTCTGGTGGATGAAAAGCTGGACATGAGCCAGCAGTGTGCTCTTGCAGCCTGGAGGGCCAACAGTATCCTGGGATGCATCAACAGAGCAGTGGCCAGCAGGGAGAGGGAGGGGATTGTCCCCATCTACTTTGCCCTCATGAGGCCTCATCTGGAGCATTGTGTCCAAGGCTGGGGTTCCCAGCACAAGAAGGATGTGGAGCTGTTGGCGTGAGTTCAGAGGAGGGCTACAAATATGCTGAGAGGGTTGGAGCATCTCTCCTATGAAGAAAGGTTGAGGGAACTGGGTTTGTTCAGCCTGAAGAAGAGAAAGCTTCAGGGAGGCCACACTGAGCCCTTCCAGTACTTGAAGGGAACTTATAAACAGGAGGAAGAGCAACTTTTTACATGGTCTGGTAGTGACAGGACAAGGGAGAACTGTTTTAAACTAAAAGAGGGGAGATTTAGGTTAGATATTAGGAGGAATTTTTTTACTCAGAGGATGGTGAGGCACTGGAACAGGTTGCTCAGAAAGGCTGTGGATGCCCCATCCCTGGACGTGTTCAAGGCCAAGTTGGGTGGGGCCCTGGGCAGCCTGATCTGGTGGGTGGCAACCCTGACTGTGGCATGGGGTTGCAACTGGATGGGCTTTAAGGTCCCTTCCAACCCAAGCCATTCTGTTATTCAATGACAGAGGAAATGGATATTCCTTATCAAAGTAACTTACTGAGCAACCTGATCTAGCTTTGGATGTCCCTGTTCATTGCAGGGGAGCTGGACTAGATGACCTTTAAAGGTCCCTTCCAACTCTAAGGATTCTATGATTCTATGAAGTCAATGGGAATGAGTTGTCCAAGTCCTCATAAATCAGAAGGGATTTACTTTCTCTCTGCCCTTCCTGAGGGAATGGGATAAACTGGAGACTTGGAGAATGTGATAAGCTGCACCTGCCAGACTACAGATTTAATCTCCCTTTGCTGTGGGTGATCTCGGAACCTCTGTAAGCCACACCAAGATTCAGTAATCTGAGAGCATCCCATGGCTGCTGAGGCAGGAGCATGCCACGCTTCCCCTTGGTGCAGAGAAGTGGAGTCCATGAGAGGGGAAACACCGTGACTCACATTTAAAACACTGGGAATACATAACATAGGGCCCTGAGCTCATCTGCATGAAGGCACACTGGGTTGCATCACACCAAGCACGTACGTGCCTTCAGGTGTCGCACCGGTGCTCGCCTGGTTACTCAGTCTGACAAAGGCTGTCTTCGTGTACCCTGCACCATGAGTCAATGAGGTGTAACAACCGGTGTCTGCAGAAACCTCGTCACATCTCCAGGCATCCCAAGAGATCAGCTTTGTGCAACTAGCCCAGTGCAATATATGGAGTTGGACCACAAGACCTTTAAGGGTCCCTTCCAACTCAAAGGATTCTAGGATTCTGTGATTCTATGGGAATGGGTTTTGTGAAGAGTCAGCAGTACATTCCTTGGGGTGGTTCAGGGCTGCAGAAGGATGTCTGCAATCAGGGCAAGGCTCAAAGTTGCCGGTGGTTTGCTTCATTCAGAAGTCATTACAAACTCGGAAGGATGAAATGTACTCCTCATGAGAAGGAAGCGCGATTGTTACCTTCTGGTTGTTTATTTTTGCAGAAATGGCCACGAGGCTCTTCCTGAGCTGTTCAGCAGCTGCTCTTTTCTCCATCATTTATTTTGCTTTCTGTATTTTCAATAATGTAAACGTGCCTTACAACCCGGAAGGACAGGGGCATGAACCTGGCTGGGGCTGGCTAGATGATTTAGGCTGTCCTCTGCTCTGCCATGAAATCACTGCTGAAACAATCAGCAGTTTGCACCCCAGACCCTCAATTCATCTTTTAAATGATCAGGAAATAATTCACGCTGCTTTGTTCGATGAAGTCGGATTCTCCCCTGCACAAATTTTCCTCTTAAAAGGGAGGGGAAGGTTTGGCTGCCTGGGAGCCATAAACGTGTTCCTGATTCACTGCACAGAATCATTTCGGTGCTCACTAAATAATTGCTTTCCCTCTGGGACGAAGCTGCAGCTGGCAGCAATGAACTTGTCTGGTGCTTCCTTCCCTCATTTGGCAGGGCTCCCAGGCCCAGGATTTTAGGGAACAGGGTGAGAAAGAGGCATTTCCTGCCCCTCAGAGGTGGAACTGAGTGGAGGCTAGTGCTCATCTTGCAGTAATTTTGCTTGCAATGTTTTGGGGTAGGTAGAGGACTCCTGATATGGGGAAACGATGCTGTGCTCTCAGTGTTGTTGAGTCCACTTGTATATCTGACTGAAAACAGCAACAAACACGAGGAGGGAATTCTAGGGAGAATATCCCAGCTCCTGCTCTTCCAGCACCTGAAAGTTGCAGCCTGGACAATACAGATGCAGTGAGAGCCTTTGTCAGAGCCTTTCAGACTTCTGTCAGATCTTCCAGCAGCATGAGAAGCTATGTGCAGATTGGTGCCGTGCTGCTGCTTTACAGCAACTAGCAGAGGAAAAAAAGGAATTAGTGGATGAATGGATAAATGTGATGTGTTAAGGAAGAGTCCACTTGGCTTTTACAAAGGGAAGTCTTGCAATGTAGTCCCACTGGAGTTCTCTGAAGGTGTCAACAAGCCTTTGGATAAAGGATATCCTGTTGATATAAGCAGCTTTTATTTCCTAAGGGCTGCAGACAGCATCTCTCACCAAAGGCTTTTAAGTAATGTCAAGGCATAGATGGGAAGGGCCCTGAAAAACAACATTAAAACCCAGAAAACAGAGAGGGGGAACTCACTCATCATTGAGGCTGATCAGCAGTGGTACCTCCTGGAGATGCGTGCTGTCCAGCACACAGTGAACAGTGCAGTGAGAAAGTAGGCACGATACAAAACTACTGTAGGTGTTAAAATGAGGATGAATTGCAGAAGTACTTGGTAGCTCTCAGCTCCTGAGCAGTGAAGTGATGCCCAAGGGGAACAGCAGCCTCGACTGTCGTATAAAGTGATGGCCCTGAGTTGGCCATTACCAGCCTGGAGTGAGAACCTAGGGCTATGCCAGTTCCATGACGATGTCAGCTAAACATTTAGAAGCAGTCAATGAAGCAAATCAATAAAGCAAGTCAATAACGCAAATCAAATGTATGGTTCTGATCTAGTGCTTGACCTAGCAGTCGGCAACCCTGCCTGCAGGCAGGGATTGGAACTGGATGATCTTTGAGCTCCCTTCCGACCCAAGACATTCAATGATTCTGTGAATTGGCAGGAAGGAGATAAAGCATGTTTTTATGCAACTGCATAAATCCTTTGAGCTTGAATCCTGTGTGCAGCTCCAGTCCTCTCATTCAAAAAGGAAACAGTAGAGCTAAAAAGATTAATGGGAGAATAAAGAAGAACTCAACTGGCCCACCTCTTCCATCTGAGAAATGGTGAGGAGAAATCTATAACATCAAGAATATGATGGGGAAGGTGATAAGAACATGGTTTTTCACTGTTTTTTTCCAATAAAAGAATGAGGAAGTAGCAAATTAAGATAGGAAAGGTCAAGCTCAAAGCAAACAGAAGGAAGTGACTCTCCACACCTGTAGTTAAACTTGGGAACTTCCTGCTACTCTGTGCTGTGGGAACTAAAAGCTTATGTGGCTTCAAAAGCATTTCTTCAAGCAGCCTCTTCAAGGAAGAGAGAGACTGAGGGTTATTAATACACAAAGCCAATCTTCGCAGGAAGTCCCTGAAATGCACATATGGCGAAATGGGAGTCTCCTCTGAAAATATGCTTTTTCTCCAATTCTTACAGTCTTCCTTAGGAATCCTGTTTCATTGCTGTCAGAGAAGGATTCTTGCAAGGAGGATCCTTGGGAATAAGGAATAAGCTCATGCACTGACCAAACCCACAACCTGAAGACCTTCGCAGTGATAGAAAGCAATGCATGTTTTTCACAGCATTGCTGTGCATTTAAGACCTCAAGGATCTGGCCTAGGAAGCAGACAAAGCAATGACGTTAGACATTCAGTTGCTTTTTTCTTTTATCTCATTTCCTAGAGCCTGTGCTTGCCCTTTTGTTCTTCAGTTATTTCCAACTTTCTATTTCTTCTCTTGTGGGAATGCCATTTGCAGTCATTACTAGTGTAAGGATTTTGTTATTATCCATAAAAAAGGCAGATTCATCACAAAAAAAACAAGAATTCTTAGTACAGTTTTTCAAGTGTTATATTTAACTCAATTACCCCCTCTTTTGGAATTGTTTGTTATTCCTTTGGTGACAGAACAGCATCCTGTTTGCCTGCACACACTGCAGCTGCATGGTTTACAGAATTCCTCATGGGTTTCTTGAAATAGCTTCAAAACTGATATCCCCCAAACACCAAACTGTGCTCCTCATTTACGTAACCAGATCCTATAAGAACCAAGACTGTTCCTATCACATCGCTGTAGCTCATCAGAATGCATAATCATAGTTTTTGTTTAGTGCGAATGCATAGAATTCTCCTTGAATCTTCATCTTCATCTTTCCCAAACACTGTGACTCAAACTGGGTACATTCCAGAGAGTATGTTTGCTTCCATTACCTTAACTCAATTATGCTGCACATCCTATGTGAATAATCCATTGTCAACTACAGGAAATGTGCATCTCACTGAACTACCACAACCTGATTACAGACAGTGACCCATCAACTGCTAGTTCTGAGTAATATTAATCACTTTCCTGAGCACTTGAGCTCAGATATATGTCTAGATAATTCATTAGGGACTAATAATTCTGGAGAGTTTGTAAGTACTAAGTTGTGTTCCTATTGTAGCAGCCACACGTTCTAGCAGTGTTCCTTGCTTTGTGTGCTCTAGAATTCTCTCTCTGCCTCACAGGGAGAGTCAGGAAGCTAGGACTGCTTTTCTGTTTTTCAAAGACTTGATGTTCACACTGTGGTTATATTTTTAACCTGCTGTAAGGAACCTGCTTTAGCAGGTGATGATCCCTGCAGATCCCTTCTGATGCTTGTGATTCTGTGAAATACACTAGGACTGGATCCTGCCTAAACCAGGCACATGGATTAATGATTCTGGTGCTAATTACACCTACTATTAATTGAGTAGCTTTGGGAAATACCCAGAATTTCAACATCTGCTGCTACTTAACAGTAGAAAGCAGAGCTGAAAAGCTGGCTAGTAAAAAAAATCCGGACGAACTAACCCCCAGCTATTTCTGGGAGATGAGAAACAGGATGGACAAACTGCCAGTGTTAGAGCTTTTACAGTCTTCCCAGGCATCTCACCACTAATGTCCTCTCTAAGAAAAAGTTGCTTGTCGTCTCTAATTGCTCTCTCCTTTTTCACTTTAAATTCATTACACCTGACTGCCCCCCAAGGGACACGAAGAGCAGTTGCACGGGTGTGCAGAGCAGAAGCTTGCTTGGATTGTGACCTGAGCCTACAATTAAAAGCTCAGGTGTGGCGTATCTTCCAAACTACTCTCCTCCCTCAAGATGATGTTTCTCGGTGGTATCCAGGCATTGGAATCACCTTCACAAAGAGAAGAATACATCAAGAATAAAATAAATAAAACAGCAACATTTGCTGTCTGTAGTTCAAAAAAAACAAAACGAATGGGGCCATAGTACTTTTGGAAATCACTGAAGAGCTCGCTCCATACTGTCACCTTCATGGCAAGTCAGCATGCTGGGTTCTGTGGCAGGGTATTTCATCTAGGAGAGAAGAAGAATTTCTCAGGGAGGCAGCTAACAATGGTGCCTTCTGCATGACAGATGACCTCCCATATGGAATCCGTTTGGCTGCAGGCAGAAGCACCCATGGAGGTGATTACAGAGATCCTCAGCTCTGCAGCTCTCAGTGACTCTAAAAGGACAGATGGGTTTTCTCGTAGTACTTAAATCTTCATTACCTCCACCCAGCAGATTAGAGAAAAAAGAAGAACAGATCATGGAGATACAAGACTCTAAAAGCACCCAGCAGCTGACAGGATAGCAGATGCTTAGGTTTCCTTGGGACATCTATTGTATGAACGTATTGAGCAGCAGAGGGAGAAAAATGAGTGATTGCCCAAATTATTAGGGATGGAACACCTTTGCTCTGAAGACAGCCTGGGAGAGCTGGAGAAGAGAAGGCTCTGGGGAGACCTGAGAGTGACCTTTTAGTATCTAAAGGGGGGCAATAGGAAAGAAAGAACAGACTATTTAGCATGGTCTGTTGTGATGGGAAAAGGGGAAACGGTTTCATACTGAAAGAGGAGAGAGTTAGGCTGGATGTATGGAAGGTGTTTTTACTATAAGGATAGTGAGGTACTGGAACAGGTTGCCCAGACAGGTGGTGGATGCCCTGTCCTTGAAGATATTCAAGATCAGGCTGGACAGGACTCTGAGCAACCTGATGTAGCTGTAGGTGTTCCTGTTTATTGCAGGGGAGTTGGACTAGATGACCCCTAAGGGTCCCTTCCAACTCAAATGATTCTGTATCTGTAGCTCCTCACGGGGTGGAGGGGCAGCACTGAGCTCTGCTCTCCGGTGACAGAGACAGAACCCAAGGGCTTCCCTGTGTTTTCAAATATAAATCTCTTAAACCCTATTGCGCACCCATCTCCACTTTATTTCCCAGCCCAACAGCAGGGAAGGGCTCTAGGGAAGACAGATGGTTAGGTGGTATCCATAACAGTCCAGTAGAGTCAAAACTCTAGTTTATCATGTGCTAAAACTGCTAGGAATAAAGAAAAACTTGCAAGGTGTCAGAAAAAAATAATACAGGAGGAGGCAGGAAAAGTGCTCCATTAAAACAGATTAAGGAGAAAGAGAGACTGGTGGTTTCTAGGGTTGTGCTAAAGGGTTATGCACAGCAGCTCCCAAAGGATGGTATAAATTATTTATTTCTAGCTTAAGCAAACTTGTTGATGTGTCAGCATCGATGCACAGTTTTCCTGATGACATCCTCATCAGAACATTTGTCCTCCTTTTGCTTTTCTTCACTCCATTCCTCCTCTCACTGGCATAGTATTTTATTTACACTCTGTTTTTCTCCCTAATCTATTCCATTTCTCTCTTTTCTGACCCTCCCATCACACAATCTCCTTTCAACCATTTTCCTTCTGTCCATTTTTGGCCTTGTTTTCATAGAATCATAGAATATCACAAGCTGGAAAGGATCTGTAAGGATCATCGAGCCCTGCAATCCTTCCTCTATCACGGAAAGGCTCAGAGCTATCCAAGATCATTTTCCAACTCTTTGCATTTCTTTGGGGAAATCTACCATTTGTCAAAAAGGGAGAGGGCAGCAGAGTGAAATGTAGGGGTTGTGCTATGTACTACATCAAATCCAGCAGTCACACCTGGCTCCATTTCTGATATCTTGCTTTTTCCACCCTCTCAGAGATCTGGTCTCTTCATCTGGCAGTTTTCTTCTCTTACAGGGGACTCCCTGCTGGTACTCCAACATTGGATCAGAAAGAAAAAGGTTGAGCTTTTCCTCTCTGCTACCTGCTGTATCCCACTTCCTCTTTCTACCCTTTCGCCTTTTGAATAGTTCCTTCGTTTGACTCTTCTCCCCTCACTCATCCACACTACTGCTTACCTGTGCCCATCCAGCTTCCCTCAATCTTTGTTCTTCTTTAATATCAGTTTATTTCCTTCGTTCCTTTCTCTTCCTTTGCTTTTCAATGAATTTGTTAATCTACACGGGAGTAGGGCAACCAACAGACTTTTCAGAACAGGCTTAGACTTTTCAGGGATATTGAAATAGGACTGCTGCAATTTATTTTTTTACCTATTTTCTTTGCAGAGCAGTTGTCAGTTCACTACCTTCTCATAGTGATGTGTTCAGAGCTATGCACACGGTTTATTCTGTGAATTGATTCAATATTAGGGCAGTGTTATTCCCACCTAGCAGAAGTAACGTGATGTTGCTTCCATTTCCTGCATGTTCAAGGGCATGAAAGATCAGGCATGAATACTTGTCTGCAAATTAAACTTTTTTCAACCATTCAGTCTGAACAAGAAGTTGTTCCCTGTCAGTGCTTTTAGCTAAATGAAGTTCCTCATATATCAAGTTATGAACTTAGACATAGAACATAAACACTAAATTTTCCACTGTTAGATCTCTTACTGACTAAAATTGGAAAGATTCAGAAGCAGTTATTTTTTCACACTGTTCCCTTAACTATAATTGCTTCTTTCTCTATGTAGACAATACATTTGTAGTGGAGCTGCTAGGTTCATGATTTCTTGTCCACAGACACCTACTCCAATGTACGTAAAAGAATCAGTATAAATGGATGAAGATCTGATGCTTTTTCCCCTAAATCATAGAATATCCTAAGGTGAAAAGGACCAAGAGTTCACTGAGTCCAACTCCTAGCTCTATACAGGTCTACTTGTTTAAAATGGTTTAGAACTAAAAGAACGGATATTTAAGTTAAATGTTATGAAGAAATTCTTTACTCAGAGGGTGGTGAAGCACTGGAAAAGGTTGCCCAGAGGGGTTGTGGATGTCCCATCCACGGAGGTGTTGAAGGCCAGGTTATCCAACCTGGGGCCCTATGCAGTCTGATCTGGTGGGTGGCAACTCTGCCCATGGTACGGACTTGGAATTGGATGGGCTTTAAGGTCTCTTCCAACCCTAGATATTCCATTATACCCAAAAATTAAACCACGTCTCTAAGGCTGTTGTTTAAAATCAGGTAGATACTAGCTACTGTTAGAACTTGCTTTAATCTTGAGTAATTTACCTCATGCATAATAATGTTAAATATGTTACTGACGTATGCACTTGTTAATAACAAAACAAATAGTAAGCCCACTTCTGAGAGAACAAAAATTGAACTCAAAGCTTGTGTTTAATCCTAGTGGTTACTTTGCCTGAATGCATTTACCAGAAATACATCCATGGAAGCCTTGCCAATAGCCAAATCTCCAAATCCAGTTTGACATTGAGTTGCTTGAAGCCAATGTGCCTCTGGAGTGGTCTGATAGCAAGCATGGAGGATTGTCAAGATTTATTTTCCAGCTATTTATCTGTTTTCCAGCTATAGTGCTTTCCTCTACCTCTGTTTTCTCCACGGGTCTCTTTCTATAGGTATTTATATGGTCTCCTCCTTCTTCTAAGCAGAACATCCCATAACCTTGAATAGCATCTTCATGCTGGTAAAATAGGGTGTTATCATTAACATCATTATTTTAACAGAGTAGTTAAAGAACTACTAAGTGACCTGACCCTGGTCACAGATACCACATATCTCACTGAATGGGGCCATCAATCAAACCAGTGCAGAAAAAGCTTGCGGAGATTCCTAAGCAGAAGGTACTCCACAGAGAACAATTATCGTAATTAATTATACTAACAATTAAATACTTCTTTCTTTTAAAAACAAGCACATACCAGTTATGGTTGAGCCCTGGTCATGATATTCTGGTGTGTGCTCATCACCTCACTGTCACAGCAGATGCAGAGCTCTGCAGTGAAGACACTCCCGTTAATTCCTAGAATGCACCATAATCTGCAGATTTAGATTCTGGTTGAAGTAACATTTTTATTTGAATTTTGTAAATCCTTGGAATTGAAGGAGGAACTTGGCCACAGAACATTCCCTGGAGAGCAGAACAAAACAGGCTCCAGGTCTGAGAGGAACTGAGCACATAAAACTCCAACCAAAAACTGTTTCTCGGCTTCATGTAGCATTGAGGCCACGCAGCTGAGAATATTGGTGGAAAGATGGTAATAGAACTGAGAACAGTTGGTCTGGCTCCATGTTGCTATGCAGCTGGAGAACAGCTGTGTGCTGGGTAGCAAAGTGTCATACCTCAGCCAGAAGACTAAAGTCACCACAAGCTTTCTTTTAGGATATGTCTGAGCTGCCTGAGCTCCCTCTGCAGCTTCGTCAGGGCAAATAAGAGACTCCGTGTCTGCACCCACCTTAGGGGAATGAGTGAGTCACAGCCACGAGTAGCTGCCTGATGGCACAGATGTGCAATTGAGCTGAGAAAATTCAGCTCGAAAGGACTGGGCTGGACACGAACTGGTAGTAATTCCAGGAAGGAGATATCTGACCCTCCCTGAAGTGAGATCAGTAACCTGATCTAGCTGTGTATGTCTCTGTCCAATGCAGGGGAGCTGCAGGGACAGTACATGATCTTCAAGGGTCCCTTTCAACTCAAACGATTCTGTGATTCTATAGCAGCCTTTCTGTGATACTAAGTCGATGCCCTCGTTGATGTCTCAGCAAGGGTTGCATTGGCTGAGGCTCCTGGTGCCAAGCAAACCCCAAGGATGAAGTTGCCCTGAGATACAGTGTCTTCACCATCCCAGTGTTTCCAGGGCAACGATCTGGAAGTCAGCTCCAATTAAAGTTCACCAAATCGGAGCTCTTTCAGACATAATATTTTTCATTTGCTGAACTGGCATCACTGAAAGTCATTTCTAAACAGGAGCTCTAGTGTGCACAGCCATGCTAAGTACCACCAAGGGCACAATAGGCAGACATTATACATTCCTGGAAATAAGAGACAGCTCCTTTGCCTTCAGTGCTGTTATTATTTCTTAGGAACACAGACGTCACTGTACTGGTGGATGTGTGGCCATTTGGTGGGGTAGCTGCTTTCTGAGAAGGCTTAGGAATGGAGACATCTGTAGGGGGTGGAAACAGGCCCTGATATCTCTTTTCCCTGATGGTAGAATATCAGTTGCCTATATATAATAGATACTGAAGTGTTTATCTCTCTTCTAGAATAGTTTTTTAACTTTCAGTACTGCAACTGTATGTGTACCTGTATCTATAACCATATCAATATTTCTCTCTTTTTGGTTTTAAGAGAATACCAGAACTCCACGTTTTGCAGTTACACTGAGCAAGTGCTTCCCTGTAAAATTACAGTTTCCCATTTCTCATCTCTTTGAGTGACACTTTGTTCTTTTGTTATAGGAAAGGGGAAACAGGCACTTTTAATCCATGTATCCTTAGACCATGTGTTATTTGATTTATTGCATCTTATCCTTCCCAGATAAATGGCTTGGAAGAATGGCCAATTCTTATAGCTTTTCTTTCATTCATTACTTTAAGATCACTGCTTGTCCCTGAACTCCACAGCCTTGTTATTTATATTTGAAACAGCATAATAAGCATTAATGGCAGTCCACCAGTGACTACAATCACATATATTGTGATTGTATTAAAAAACCTCCCATCCCAGTTGCACCAGGGGGTGTTCAGGTTGGATATTAGGAAAAATTTCTTTTCAGAAAGAGTGTTGAGGTATTGGAACAAACTGCCCAGGGAGGTGGTGGAGTCACCACCTGTGGAGGTTTTAAGAAAAGGGGAGATGCAGCACTGAGGGACGTGGTTTAGTGGGCATGGTGGTGATGGGTTGCTGGTTGGACTAGAGTTTAGTGGTCTTACCCAACCTTAATGACTCTATGAAATTCTACCCCATTGCAATGCATCACATCCCATCGCATCATATCCCATCCCATCTCTCCTAAGCCTTGTGTATATTTGATTGTTGGTTGTGATCATATCTCAAATGCAGTTCTGCACTGACCATTCCCCAGTAACCAAGGACATTCCTGAGTTGGTGCATGCACTGAATCACAGTGGCACAATGGCACAGTGAACTGTGACAGCGCTAACTCACAGCTGTGGACGTGTTCTGCAGGAAGTCTGTCTATAGAGAGAAGTTATCCCAAAATCTCTGGAACAGTCTCCCATGTAGGTTAAGTCCTGGTTTAGGGCCATGTAGCAGTCTCGTGAGGCAGTTTGAGAAGAATCATGGAGATGCATAAAAGGAAAGATGAGCATATGAGCCATGAAGGTTGCCAGGGATAGTGGAGCTGGGAGCACACAAGGCTGCTGTGACAGCACAGCTAAATAAAGTGAAAGTGACACAGTCAAAGACCTTGAAACATACAGCACAAAATATTTCCCCAAAAGACAGATAACTCAATTAAAAAAGAAGAAGGGCCCGTTTCTAGGCAGCTGTAAATCTCTACAAGAATAGAGAAGGCAACATTCTTCTCAAATTATGTTGAAGGGTAATAAATCCACAGGTAATTCTTGGAGCGACCATTCAGCATACTGACTGACAAAGGTCTGCAGGGCCTTGCAGCGTGGCTTGCAGCTTTTCCAGCTCATAGCATGAAGACATAGCTTGAAGGAGTTGGGCTGCTGTAATTGCTCTTGGGCACTGCATGCTGAAGGCTGATGCCTCTTCAGACGTGAGCTCTGCACTGAAGGTCTGGGCAATGCATGCAGCCTGTCAGTCCCAACAGATTACTTAGGAGAAAAGTTGAGAACTGAGGATTTCAGTGGAATCGTCTCTGGTGAAACTCAGCAGAGCTGTGACACGTACTGTAGCAGCTTTCATAGTACGTTTAATTATCTGACATCATTTAAATAGCTGGGGAACTGCAGCTGGATGGGGAAATCACTGAATCTGATGCAGACAAGTGGGTGTGATGTTTTCTAAGTGATGTTGCTAAATGCACCCAGGACTGCTGCAGTTTTGTCTACTCCTTCAACCTTTTCTTCTTGCTGTAATTCAGAGCTTTTGGGGAAATCATTACTCATCTAGGATGGAGCAAGTGGTGGGCTTGCTCCTTTGTGTTGCTGTAAACCAATGCCTGAGCCCAGAGGCTGTGCCAAATGGGGAGGAGAGGAACCAGCGAGCCTGGAGGGTTTCTGTGCATGATGTCTTATGTGTTGAGAAGCTTCGGATACAACAGCATTTCCTTCGGCAGCCGCAGTAATCCTGTCCCAGCCATATCTCTGACACAATCTGGTCTTAAAATAGCCCGTTGCACTGCACAGAAGTAGGAGATCTCATTTTCAAAGCATTTCCTCTCCTGGTAACCTCCCAGCTTTTGCTCACAGCACTCCAGCATCACTACTGCCCAGAGGAAAGCCCAACCTCCATGGAGGACAATGAAGGCTGAAGTTGGAACTGTGATAATGCCATCAGAAAAATTCCAAATCTCCTTGAGCCACCCCCAGAATCATAACAAGAAGCATCTAGTGCTGTGTCTTCCACAGCCTGGCTAGACGGGCTAGCAGGGCATCATCAGAAGGGAAGTGCTCATGGTAGGGGCAGAAAGAAGCACATTTGCAAAACAGGAATGAGCTAACATTCTTACAGCAGTAGCTCTACTAGGATATCTCAGCTGTAGTGGGATGGTAGTCAGGCTTAGCTGGATTAGGAGGAAGGAAATCTCCCAGGTCTTGTCTTCTTCCAGCTTCTTTTCAGGATCTATAGCTCAAATCCTTATTTTCAATCATTCTGTTCAGACCCTTTGATCGATGGTCATTCATACTTGTCCAGCCCCACCTCGTATTTCCAGTCTACATAACTACAAAGTTTAAGCAACTAAAAGCTGCCACAGACATTGCTTGCCACCTCTCCTGAAGTGCAAAACATGTAGAGCTGTTGGCCTTTGACTGTATGACCACAGAGTTTCTGGTTTCAGCCCTGAATTTGAGCAAATTCACCAACACTGCACTTGGTATGTGCACTCCAAATGGGAATTATCGTAGCATAATAGAATCATGAAGGTTGGAAAAGACCACCAAGATCATCAAGTCCAAACATCAGCCCATCACCACCATATCCACTAACCATGTTCCTCAGTGCCACATCTACACATTTCTTGAACACATCCAGGGAAATTAGTTCAAACAAGATCTCTTCATGAGCAAAATGTGTCTTTAAAACTGATGAAAGGTTGTTTAAACCAAGTCCAGTTGTCAGAAAAGAAACTTCTTCCTTTTATGAAAAAAAACAACCAACCCAACCAACCAACCAACCAACCAACCAACCAACCAACCATCTTCTTTCCTCCTTCAGAGTCTATTGCTGGGCAACATCTGGACACGGTCTAATTATCATAGCCCAGAGAGGCCTGAAGAAATCCTCCCTTGGCACAGTGCTAGGGCTGGACCACAAACCAGGGGTCCTGCACTCCTTATTGGAGCCAGACCTTGCCTATCCCAGCAGGATGTGCCCAGGCACAGCACACCCTTTGCTGTGATTAGCTCCCCATAAAACTCAAGAGCAATTTCAGCAGTGAGGCAGCTGTTGATGATGATGCAGGAGGACGTGGTGGGACTCTCACATCACAGCAGAACTCTCTGCAGAATAGGGAAATCCCACTGGGGTGAGGGGGTGGCTTCCTTCCTGGCCAAATATCCTGCTCCAGCTGCAATGAGAGTGGACAGGTCTGGCATTTGTGTGCATCCTTTTGACCTCATCTGCATTTCAGCTTGGTTCTGCCTTGGCTCTCAAGGCCTCCATGGGATCAGAAAAAGGGCATTTCCCTTCACGTTTCCTTCCCTATTGTACCTTGGAAGGTAAGAGTTTAATAGCAAGGATTTTGCTGCAGGCTCACACAGCAGGAAAACATTGATGGTAACACAAACATCAATGGATGAAAAAAAGAATACAGTTCAGATTCTAGAAAATTCCCTACATTAGAACTAAATGATCTTTAAGGTCCCTTCCAACCCAAGTCATTCTATGGTTTGATGATTTGATGATTAGAAGTGGATATGGAGTTTGAACTAAATTTTCAAAGAGAGAAATGATTAGCAAGGAAATCACTGAGAGCAACGTGGGATGAAGCACTCAGGTGCTCCTGGTTGAAGGGAATACCCAGCAAGTCTGCTTCTCAAAACATAAATAGGAAACAGACAAAAAATATTATCTGTAGTTTGCAACTAATGAAAAACTGTATTGAAGCTAAGGCTTTGCTCTGATTTTAATGCATTTTCTTAGGTGTTCCATAGCTGTGACTAATTTGCACTGCTAGGTCTGCCTTTTTTTGAAGTTAAAAAGTGCATCTGAAGTGCTGCAACCTCTAGCCAGGATATTCAAATTGCAGATAACATTTCAAAGCTTGTCAAATGAGGGGATGATGCTCAGACACCCTCACGCTCCGAGCGATGGGTACAAGCAATCTCCCTCTCCCTGAATCTCAGACTAGTGGTAATGGTATGTACGGTTTGGAAGATTCACTTAATCATGACTACTTCCTTCCTTCCTTCCCTCCTTCCTTCCTCCCTTCCTTCTTTCCTTCCACCTTTCTTTCTATCTTTTGTTCTTTCCTTCCTTCCTCCATCTCTTCCTTCTCTCTTTCCTTCTTCAGTCCTTCTTTCTTTCCTTCCTATTTTACATCCTTCCTTCCTTTCTTTCTCCCTTCTTCTCTTTTCTTCTTTCTTCTTTTTCTTCTATTTCTCTCCCTTCCTTTCTTCCTTTATTATTCTTTCTCTCTTCCTTATCCTTTCCTTTCTTCTATATCCTAAAACAGGTCTAAATGTATATAATTTTTAAGTTTTTGTTTTGTGTTTAAGTACTTTTGGTTAACAGACCCCAATACCCACATAATTTTGCTTGGTAATGATCAATCTGAGGAAAAATCGTCAGAGCAGGAAGTGCATAGCAAAATTAAGAGGTTACACAGCAAATTGCATGGGACTACTGATGGCCCTGTAAAACCTCTACCTGCAAGCCAAAGGGTCTGAGTCTTTAGGAGACCAAAGAGTCAAAGTTTGATGGGGTGAGCTGGGATAGCACTGAGCTGCACGTAATCGCTGCTCAGCTGTGAGCTCCTCGAGCTGTCAGCTCTTCAGTGATCCAGGAGGCTGGGAAACAAGGGCCTTGAAGGAACTCACAGGCAGACACAGCACCAGCTGGGCAGCCCACCCTGTGTGGCAGGCTTTGTATGCAGGGTGGGCATACCTTATGGTGCCCGTGACAGATGGAATAACATGGCATAGTGAATTCATGAGAGCAATTCAGGCCACCTGCTGCCTGTGACTACAAGGCTGTGGGGACCAGGCTCTGCCAAGCCTGGAGGAGGTCTCTGAACTGCTGTTAGAAGTCATTTCAGATGCTATAGTAATAGCTTAAGTGTGCTGCCTTCTGTACGTCATGTGGAAGCAGGATGCCTGTTCCAGCCTGTGAGCTGGGAGAGACCAAAAGGAGCTGCTGCAGTCCTTCAAGAAAACTAAGAAGGAGTTTGACTGAGGTATCCAGTGCTATCTAAGATTGTATGTTCATACTTGGGAAGGTAAGTGCAGGTTTGAACAAGGGCCAGAGATGAATTTGCACATGACTTACACTTAACATCAGGCACGTGGTGTGACTTGCTGCCTACAAGGCGAGGTGTTGTTTGCACATAACTGTGACTGTATTGTCCATGCAGCTGAGCATAAACAGATGATTGTGCGCTTGTTTGCAAACATTAACCCTGCAGAGTACGGAGGGCAGTTGCACAAGAGCTGGATCTGTGGCAGCAGCTACCAACTCCCTGAAAAGCACAAAAAGGTACAGATGTGTGTGGCGCAATTAGCAGCATGACAGTGAATGTTTTCCTACTGGGAAAGGAGCCAGAGGTTTTCTTCTTGTCTTCAGAAAGCTGTCAGCCCTTCTCTGTGCCCTTCCTACAGAATTATTTTCTCTGAGCAGGGAAATGAGAATCAAATTTACCCATCTATTTTTGCTTTTTGTAATGGAGATCAGACAATGGCAGTAGGTGCTTCCTGCAAATAGCAACAGCATACGCAAGCTGAGCAAAAAATCCATTCAAGGCTGGATTCCAGGGGAAAAGGTTGGGTTTGGATGTTCTGCGCTGCCTGGGAAGCAGCTTTCACACAAAACTGGTGTTTTTGACTGTCAGAACGTTTCCATCCTGTCTGATGAGAGCTGTGTTTTCCCATCTTTCTCTGATGCTGGCTAATTTAATTGCATGTTTTCTGACTGGTTTCCTACAGGGACTCATAGGATCATGACTGATCATGGTGGCACATGATGGATTTCTCCCCATCCTTCTTTCTCTTGCTAATAATTTTTAAATGTTTTCAATCAGGCAAAATTTTTACAGAAATATGCCACCTTCGTGAAAACAGGCAGATGGGCAGGAGAGAAAGCACCTGTAAGCATCCTTACCAAAGGAAAGGCTGTCAAATTGTGCCTCATTTGAGAATCAAGGTGGGATGGACATATCATAGGTGTTGCTCCTGTGGGAAAAGCTTTACATGGTGATAAGACAAGGGGAAATAGTTTCAAACTAAAAGAGGGCAGTTTTAGATTGGATATAAGGATTTATGTTGCCCTGAGAGGTGATGGGTGGGTCAGGCTGGACAGGGCTCTGAGCACGCGGATGTAGCTGTAGGGGTCCATGTTCAGTGCTGGGGAGCTGGACTGGATAACCATTAAGAGTCCCTTCCAACTCAAACAACTATGGGATTCTGTGATTTTATTATTCTTTTACTTCTTTAGTTGTGGAAAGCAGTCAATCAGAGTGCAAGCCTAGGAAACCATGGTTTGCTGTTGCTCCTAAATAATTTGTACAAATGATTGTATGTTGCTGGAAAGACAACATGCAGTTATCTTAAAAAAAAACAAACACAATCCATGGCTATGACACTGCTTCCTTTTAGAAAAAGCTGTCAGTGTATCAATATCATACGCTACAAATGCAGTCTGATCTCTGAGATTATTCATGTACTGCTTCTAAACATATAAATTTACCTCCTTTAATGAGAGATTCTCAAAATGCTTTGCCTATGTGTTAGGAAGCAATTCCCCATGGATAAGGGAAGATTTCTCACATTTCACAGAGGAGAAATGTGTGGCTGGCAGGTGAAATGATTTGCCTTGGTGTTACACAAAAAGCTGGGAAATGAGGTCCAGCCCTGAAGACATACTGGGAGTGTGGCAGTGACCACAGGGCTTTTGGGCTAGTGTGCATCTGTGGCACTGCTGCCTCAGCTATTCGGTTGACCAAATGGGTACAACTGATAGCTGAACCAGCTGACTTTCAGATTTTTAGCCAAACAATATTCAAACCTATGTCCTAAGCATAACACACTGGCCACTTCGCTGCCACACACTTCAATAAAGATGACTTCGGTGCTTTTCTTTCTATGAAATAGTTACTACAGCGGTTTTATGGACTTCTAAAACTGAGAAGAAAAAAATAGAAACTGTCACTAAAGTTCTTCCCCTCTTCAGTAGTATGTGGCTCAGTCTCTGCAGGGTGAGAGTTCCTTCCCCAGGCTAGACAGTGTCAAAATGCTGCCTTTCAACAGTGATGCTCATTCCTGTATCGCAAAAACTGCATGTGCATTTACAATATAGATTTATCTGTTACGTTCTTCTTAGGGTAATGAAAAAGTTAACAACAGGTTTATTTTCTATGTAATTTTCTGAGCTTTGGAATGATGTGACAGGTCTGCCAATTTGTCCTGCAATCTTCTGTGTATGTGAACTTGACACATTGGATAGAATTTAACTGAGGAAAAACTGATGAAGTAAAAGCTTTGTTGAAGTTCTTTTCTTTTCCCCCCATTGCTGAAGCTCTTCCCCTTTGAATCCTGTTTGCTCAGTCTGGAGTTGGATAAAGGGATTCCAGTCTTTCTGCAGCTGTACTTTCCTAAAGAAATTTGTGATATCTGAGCCTTGAAATTATGAATATCACCAACGTGCAAAATCTCCCGCAGACATTTTTGGAGCTTTGCAAGAATTGATATTTACAACAGTCAAACACCCGATGTCCTCAGGTTTTATGGCAGCTGCAGGCAATAAAGCACGTTAACCCATAGCGAGTAACAATCCTAGCCAAGCCACGTCCACTCCTCCTTGCAGAGGAGCCCAGAGCTTTGTGAAAATAGGATGGGTCATTAATGACAATGGACTTCAGCTCAAGTGACTTCCTGTTAATTTGGAGCTCTGTTATATGTCTGTCCTTGCTGGGTGTGATATGATCACACTCAAAAGTCTGGGACAGTGAAGAAATCTGAATACTCAAGAGTTTGTGTTGTATTGGAGCTTATGTCTCAGCTCAGATTGAGACACACTGAGCATTCTTGGGAGTCTCAGGAGCTTGGCAATCCCAAACATAAGGATGGATGATCTGTAGGTTACTGCAGCCCTGGTAAGAGAAGATGTTTACCACTGACCTGAAAGCTAAAATGTGCCATGTCTGTTATAGACAGGAGGTGGTCTGAATACGTCTCCTAGTGGTTAAAAGCAGCCATGACATGTTTTGCACGTGCTTTGCTGGAGTTTTGAAGCTCATGGTAAATTGGATAAGTAATTCCTTTTTTTTCCCCTAGAATTACCTTCCTGTAATTACCTTCCTGTTAAATTGGATTTTCATCCTTCCTAGAATGCTTGGGCTTCCTCTATAGCGAGGAGGATGATAACTGCAAGAAAAAGGATGCAAACAGAGAGGGATGGTCAGCACACCGACTTCTGTCCATCACAGGGTGTTTTAGGCATATTCCTGCCTCTCCTTTTCCTCACTATTGTGAACGTTATATGCTGGAATTTCAGTCACCAAACAACCTGATCCCATTGTGACTGAAGCAATAAAAATCAGAAACGAAAAGGTAATCCTGCTCCAAATTGCTTTTGAGATGTATGACAAGAAACAACAGATGGATACAGTCACTGAGGGGAATTAAAGGCAGCAGCGAGGCAATACTGATCAGTGTGATAGGCAGGCAGCACAGGATGTGAGCCGTTGCCAAGGCTTTTGTATTGTGGCAAAAAAAAAGGAAGGATTTGAGAAAAGCTAATGAGAGAGCTCTGTAAATATTTTTGTAAGCCCAGAGCATGAGACAAAGCATGAAATCGATTGTTTGAACATCTAACAGTAACTAATTTGTGTGCTATGATAGCCATGAATTCATAATGGAGGTTATGAAGGGTAATTCATGAGCATGTCTAAGTGTGTTTAAATAGTGCTGCAGAGTGGAGGATTGTTACTAATAATTCCAGAGAAAAGTCTTAGAATCATGTTAGAGGAAGGCTGTGTGATTTTAGGCAGGCAATGAGTAAAGAAATTTGAAGCTGCTAGGCCATAACCTTCTGATATGAGCAGAAGTGGTTATTAATATGAAAATCGGCAAAGGGATTTTTTAGCAATTGCAGACTCCGCTATATCAGTTTGGGTTCTGTTCTCATCTGCAGTGGCTAAAATATGGTTGTGGCTGCTCTGAATTCAGTGCTTGTGTGTGTTTATTTCAGGAGAAGAGATTTCACTTAGGGCGAGAGGGTACACGCTGGGATAAAAGAAGTTATATAAATAGCAAGTCTTACAGTCAGCACATCGCTGTCAAGGAAGCTGTCAAGGAAGTTAGCCTATCTATCTCAGCATGAGTCATGTAGCTATGATGGAAGGAAATGTCATACCTAAAGCCAATATTTCTCTTAAACATGTCTCATTGATACATAAAATTCAGTTTTAAAACTATTTTTTGGAAAATAAAATAGCTTTTAAAAGAGCTCCACTTTTAATCTCACAAAACTCCTTGGAGCCAATTTCTGATGTAGCCCATTGACTCTGAATACTTCTTGTCTGCTGCCCGCAGCAGAGATGAAAATGGGAGGACCATTGTGAAAAAGACTTCGTATGAAGCCACAGTTATTCATGACATGTGAAACACAGATCCTCCAAATTGTTATTCTTTGGAATTGCTGCTAATATTTTTGATTGTTATTTTTTTAAACTTAAAAGATTTTCGATGCCTTAATTTTTACAGCGTTACGGTTATCAAATCCAATCTTTTCAAGAAGCCTTTAGAAATATTTTTTCTTGTGTGATTTGTCTAAGATAATGCAGCTGGAGCAAATGTGACCTCTCCATGCCCTATTCCTGACTAGACAAAAGCAGTTGCCTGCAGCTGTGTCCATCTCACTCTTAAAGGGTTTTTAAAATGCCACTTGATATCCTGAATGTATTTGAATGAATATTTTCTGTCATTACCAATTGAAATAACTCCTGCCACCTCCTCATGACCTTCAGAGCTAGAAAATAGCCTTCTTCCTCTTTAGGACAATTAGAAGTCTGATCTGGGAAATATTTCCTTGTTCTTGAAGAGACGTGGTCAGTCAGATCCGTGTAGATATTATAGGGAACTAATTTAACAAGTCCTAGGCTCTAGTTTCAGGCTGGCTCAGACATGAGCTCATTCAGTAGCTGTGGGAACACGTGTTGGGGTATTTTATCCAGTCAAAATTTTCTGAGTCTCTGTGAAACCTGAATAGGATTAAGTCATAGTGAGAATCAAATTTTTGTTTTGTTCTCAGAATATATGGAAGTAGGCCTTGCAAGAGTTAAATAGAAGTGGACAAAAGGAGCTGGGGTTTTCTTAGCTAGAAGATACTGCACCTAATAAGGAAGATAAAAGGAGTAGTTTGTGGTAGGGGAAATCCTGACCTCATTTGTAGGACAGTTCACTCGCAAGTATGCTCTTAGGAGAAGACAGGACTTTGAATTCAGTTAGTACATGTGCTAGCATAGAACACAAGATATAGCTTTTTTTCTCTCTGTTACCAGCAGTATGGGGAAGGGAAGTCCACACTTCACCAGCACTTTGTCTAACTTCTGTTTTTCAAAGAAAGGGTAATTTACCCCCAGATTTCCTCAGAGGTATCTTTGGTTTCCAAGAAGTTGTGATGGTCATACAACTCCAGTTTACACTCAATACAGCTGCAATTTGAAAGACATTTTGGAAAATTTCATTTAAGTATTTCAAACTCAACATATAAAAACATAATCAAAATCAGTAGCTGCTTTGGAAATTCCTTACCTCCATTTAGGATGTGCTTACATTCCAAAGACAGAAAGAAGAAAGTATGCTCCTAGTTTGTGCAAAGATGAAGATAAGTCAGCTGGGTTTTAATAGACAGAAGTGTCTAGGTTTTATACTCACATTTCCTTTTGAAGTTTTCATTTAAAACTAGCCCAAGTTAAAAGCCTCAGCTGCCATACTAATGGCAGCTTCAGTTAAGAACAGACTTTTTTTTTTCCCCTGAGAACTGACAAAATTTGAGTTGTCTTATTTGTGAGATGGTTGCTTCTTACCTGCTCTTTCATGGGCATGTATTTGAGCTAATGCTTGTACAGTGTGTGAAAACAGGAAGTCCTCATTTATTTAATGTGAAGATGAAGAATTGCATAAAATAGATCCAAGGTTACCACCCCTGTACATCTGACCCAGTCTCATACCTGTCCTGATTGCGATGCTTTTGCTTTGAACAGATGGAACAAGGTAAATAAGCTGGCTAAAAATAAATCTATGGTGCTATTGCTCATGCTTTTTTCTGCACAGAAGATGAAACACTGAAGACAACAGCTCAGGTTCTGAATGTCAAGGCATGGTATAGTTCTTCTACAGCCAGCACTGTCTGCCTGATAGAGATGAAAGCAGTGCATGGTTTTTCCTCGTGTTGTCTTACAGAGGTGAGTCAGGGCAAACAGCTATGCAGATACATGTATTTTATTTATAAACTTGATGATAACTTCATTATTATTAATCATAAGGAAAATAACTAGCTGGTACTACTCAAGATCAATGGGCTGACAGGGAAGGGAAATCCATTTTGCTGTTTTTAGTACACCAGAAATATAAACTTAGGACTAACGTTTTAGGCAGTTATTTGCTAGTCTTTTACTACCACTTTTTGTTGGTAGTTAAAAATGGGTGGAAAAAAACCTGTATCATTTAGCTTTTTGATTATCATTCTGACAGTCTAAGTACTGAATGCACAGATGACATCATGTGATTTCTTTTTTCCCCTCAGTTGTAACTGAAAAGATGCAGATATGAGAATTTTTCTTTAGAAATGTGCAAGTTTTTATTAGTTATTCTTGTATTTATGTAATCTTATTAGAACAGTTATGCTGGGGGTTATCACATCCGTCTTCAGGTACCAACTGAAGTACCTGAGCTGAAATCCACCCCGAACTCCCTCTGTTCTCAGCAGTGTCCTCATTCTGGTGTCTATTTGAATCCTGGTCTAAGTTGTTCCACAGTTATGAGCCACAGGTACACCTTCCACTAAAACTGGTAATTTTTACATACTTTTCTGTATAAGCAATATCTAAAATCCTAAAGCATGACAGGCTGGAGGGAAAAGACTTGCTTTGGTCTGCTAACGCATGAAGTAAATGGCAGTAGCACTCAGAAATTCAGCTGCAGCAGCTTCTGCAGAGCTGGGTACTTGGAGTAGTCCTGGGAGACAAGGAACTTATGGTTACAGACCTATGATTTTTCTCATACCACATTTGCCCACACCACTACTTAGTCAAAAGCAGACCATACCTTTGTTTACATTTTCATGGTCTTCATCCTGGATGTTTGCACACACTTATAAAGACAGGATCCTTCTAGTAGGACCATGTGTGTCTATAATGTATCACAGAGAACTATGATATTAAATAAATCAGTAATAATATAGCATTTTCTCTCTCTTCTCCAGGAGAAAACTTTTTTTGTTTACAAACTCACCTCCTGTTTTTTTTACCTATTCTTTGTGTCAGCTAGTGCTGGTATATGTTGCAAACAGGGGTGGCTAATCTAATGTGTCATACTTCACTTGTCATTGCTAATTCCAGCTGTCACCTGGGCCTGTAACGCAGCGTTAAGCAGCTGCTAAGCGTTCGGTGCTTTGCTTCTGTTGATCTGCAAGTGCCTAGTTCTGAAACATCCAAAGCAGGTTTTATCAACACAAGCACGATGAAAGCTCAGGCACTACTTTACTAACTTCCACGGTACTCACTAGTAAATGTGTGCAGCCTTTTCCCAAGCTGTTACTTTCCTTATTCCTTCTGCTGCCAGAAAGATATTTGTTTTCATTCTGGAAAAAAGCAGACACTAGTGAAAGCACAGGATTAAAACTTAGGAAAGAAAATACACGCAGTGGAGGGAGATAACAGTGATTACAGCTCTTCTTTGTGTGTGAAACTGATCCATTCCTTCAGTTTGAATTAAGCAATTATGTTTTGCCATTGCTTAGTATTGCCTTAATGCTGTTCTTTTTTTTTTTTTCTTAATCCTATTGAGAAAGAGTCTGTTGCATTTACATATCATGCTTGATTTTATGCGCTCAAAAGATCAGAACCGACAGCAAAGAGCTGAGATTGACAATTTAAAATTGTATCATTGTTTCCTAGTGCCAATAAATTGCATGGTAGCAACATTTTGTGGGTTGCGATAAAGGAAGGGAGATTGCTTACCAGTTGCTATCATGGACAAAACAGACTCAACTTGGGGAAGACTGATTTAATTTGTTGCCGGTTAAAAATAAAAACACCTTCCCATAATACCCCTCTGTTTCCCAGGGTCCACTTCACTCTTTAGTGGGCTCCCCTCCATGGGGCTCACGTTCAGCATGCAGCAGGTGTATTTTGGAGATTACTGCGTCTGCTGGAGATGGAGGCTGCCCCTGGTCTCTTCTCATGGAGGCCAACCTCTGCATCTGTCCTGCTACCAGAGCTTGGACGTGGACACTCACTCCATCTGCTTTTATACAGAATGAAATCAGAGGAAAATTCAGATTCTAATGGATCTCTGAAGATCTCTAGTGAAATTCCCTGCTCAGAGCAGGGCTAGCATGGAAATTGCATTAGGTTGCCCAGGAAAGAAAATTTCACAACCTCTCCTTCTCAATTAAAAGAAAGAAAAACTGGATGGATACGTGATTGCAAGAGTGGGAACTAGAGCCTGGTTTGCAATTCAGACTTGTTATCACTGAATGTGGCTGAGTGCCATGAAATTAGAACCGTTTTTGAAGATAAATCAGCATTGGCATCCACACAGTTTGTAGTGGAAAACATTCACATTAATAGCAATCATCCTTAGAGTTATCCTTAACTGTATCCAGTCTGCCTTGGGATGGAATGGGCAATAAGTGTGTGGAAAGGTGCAGAGCAATTGTTTCCTAAGGCAAAGGCTATCCAGCAGTCTGCATTCAGATGGTTTTAGGTACCAATGGGGCACAAGTACTAATGACTTCTATAGCAACCATTTTGAGCTCCCTCGTAAAAGGTAAAGGTCACATGTTATGCAGAGTCAACGAGGTGTAACTGAAAAAAACAGTGACCTCCACCTCCTTCCTGACCTGTATCTTTTATACAAACCTTGCATACCTCCCTGCTGCAGATCAGAAAATGTCTCATTATATGACAAAAGGGAAAAATGATTTATTGGCTTTTAAGCTGTGCTTTAGGGTGCAAACAATATTAAAAAATATGCTAAGCACTGAAAACTGAAGATACCTATACAAACCTTGATTTTCAAATATATGCTTAATGAAATTGAGAGCAATCTGAACACTGTCATCCTATGGAGTGAGGACAGATACCTGGCTGAGTCTTTGTGCCTCCTGGCATGGTAAACAGGATGCACAGAGGAAGAAGGAGGGCCATAGAGGAAAATGATCCAAGAGTGGAGCACCTTTCCTATGAGGACAGAGAGCTGGGGCTGTTCAGCCTGAAGAAAAGAAGGCTCTGGCGAGACCTGAGTGTGGCCTTTCAGTATCTAAAGGGGGGCTATAAGAAAGAAGGGGACAGACTCTTTTTCAGGGTCTGTTGTGATAGGACAAGGGGGAATGGTTTCAAACTAAAAGAGGAGAGACTTAGATTGGATATAAGGAAAAAGTGTTTTACAGTGAGGGTAGTGAGGCACTGGTACAGGTTGCCCAGAAAGGTTGTGGATGCCCCATCCTTGGAGACATTCAGGATCAGGCTGGACAGGGCTCTGAGCACCCTGATGTAGTTGTAGGTATCCCTGTTCCTTGCAGGGGAGTTAGACTAGATGACCTTTAAGGGTCCCTTCCAGCTCAGATGATTTTATGAAGATCTGAGCTAGAAAACTCACAGGGAAGTTGCAAAGAGCTGGGTTTGCTCTCTGTAGCTTGAAGAGAATGGGAAAGTAGAAATCAGTAGCTGTTGCCTAGGCAATAGCCACCTCTGAGTCTTCATCTCACGCACCTTTTCCTTACTGGCAGCTGGAGGGGTAAGCACAGCTTTTCTGAGCTCTGTAATATGCTATAGAGGTAGCCAGAGCCATGGATGTTCTGTTATCAGAATGTTGCTCGTGTGTCTAGAACTGGCTTTGCTTTCTGATATGAGACTTGTAGTGAAAGATAATCAGGGAAAACATCACCTGGTGATGTGGGTGAGATGTGGTTAGAATTAATATGTAAAGAAGGCTGCAAATTTTGCATATTTATGCAATCACTTTTCTGGAGGATGTAGCTGCTATATTTAAGTTCTGGTATTTATTTTAACTTAGTAAGAACTGAACACCATCTGTACCCAGAGAATAAAGACAAAACAAACCTACTCTGCTTGGCTTTTTGTTCTGTAAGCTCTTCAGAGAAGAGACTATATCATAGGACTGTAGGTCACTTAGCATCAAGGGTGTTTAAAGCCCCATAATGTACTTAGGTGCTAGAAAAAAATAAAGTAGAGCACAAAAATATTGCATGGGAGACCCTACAGCTGGCTTAGTGCTGAATTACAAATTCTGCTTAGTGCCAAAGCTTTTGTGCTGTTTACGTTTAAGGGTTGCTCTTGGCTGTGATGAAGAACAGAAGGTTTGGCTGTTGATATTTTACAAGATTTAGATAAGTTGGAATCACTTGGCAAGTCAATTTGAGGGCTGCTTTCTCTAAAACAAAATATACTGCTTTTTAAAGATTATTTTTTTTTTAAATAAATGCAGCCTTTATAACATATAAATATACTCTGCTGCACAGTGCCCTGCAGCACTCTTCCAGTCATTGCTTTATTAATATCCTCTTTTGATTCATCCCTGCTTAACTCAGATTGGTCTTGCTGCAGTAACTCTGAAGACTTCCATATTGAGACTCAGGTTTTGCTTCATTTCAAGGAACTGAACGTTTCTGGACAGTACATAAGTAAATTGCGTTCTTTCCTTTTGAAGTCTTTATCATAATGACATGATTTGCAGGGGTAATCATGCATGTCATTATAAAAAGGTGATTGTATCTTGTTCAAGTCAGTCAACTCTATACTGGTGCTGTGATATATTGGCAGCAAATCCCTGTAAGAAAGCTTCTGTGAACAAAAATCATGTTAAATCCAGGAGAAAATTCAGGGGAATATGAATTAAAGAATAAACTTAGCAGGAAAATCTGTTCATAGATTTATTTATGAAGTCAACTACTGTGCTTTCTCAATTAAACAATGCTCCTTTCTTGTAATTTTAGCTATGGAAAGACACAACCAATTTAGTTGAACCAGCTTTCCCTAGAAACATATACTCTGTTCATGAAAGACGTATAGATTCTATCAGCACACGTTCCACTTCTTGATTATAGATCAACTTGCATTGCTTTAAGAAAGATCTGAAAGAGAATGCCTCACGTGGTAGTGCCACACTACATATTCCTAGCATGCTTTAAAAACAACATCTCTTTTGGTGCAATACAGGACACTGAAGAACAATATATTTCAGAATTTATATTAATGTAACTTCCAGATGTTTGGTGAAGGGGCCAAAGTGCACTCTGCTGAAAGATGTAAACCAGCTTCCCTTAAAAACAATAGCAGAATTTTAACAAAGTAATACCAGAAAGCAATTAGTTACTGCTATTATCCATGTGCCTTGGGTCAGTGCCCTGCTCTGCTGGATAACTGTACTAAACTCAGAGAAATGCCTTCTACCCTGAGGCATTTGCAGTCTAAGGTTGCAATGCTGCAATGAGTTGTGTGGGCTTGATCCTAAAGAAGAAACTGAGGGCTGAAGACTTAATTTTAAGAAAGATCAGCAAATGATCTTACCAATACATAAAACGTGGTTGAGAACAAAACTAATAAGAAAGTTGCTGAAGCCTTTGGTCTGCGTAATCTGAGAACTCAAAAGAAGTCTGGATCTTTTAGCTAGGATTTAAAAATAAGTCTGTCCTCTGAACGTATTAATACATCAGGTTCTAACTCTAGCTTGGAGTGTATCTGCTTTTATTTTATCATAAAATGGGATTAATACAAGCCCTCAAAAATCTAAATACTTTTATATTGCATAATTTAGTAGGTGAATGGTGACAGTATTATGAAAGCTGTGGCCAGTGTTTTTTCAGTCACTACTTCTCTTATGGGGAAGCTTTCCCAACTCACATGACAACCCCTTTTTCCACTCTAGAATTCCTTTGCATTCACAACTCCTGATAAAATTAAGTAAAAATCTCTATCCTTTTTTTTTTTTTTTTTTTTTGACAGTCATAATGAGCACTCCTGTATGTTACTATAATACTTGTCAGTGAGCAGACTGGAATCCTGAGGTTGTATATGCTGTAAAAACACAGAAAGCTAGGCAAGGTTCATCTTTGTGGAGGATGACCCTTCTTATGTAATTTTCAGTCATTTCCACTTACGTCATATTATATAATTCCATCAAGGAAAATAATGTATTTAGGTGGCTTTTTGCTCTTAGAAGATTTGAGGTAAATCAACTTTGAAAAATTCTCCAAACACCAAAGAGAGATAAATTGAAATAAGGAAACTCAGCAACAGATTCAGCTGTGCCAGAAAAGAAAGCCTAATACCTTTGATGAATAATTCACCTTAGTAAATATCATCTCTGCACTTTAACTGACAGGATACCCTACAGAAAATTGGAATTGTTGTGATGGAGGAATAAAAAAGAACCACAGAAAATAAGACAGCGGGGCACACTGTCAGGTGAGTTTGCCAACCCATAATTTGGCTGCACTACTTTAATATCAGGAAAAATGCAACATGGAAAACAAACACAGACTATTGGGCATTGTTTGTACTACAGTAATTTCTCTCTGTGCTTCCAGCTATGCACAGAATCCTCCTTGGCCCTGGGGCAGTGCAGGCTGCCTGCTCTCATGCTAGAAGTTGCCCCATGATGTCCCTATGCAAATCAGGGATTTTGAAGCAGTAAACTGCAGTTAATTATTTACAAGACGTTATGTGTCCGTTTTCAATCACATGTGATACAGCAATATGTATCTAATTGCTATATTTGACGTGTCAGGCAATATTTAAATACAGTCCTTTTATAGTGATATAGAAGTACACCTGAAAGTACCTTATATGTTTAGCTATGCAAATGTTGGAACTTTGTTGTCTCTCTGCTGCACTTTCAAATCTCTACGGACCCTTGGATGCAAATAAAGCAATATGGGCTTAATTAATTATAGAATCAAAGACAAATGTTGTTTAGAAGGGACCATTGGAAGTCACTAGTCTAACTCTTTGCTCAAAACAGCAACAACTTCAAAGCTAGATTAGGTTGCTCTGCTCCGTATTTAGCCAAGTTTCAAAAATCTCTAAGGAAGGAGGTTACATTGCCACCCTGGGGAACTTGGTCTATTGTTTAATCTCTGTCATGGTGAAAACATTTTCCTTATAATCAAGTAGAATACCTCTTGCTGCAACTTTTGGCTGTTGCCTCCCATCCTCCCATTGTTTGCCTCTCAGCAAGTCTGTGTTGCTTTTCTTTATAACCCTTCTTCAGCTAGGTTCAGTTAGATCTCAGCCTTCTTTTCTGGCAGCTGAGCCCTTCAGTCTTAAAACCTCTGCCTCCATAGAGGCATCCACAAGCTTGCTGAGAATGTCTTTCATCCCATGGACTGTGTTAATGATAAAGATGTTAAGTATTACTAGTTGCAATATCCAGTGCTGATGAGTGCTACTCATAACCAGATATCAGATTTCACGCTGGTTACTACAACCTTTTGAACTCAATGGTTCAGCCAATTTTCAGCTGCCTTGAGGTCCACTTATGTAGTCCATATCTTTCCAGCTTGGCTGCAAGGATTCTTTGGGAGACTATCAAAGCCTTGCAAGAAAGTAAACCACATCCATTTCTCCCACTTCTTACACAAAGCTGGTCATCAAGGAAAGGCAATCAGGTTGGCAAAGCATGATTGCCCTCGGTAAACCTTTGCTCACCACTTCTAGGCACCTTCCATCTCTACTGTGCTGATAAATGGCTTTCACAAGGCTGTGCTCCACAGTGATGCTTGCATGCTAGCAAACCAGGAAAACCAGCATGAAGTGCTGTGATACTAAAGTGATCTCATGTTATACATAAACATAATGGCTAACGCCTACAGATAATCTTTGTTTTGTTTTACATTAGGCTGCTATAAAGGAGACTCACTGTGTACTGCCTTATTGTGGTTTTTCTTGATACATTTTTTATCTGGAGATAAAATGAGTTCACCTGGAAGCTATTTATTTTATATGAAAAATATAATTGTTTGGTATTCTGTTTTAACCTGAATTAGTCTTCTGTAAAAATGCTGTAATGTGAATATTTAAAAACGAACAATGTTATACTTAAACAGTACCCAAGCTTAGAGAAGATTTGTTTATGCACAGCAAAATTCATTTCAACTATATCTACTATTTTTTTCATAATGAGAGGTGCAGGGGCAGATAGAAATAGATCAAGAGGGAATGTGTTTGCCTTTTAATATGTGTTTCACTAAGTTAGCGTTCATTATCGATGAAGAAGTTCACTGTATTGTGCTTTTGTCAAGCTAGGAACTGCTGATAGACCTCTTCTCAACAAAGTGGAGCACCCTGAGAAGTTCTTTAGATTTCAGGGACAGAAACAATTTTCCTTCATTTACAAAAAAAAAGCAGCTCATAGTTATGAATTGGGGTATCTGTACTTATGTATTTTAAGATTTCTTAGGTTGATGTATACAAGAAGTTAGCACACAAAAAATACTCTACCTGAAATTTTAATATCTGAGTTTCTGTCTCTCTGCACTATTTGACTTCTCCTTTTTCTTCTCACCACTTCTGTAATTCTGAATCTGCATTTCTTTTACAGCACCCTGGTAAAATGACAAATGTTATGAAGTCTTAATGCTTCTATAAAAAAAAAAAAATGTTAAACTACCAAAACCATTGGCTGTCTGAGACTGTGCCAGATGGTAAATAACTGGAACAATAAGCATCATGTTAAGCAAGTCAGTTTTGAGGGACATGTTAGACATCCCATGTAAACAAAACACTGCTAAAATTGACCCTGTAGTAATTAGATTCAGGAAGAAGCTCTGCTGTAGCCTCAGGAATATCTCACAGTAGCTGCAATGCAAAGTATTTCTAATATTCAGAGCACTCACATTAGTCCAGTTCTTTTGCCAGGACAGACAAGGTAATGTTGCTACATGTGATAAAGCTCAGTGCTTTTTTTTTTTTCCTCCAAGAATTTTCAACTGATTTTTTTTGAGTAGAAAACTGAAATTATGGCCAGTCTATTTAACAGAAATATAGCGATGATGGGGAATAAATGTTGCATTGACACCAAAAGTTGTTTCCTTGGGGCTCAATTACTCTGTCACAAAACAAATAATTTGTGTTGAACTGAAAGATCACTGACTGTACAATTGACTGAGGATGTTTCCTTTTTGGTTTACTGGAATTCTAACATTTTGTTTCCTTTATATAAAGGATTCTTAACCTTCTTGCTGTATTTGTACACAGACAGTCACTGAGAATGACAGCATCATCTAGGTTGGAAGGAGGTCTCTAGTCCAAACTCCTGCTCAAAGCAGGATCAGACCCATTTGTTTATGGCTTTATTCTGTCTCTTCTTGAAAGCCTCCAGAGATGGACATGGCACATCTCTAGGCCCTTGTTCCAGTGCTTAATTGTTCTTAGAACAAGAAGTATTCTCCCCAGACACATTCAGTACTTTCCTGACTTCAATTTATGGCCTCTGTTGCTCCATTTTCTGTTGTGTACCTCAGTTAAGAGCTTAGCTGTCTTGGTGATGACCTCCCTGGAGGCACCAGGCCTGCTATTAGTCCCCTGGAATCCATCTCTTCTTTAGCCCTGTTCTCTTAGCCTCTCCTCTCAGAGAAAGTCTCCAGCCCTGACCGTCTCGGCAGGTCTCTGCTGAATTTGTTCCAGTTTATCAGTATCTACCAGTCTTGTACACAGTGTTACCTACAGCCCTTTGCAGAAGCTTTTAAGTTGGGGGATTACAGTGGGGCTGATGAGATTTTACTGACCTCCTTAGCACTCTCTTCATCCCTCTTGAGGCACAAACATTAAGTCAGACAACACTGCTGCACGTCTGGTTAGGTACTCTTCCCTCCCCACCGTATCCTACCCTTATTCAGTGTAGCTTGGTCTACCTTTATTTTCCAAAGGAGATGATAGACATTGAGGTAATTAATTACAACCACAATACAAACTGAAATGTATTCTGGATGTAACATACTAAATTAGTTGGATATTTTTGCAGGTTAAAAGTCTACTGTTGACAGTTCTGGGATCTGTCTATACTGCACACTGCAGTGCAGCATAGAGGTACTAGCTCAGGTACTGTAAGAGCCTTTTCAGGGAAGAATGATAGACCTCTCTGTCTCCTTGTTTTGTATTTACACTAGCTTATTCAGAGGTGGTGGTGAAACAGTACAAATCAAAGAACGTGAACGTTAAGGGGTGTGTTTCCCTACAGAAGTTTAAATTAGGGGTAGCTTTTCATAGCTTGAGAGCTGCGAGGAAATAGCATATGGCAGCTGACTTCTTGAGTTTGTGAGCAGGTACAATTAGTGGTAAGTACAAATCCCATCTGGAGGTACTTTATCAAAGCTGGTCTTATGTTAGCGTTTTTCTGTAATGTCAGTGAAACTTATCTATGTACTATTAAAGGTACACATGGTAAATCATAGTTAATGTTGCAAAGAATTTGTATTCTTTTATACCATAAACAGTGGTAGAGCATACCAAACAAACTAAGTAAAAAAGAACGAAGATGCAGATGGAACTGTTAATATATGTTGAGATCCTTAAGCTGTCCTCCTTTCTCCCAGATGCTTTTCTACTGAATCCAGTGTCTTTTCACAGAATAATATTGAGTTCAAAGTCGTTGTTCTCAGTTGGACAAAACCTAAGACAATCAAAAGGTTTTTGTAGCAATATTAAGAATGGGAATAAATACCTGAAACCCTGAGAGAGACATTTCAAGGCTATGCAGGACTTTTGGTTGAAAGTAATAATCCAATTTGCATAGTCAGTTACCAAGTGGTTGCTTGGTTGCTAATATAGATGTAAATTTGCATTGCCTGGCAATGAAAGAAATGACATAATGCACTAAAGCACATCCACGGAATTCTTCTGCTTCATTATTCTGGAAGAAGGAATATAAAACTGTGATATGGTGAAGTTAGAAAGAACACTACAACCTCACCTCTCTGAGTTTCGTTTAAATAAATCCTTTCACCTACACAAGACATTGTTAGTAACATTTTACAGCCAATGGGTTTAAATGCTTGAGATGGTGTGTTTTTTCATGGACTGCAAAGTTAGCATGATGCACTTCAGAGCAGCATACCTTCATGCTGTGCTTCCTGTCTTCTCTTTGCCTAGAGCACATAGTTCTTACCAGAGAGAATAAAGACTTCTTATCTATGCAATAACATGGGCACAGAAATGGGTGTTCTTGGGAGCCAGTTAGTGGAAGGGAGCAGTGGTCTGAGTTTCAGTCCTCATTGAAAGAAAGATATGGCTGTGCAACAATGATACAGGCGTGCAACCATCTTAAACTGTATGTGAAACAGAAAAAATGAACTGAGCAGCGTATGAATAAACCCGCAGAATACAAACGATGTCTATATTCATTTTCAAAAGGAAACTCCTTTAGTCCTCATATAAATCATAGTGAAACTGTAGAGGTTTGCATAGAAAGTCTTGAGTTAGGAACTGCATACTCCCTGTACAGTTTGAAAAGATGTACAAGCATGAATGAAAATCAGCACTAAAAAGCACACCCCACAGCTGTAATATTTTGTAACTCCTAAAGACACTTAAAACGCTTTACAGCATGCAGTCCTAGAGCTTTAGGAGGGCAGACTCTGTTCTTAGTTTTATCTCGGAGCTGTTGCTATCAGGTTTTGCGTCATATCCATTGGGAAGGAGCACAAAATTTGGGGTCTGAGCGCTATAGTATGGGCACCAAAGATGACAGAAAACATGTGTGGGAAGATGCTACGATGAAGACACACAGACTGGCTTTGCTGATACAAATCCCAAAGAATCAGGATTGATTTGAATGAATGGAGTGTTCGCAGTACAGGTGTCAACAATACAGCAAATCACACTGAGCTCTCTGAGCCACTGAGTCAGACTAGGTGATCTTTAAATGTCCCTTCCAGCAGCTGAAAAAGAAAGCAGAGTCCCTTCAGTTGTTTCCCTGCTGCGTGGGCAGCCTCAGCCGAGAATCTTCTGAGGTGAAAACACCCTGCGGTCTGCGATCAGCTCTGTGACTACAGTTTGTCGAAACTATGACGTGTTACGTAAACGTTACTCTAATTTAATGCCAGCCACACGCTCCTGCTGAGTCACCTGAAGCAAACAGGAGGAGGACAGCACAGCTTATCAAAGTGCCAGGCCCTGACTTCACCCGCTTCTAAGAGGCACCGGGCAGCCTTCAGGCACCTCAGCCTTTTCGTGCCATCAGCCCCTCCGGGAAACCGGCCTGAGATTCCCCTTGGGAAGAAAAATGGCTTCTCAGGGGGCTCTCCCGGGGGAGAAGAGGTGCGAAGAGAAGGACTCTCACGGCCGCTGCAGCGCAGCGAAGGGGGGAAGCGCCTCAGCGCGGCGGGCAGCGAGCGGCGACACCCCGCCCGGCCCGCCAGGTCACCGCTTATGGCTCTGATTGGTCACAGCCAAGAGCGACAGGACGAAAACCAATCAAAACGCGCGTTACCCCGAGGGGATAGGCGGCCTCGCAGAGGGAGTAGGCTCCGCCCCTCCGCGCCAACTGGGAGGTGCGGAGGGGCCGTGAGGGTCGGAGTGGCCGGACGATTCCCGTGTCTCGGCCGTTCTGTCCCGCCGTGCCATGGAGGATGCGCTGCCCTCGGGCCTGTTGGAGGTCTGCCTGCTGGTCGGCGTGCCCAGGGAGCAGTTGAGGGCTCAACTGCAGGTGAGGGGGGTCGATCGGTGGATGCGGGGGTTCCTGAAGGTGAGAGGGGTCGGTGGGTGGGGCCTTGGTTGTCTGTGGGGCTGCTCCTGTCAGCGCGGCTCTCCCGGAGGTTTAACTCGGGCCTGAGCCCAGTCAGTCCCCCCGGCCCTGCTTCTCTCCACCGATCAGCACAGCTGCTGAATTGCCTTGGTGTTGTCATTAGTTGCGGCAGAAACGCTTACAGAACAGTTGTTTGTCAGGAGAGTATCAACAGAGTAGGGATTGTTCCATGGTGATGTTAAGCAATAGCACTTTTTGGATGTATGTGAGTAATACAAGGTGGTTTTCTATAAGCTGGAACAGCAGAATGCTTCAATAGCGCGTATCCTTCACAAGTTAACATCCCGTTTCCCATCTTCTGGATTACAGAGGAATGAAGCGTGGTGACTTGCACCATTAGGAGAACATGAGGGTATAAATCCCTGTATGGAGGTTAAGCTTGGAGTCACAAAGCGCTCCACTTTCATACAACCTGTTCTATTCAGACACAACAGAAGTTGATAGGTTGTGTTCTGCTTTGAGAATTTGGTTTGTAACTTGTTAGCTCACATGCGAAGCAGTAGGTCATGAACAATTCTGTTCTCTTCCTGATTTTGCTTTGTTGAAATTTGCTGATGGCGGTGTCCGATACTGTCCTGCTGTGGGAGAAGCTGTGATGCTGGCACACGCTGAAAGCCAGAACTTCTGCTCCCACGGATCTCTGTTGTCTGTCTTGAACTTGACTTTGTGCGCTCTAATAGCATTAGATAAAGAAGTCTTTCTTGCTGCTCACTTACTCAGAAGACTGTTTTGCTGATGTCGGCTTCTTAAGTGATATTGGTTAAAGTGAGGTTCAAATTCCAGGACCTCATTCATGCATACGTTGAAATTCGGGAAGTAGTTGTGCCATAAATCTTATCACCAGACTTTTGAAACTGGTGTGCATGTGTTGTTTTGGTATTTGTTTGAGAAGTAAACAGAATGGGTGGCATTCTTTTTTCAGTCCACAGTGTGATCTCATTGCTTCCAAAAATCCTGTACATAGGGAATTGGATTAAAAAAAACAACAACAAATAAATGGAGCCATTCCATTGCTTCGCTTACACCACAGACGTTGAATTTGTTTGCTCAAAATACAGAATGCAGTGTAAGAAAGGAAAGTAGTCTCTCTGGGTATTAATATTACTATAGTAACATCTCTTCAAGCTGTTGAATTGCAGGGATTTCAATGGCTGTCTGTGGGAAAGTTTGTAGGGTTATTCCACTTTCTCTTCTTTCCACAGTACTACCTATGCAAGGAAATGGTAGGATTTTTTGTGCAGTTCCAGTGAATGCAGAAAGAAGAGAACTGATCGACAGGAAAAGAAAATCTTACTGCAAAGTGCTGGGCTCAGGCGGTATTTGCAGATGTAACCTTCAAATCTTGGTCTTGAAAGTGTGTTTATGCAGTTACTTTATTGCAATACAGAGTAATAAAGTAATAAAATCAATGGGAGCGTGATAGTTAAACCACTCCCAAAGTGAGAGAAGCTTTGTATTATTGACTTGTAGGCAGTTGAGATTCCAGGAACAAAGATACAATTTTGCACTGAAGCTCTGAAACTGAAGTTTCTGGGCTGTCATCCATTGATCCTCCTTACTGGCAATACAGTTGTCACTATGAGACTTCAGTTTGATGAGATCAAAGACAGCTTTTCAAATAGAAATGATGTTTTTAGTGTTGTTGATGTATATTTTGTAGGACTGAGATGTACAGTAATGAAGATCATACAGCCATCTTCTTTTCCCCAAGTCATTGTCAGATATAAAGCTGGGTTTTGATATGACAAATGTGACATGTGAGCAGTCTGCAAGGTGTCTCGCATCTTCCAGTTGCCTCAGTTGTTGGTTTCTATATCTGCCTACCACTGTCAGTGATACAGATGTTCCTCTGACAATGGCTGTGTTATGCTTTCTGGCCATCCTAATTCAGACATAACCCCTAAGCCCTCCCTTTCCCCACTCTTTTTTTTTTTTGCCTTTTTTTTTTTTTTTTTGTAATAGTCCCCTGGAAATGAGGTATCATGTCTTGTGCAAGAAACCATATATTATCAAGTTGATTATTAGTCAGCAGCATGCTCTTGTAACTTTCCCTGCTTTGTTCTTCTGTAAAGAAGCGAATTCTTTCATGACATTTGGGATGGAATGAACTTCAGTGATGGAAGGAGAATGAGATCAAGGAGTGTCAACAGTTTACGGGCTAGTTTGGCCCGGTTCTGTGATGAATGGGGCATGGGAGCCCTCGGGCCTGTGCCCTGGGAAGGGGGAAGGGAGAAAGGGAAAAAAGGAAAAGGGGATGTGCCTAAAAATAAAACAGTGGCAGTGATCTGAGGAGGAAAGCTAACTTACTAAAGGAGATATCAGAATGCAAAATAACACAGTATAATACAATATAATTGGAATTGAGGCTAATAAATCAAATAAAATGAGAGAGAGAGAGAGTGTCCAAAAACTGAAGGCCTTATGCTAATGCTGAAGGCGAGATGGCTAGGGAGCACCTGCTGCTGAGATGATCTGAAAGGGAGAAGAGAATGATCTTGTCACTTGCCAACAGTTTTATCTTTCCCTCTGAGTGGAAAACAGAAAAACGTGAAGCAATGCAGAGTCCTCTGGGGTACGTAGTTCTTCTTCTCTTCTAAGACAGGTATGCCTGGAACTATTGATGATCCATGGAAGTGGAGTGTTAACTCTTTTAACTCCCAGTGCCTTACATGATGTTATGATGTGGAATACCAATAACAATCATAAAACCATGACACGGAGGCATCATGTGGCTGACATTACACTCTGTTCTGTGATTTCAACATTCTACTTCTTGTATTTAAAATAGTGGTCCCTAAAAAAAGACTGTCTCTTCTCTGTGTCATATATAGCACTATTCTCACAGGAGTAAAAGAAGTCATCTTAATGAGGAATCTTACAGAGTTACAGGAAATAAAAGGCATTAGTATTTATAATAAACTAGGTATGCTGCAGGGGCATTTGGTAGTGAAAAACACCAATCAGAAGAGTGTTCCAAAATGAAGAAATGACAGTAGAAGTGAAGAAAAAGAAATGAATAGTAGAAAGAAGTGAATATTGTTATGTTGCTGCCTATTCACTCCCTCTGAACTGAGAGGGTAAGAAAACATGACTCTGGCTGTAGACGTTAATAAGAACTGATTTGAATGCTGGTGACTGGGTCACTGGGTCAGTAACAGCACTGACAAGGCTGTTCTGTGAATAAAACTTGATGCCTAATGCATCTCTTGCAGTCCAAGACATCAAGGGCCCACTGTGTCAGAAACTGTGACACTGTGAGGCCATTAAATTGCTGGCTGTCATCCAGCATTTTGTAGCACAGAGATGCTTTCAGTACAAGTCAGGGGTTGCCTTGTCAGAGCAACTTTGTATGAGAAACTACATGGGGCAAATCTGCCAAGTTGAGATTGCTACAGTTTAAGTAGGTGTGTGTTTTCCTTGCATAACAGCCTTGGGGCTAAGCTTTAATTCTGAATTTCCATCTGCAAAGTTTAGCAGCATGTTTTTTGAGAGTGATCATGTTGGATTTATCTCTGTTCAGTTTCTTCACTTGGAATGGTTGTCAATTGCCAACTAGAAAATAAAGTTCTTAGCTTAGCAGGGTATGGCACTCAATATCCCAATTTGTAACATGCTCTTTAAAGTTATTGATATATCTTTGAGTATCCCAGTTATACTATTATAGAATATGGTGGAGCTTAAGATACGTAACTATGAAGGTAAGTATTCCTTCTCGTTTTTCTATGATGCTTCAAATGTGAAGAAGACTGCTGGTGCACTGTATAGATTAACCCAGCAGGCAGCTAAGTACCACGGCGATGTTTGCTCACTCCCCTTATTCCCAGTGGAATGGGGGAGAGAGCCAGGTAGAAAAAAAGGTAAAACTCACTGGTTGAGTTAAAGATAACTTAATAAGACAGAAGAGGAAGGGAAAATAATAATAATGGCAAAAAAGTATGCGAAACAATTGCTGCAAAATGCAATTGCTAACCACCTGTTGACTGATGCCCAGCCAGTCCCTGAGCATTGGCTGGCTCCCTGGCCAAATCTCCTCAGTTTTATTGCATGCATGACACCATGTGGTATGGGATGTGCTTTTGGCCAGCCTTGCTCACCTGTCCTGATTCTGTCCTCTCCCAGCTCCTTGTGCACACCATCCCCTTGCTGGAAGAGCAGTGTGAGAAGCTGAAATGCTCTTTGCACTGTGTAAGCACTGCTCAGCAATAGCTAAAACTTCAGTGTGCTGCCAATGTTACTTTGATCCTAAACCCACAACACAGCACTATACTAGCCACTAGGAAGAAAATTAACTTTACCTCAGCTGAAGCCAGAACACAGACTCAACTGCTTGAACCTATAAGCTGATGCTTTCTGTTCCAAAACCTTGACAGAAGAAGACTGGCTTCAGTGAAGCAAAAGAACTTTGCCTTTATACGTATTTTAAAAAGTAGGGAAAATAATGACAGCTGTCAGTACTGGTACTCAAGGAGTATTTTAAGTAGTAGTGCTGCATCATGTCTGAGGGTAAAAGCAAGACGTTGCATGTGTACTTCTTTTATCATCTGGCAAAAAGTTGAACACAGAACAGCTTCTCGGCCACAGTGAGGCTTGCCTTTCCGGTTTCCAAATATCCGTTTGGTGAACAAAGCTTTCACTTGCTGTTTTGGTCTAGCAGAAGGAATTAAAATTACAATGAAGTAGTTGAAAATGTAACTACTTGTGTTTGTTACATGGTCAAGAATACAAAAAATGCTCCCATGTCCTAGGGAGTCTCCTTTTCTGCACAGTTTTTCTCACAGAGTTTTAAGAGTGGGACAGAAAGGACTCTCAGTAAGGTGCTACTTTACAAAGATGCTTACTATAAATGTAATAATTTCATACGTGGTCTAGGGATGTCTGCTCCACTGTTCATCAGCATGTGAAAAAGAATTCATGACTTCAGGTTTTACAATATCTTAGTAGTGTTTATTATAACACTTAAAAAAAAAACTACATTCTTAATCACTGCTTAAGGTTGTTTTGTGAAAGATGATTTTTGTTGTCATTTTTCTCCTTCTCCTCTTGCAGAATACTGAGTTAAAATATAGTTTTCCCTAAAATTAAACAAAGACTTACTTAGTTCAGCTCTACTTCTTTTCTTTGTTTTTCTTGCCTCCTGTTTTCTGTCGTTACCAAATTTTTATTTTAAATATAGCTTCTGCTTAATCTGAATGCTTGGAAGGAGGAAATATCTTACTTGGGATTTGTCAATTTTCTTATGTAAAGGAGTTTATTGGTAAGGTAGGTTCTGAATGATGAAGAATGATTTATTGCCAACTAAAAATGACTGGTGTATTCCCCTTGCATTAACTTATTTAAATCAAGAAACTAAATGAAAACTGAATTATTGAGGGGAAGTGTATTATAAAACCACAATTTTAGAAGCAGAGAGAAAATAGAGCTAAAAATGCTTCAAAAAAACCTAGTAGGATGAGTGACAATTTATTATTTTTATTGTTTTTTAAAGGACACTCAAAGAAAACCCAGAAGCCTTCTTCCCCTGGATCCAGAAGTTCTTTCTGTATTTGTGCCTCCATTTATCAGCAGAGATGATATTCACTCGACTAATACGAGCGGTAATAACTTGAACCGAGGTAAACGCCGGTCTTTCCGAAAAAAGAAAGAGAGACCAAAGTTTGAAAATGTCAAGACTCTCAACAGGGAGCAGAAAGCAGCAGCCACTGAAGATATAACAATTCCAAAGGACATTGATCTCATTGGTTTGCCACAGCTGTGCTTCCCAGGTACTATAGTGTTCCCGCTTTTAAATGAGAACTGTTTTAATATTTGATGTTATACTATCTTGATGAATTTCACATTAAAAAAAGAAAGTGTCTACTTGTGCACAGCTCCATGTTGAGAATGACTGTTACATGCAGGGCTGTTCTGTGTGAACGGATCCATTAGTGCTAGTTGCTGCAACAGTTCCAAGAGGGGGACACCGGAAATCCCTTTCTATTATTGGGAAATCTTGGTTTAAATGAACGTGCACTTCCTTTTTAACTTTTTTTTGTTTGTCTTAAATGACTGAGTACTTTTCACTTTTCATTGGCTATTAAGATATCCATGAAGTAATGACTATTTCCTCTAGGCTTAATTGCAACAATTTCAATACGCATATTGGAATTGCAGACCTTACAAATGTCTTGAAGGGAAAAAATAGTGAACAAAACTCATCTATTGTATTTTGCCATTTAAAATGCAAAATAACTATGTAATATCTTTGCTTCTTCAGTAATGTGTGGCTTACAACCTTTCTAATAACTCAGATAAAATGCAATATGTGCATTTTAATCACTTCAAATGAGACATTTCTCTTGAAATTAGGTAAAAATGTGCAGTATTTGTTATCAGTAATCGTTTTTCAAGCAGTCGTAAATGTATGTGTATAGACTTAGAAACTTTTTTTTTTTTAACTTCATTGCAGGAGGACTTTATATAACATCTGAACCAAGAGAGGACCACATTCACTTCCTGGTCTTCACAGATGTCTGTGGTAACAGAACATATGGTGTTGTTGCACAGTACTATCAGCCCATGCAAGTATGTTATTTAACTCATGCTTTTATTGAAATATATTAAGAGATAAACTCTTTGAAAGTAATGTCAAGTGTGTTTTTGAAATTAGTTATCTGACAGTTTTTGTTAGTAGGAAGACAGAACAAATCAAATTTTATAATGCTGTTGTCATTTAATTCAATGCTGTTCTGATGTAAATCTCTGAAAAAACTTATAATTTCAATTAGGAGTTTTGAATATTTAAAAGCAGTCTTTTCCCTTGGGCATGTTTTTTTTTTTTTTTCTCCTTGGCGTCGAGCAGAAACGCGTGGGTTGGTTTATTAATATCCGAAGTCTTGCAGAGCGGGGAAACCCATTTCTCATCGGGCCCTAAAAGCGCTGGCAGCTCTCCGCTGTGGGAAGAGCCGATGGAGGGAGGGTGCTGAGCTGGGGCTAGGGTTCACCCCCCCTGCCCCTGGGGTCCCTGCCCGCGCTCCAGGGTCTTCCCTTGTCATTCCCAGGTGAGCGACGGGAGCCTGACGGTGCTCTCCGTCAGCCGAGAGGACAGGGGTGCCTACACCTGCCGGGCGTACAGCATCCAGGGAGAGGCTGTGCACACCACGCGCCTGCTCGTTCAAGGTGAGATCTTCCACCCGAGCCCCTCCAGCTCATCCTCAGCCGCTGCCAACCCCGGGGGGCTGGGAATGGGCTCCGTGGGGGGGAACTCGGTGGGCTGCGGTGCCACCCCGAAGGGACCCGCAAGCCTCGCAGGCTCGGCGGCGTGCCGGCTGCCCTGTGGCTCCGCATCCCGTTTGTAGGACAGAGGAATCCACTTAATTGGGGCAACCGCGGTGGCCGTGCCGATGAACATCTGGGCCCCGGTGGCAGCTTGGTTTTGTTCGGGAAGCGGGGAGAAGATTGAGGCTGTCACAAAGCGCCTTGTCAGATAGCGGTGATGTATGGCAGGCCTCCCGCTCCTCGCTCCCTCTTTTATTAAATAAATCTTTAATTAGGTCAACAGCTACTGGCAGAGAGAGGAGCGTGGGGTGTCATCTGCTCCGCTTTCACCGTGTCGGCGAGCTGTGGACGCTCGCTGCCCGCTCCCGGCAGTTTGCTGTTTTCCCCCTGCATTTTTCCCCGCGGGTGATGTGATCCTGGAGATGTGCTGGGGATGAAGGGAGGTGTGAGCTCGTGTGCCCTGGGAGCAGCAGAGCAGTGCGCCACAGGCCCCTTCCCCAAAGCTGCAGAGATTAGGGGAAAGGGTTGGGAATAACAGAGCCACCGTGCCCCTCGAGGTCAGCCCCTGCACCCTGTGGTCCTGGGGGATCGGGGCCAGCTCTACCCCAGAGCCCTCCAGCAGCTCCCAGCCAACGATGCTGCGATGGAGCTGAGCCCGAGCAACCTTTGTGGGGACACCTGTGCTGGTGGGGGTGACGTTTTTCTCTCCTCCCTCCAGGACCTCCCTTCATCGTTTCCCCTCCGGAGAACATCACGGTCAACATCTCCCAGGATGCGCTCTTCACCTGCCAGGCCGAGGCGTACCCCGGGAACCTCACCTACCTGTGGTACTGGGAGGAGGAGAACGTCTACTTCAAGAAGTGAGTTTGCAGCTGGCGTGTCCTCCTCCTGCTCCCAGATCGTGCTGGGACCACCAATGGGGTGGGCATTGCCCCCCCCGGGTCTCCCCACGATCCTTCTCCCCTCTTCTCTTGCAGCGACCTGAAGTTGAGGGTGCGGATCCTGATCGATGGGACGCTGATCATTTTCCGTGTCAAGCCAGAGGATGCTGGAAAATACACCTGTATCCCCAGCAACAGCCTGGGCCGCTCGCCATCAGCCTCTGCCTACCTGACGGTGCAGTGTGAGTGCGGGCAGCGGGGCCTGATCCTGAGGGGTGGGGGCTGGGATTGATAATTCCCGGCTCTGAGGCAGCCCCAGAGGCTCTGTCGTCCCGGTACGATACTAGGCGGCTCGGGTTGACGCGACAGCAGCCTTTGGATGAGCATGCAATCATCCTCAGCAAAAGGCTGAGAGCATCCCATGTGTGCTTGTAGGGTGCGGGCAACAAGCAAGCAAGTAGCCCAAGCATCCCGGGTACCGCCGCTCGGCTGGGACCGGTGTCCACCTTTGATACGTGTGCATTTTGACTAGGCGGGCATCTTCCCACCGCTGCTGCTGGCGTGCTGTCTTCATCATTGTGTCGGGCAGGGAAACATGGGATCAGGGCTCTTGCTCTCAACTGCCTACTCGTATTTGTTGGTGTTTATTATGGGGGCTTGTTCCCGCAGCATGGTTTTTCTGTGAGCTCGGTAGCTTTGTGTGTCATATTTTTCAGGCGGTAACTGATCTAAACAAGCTGAGGAGAAGGGGCTGTAGCAGGAGCGTTGCTTCCCACGGTTGTTCTCTCTGGCTCCCCAGGCGGTAATGGGTAGTGTGCCACCGGCGTCCTGTGGCATTCGACAGTAATGGCCTCAATTGCTGCCGCTCGCAATTGCAATATTGCTCTGCTGTAAAAGACTGCAATGGTTTTATTTTATAATGAAAGACAGGCTTGTGCAAAGTGGCCTCGCGACTTGCGTTTTGAAGGCTGCCTTAGAGCTGCCGCCTGTAGACCCAGCGCTGGTTAGTGGGAAGCCCCACGCTGGCAGGGAGCCGCTATGAGAAGGGCTGGTAGGTCCCGTCGTTTCCCTGTGGGGATGGATGAAGGGGCAGGCGGATGGTGTGACTGGTGCCGAGCCCAGGCAGAGGCGTGATTCGGGGCTTGGATGCGCCCGGCTGGGCAGCTCTTGGGAAAGCATGCAGCCTCAGGCCATTAAATCTGCCCTGCCTCTAATCCAGGACCACTCGTCAAGGCTGATAGCTGTTAAAAATAGCTCTAATGGCAGGAAAACCAGCGTTTGGACAATCTGCCGGTCAGACGGCCCTGCGAGGCTTTGGCGCAAGGAGGTGTGCTTGGCTTTTTGTGCTGCAAACCCCTTTCCTCCGGAGCAAACCTTCTCATTTGTAGGGGGGCTGATGCCTCGGGAGGGAGGCTTCCCACCCACCGAAGCAGCTGTCGGATGGGGACACTGGCTCTGGGTCATTAGTGAGCCGGGCTGGCCCCCAGCCAGTGACCTAGTAGTGAAAGGCTCGATCCCATTACCCTCTCCCACGCCGCCGGAGCCCTTGATTACATTTCCGAAGAGGTGGAGTTAAGCGGAGGGGGGGGTAAAGCCCGCTCCATATGCAGTGCTTGGCAATCTGGGTTATGGTGCCATTGCCGGGGGCAGATGGTTTCAGGGAGCGGTTGGGGTTATGTGTTTCGGCAGGGAGGGAGCAGAGTTCCCAAACTCGGTAGCTTTTGCCCCAAGAAGGCAATAAGGAGAGGGCACCCCCCCATCCTCCATCCCTTCCTTCGAAACAGCTTACCTTTAACCCCAGCTTTGCGTTTTTGCATCAGCAGCGCAGGGAAGCTGCTCCCCCCAAAAAATGCATTCATCCCTTAATGCAGTGTAAGCCCCATCAGGATTTTCCCATAACCTCACGCTGCCGGTGTCTAGACGAGATTGTAGAAATACTCGCTCTTCTTATTAAAAGTAACTTTTTTTAAAAAAGCTTCTTATTAAAGAAAGTCTAGATTCTCTCCAACCCACTCACACTTAATTAAAAAGCTCTTAGAAGCACTGTTAATGACACATTCTAGACTGGAGGATTGTGAGACACCTCTCTGTGTGGGTGGTGCAGCGCGGGGGGGGGTTAGGTATGTATTTTAAGCTTTTTGCATCCTGTTGGAAAGGGTGGAGGTGTCTGATGCTCAACGCAACCCAGCCTCGATGAGGCACGAGCTGCGAGTACAAACAGGAGGTAAAGGGCTCATGGCAGCCTGGCCACGGATCCCTTCTCCCATCTCGTTGCTGCAGTTGGTGTGTTTTAGGGCTTGGGAGTTGAAATAGTTTTCACTGCTGCTGTGCAAAACCAGGCTGCGGGGCAGGCGGGCGGCTTGCAGGGTATGCATCGCACCTTGCACGTGCGCCGCAGGCTGACTGTGATGGAGCAGCTTGGGCTTCAGCAGGACGCAAGTCAGTGGGGATGTTGGAGCAGGCGTATTTAATGTTTCTTCTTAAATGCAACTTTTAATGAGCCCCGGGTAGGAACACCCTGGGCATGAGTAAAGCCTCCCAGAAATGCCAGGTATTACAGTGGATTTGTGTGTAGCAAGCCTAGAGATAACAGCCTGCGGGAGCCAAGGTGGTGTTTGGGTTTGGAATTCATTATAAAAGCGATGTAGATCCTCTGAAGCCAGGCGGTGGGGGAGAGACGGGCTCTTTCCCCGTGCTAACGTGGTGCTGCTGCTCTCCCAGATCCTGCCCGCGTGGTGAACATGCCCCCCGTCATCTATGTTCCCATCGGGATACATGGATACATCCGCTGCCCGGTCGAGGCAGAGCCCCCGGTCACGCTGGTCAAGTGGAACAAAGACGGACGTCCCCTGCGAATCGAGAAGGTAACAAAAAGCCCCTGGGGAGGGATGCGTGGGGGCACAGAGGGGGTTCAGACCTTCGTGTCCTCTGCAAACGCCAGTGAGCATCACCGGGCACCCTGCGGGTCCAGCCTGCCCGTCAGGAGAGAAGCAGCCCCGTGGGTGGGATGACGCTGTGCTTCCTTATCAGCTGTGGGCAGAGTTAATTCGGGTTCTTGTGTGGAGCCCCGGGTGCCTGTAGGCGCACTGTCTGCATCTCCCAGACCTAATGCCTGCTTCCCTCTAAAGTCACCTCCTGATGGCCCTGTTTTTTTTTTTTCTAATGGCAACTGATAGTTAAAAGACCCTTTTAACAAGTCTCTGTCTTCCTATAATCATGGTTTGATAGTCTGAGCAAGGATATTAGCCATTAAATATTTAAAGAAAACGCTCAGTATTTTAAATTTTTGCTTAAATATTAACGATCCAAAGTTTTAATTCCGTTTAAACCTGTTGCTGCTGTGGGTTCCTGGTCCTTGGTGCCCTCAGCCCCTCGGGTGGAGTTGTCTCCTTGGTGCCACCAGGACGAGTTTTACTTAGGGTGTGATAGATTCTGATGTTAAATCTTTTGGGCTATTTGAAGGAGCCTGGCTGTGTGTAGGGAGGAGGGCAGCTGCAAGATAAACCTGGATGTCGTTGGGTGCGTACAGAGCAGGGCAACCCTTCCCGGGAGGGCTGCGTTTGGACGGGCTGATCTTGCCCATGTTTCCTCTCTCTGCGGTTGAGGAGATGGCTTGGATGCTGGGAATTGAATTGGGCATCGTCCGGGGACGTGACAGCCGCCCTGGGCGTAGACGGGGGGCTTGGCCGAAGGGAGAATAATAAGCTGTGGGGGGTGTAGGATAAGTCAGCTCTCTCTTGCTCACTGCTGCAGTATTCTGGCTGGAACCTGCTGGAAGACGGGTCGATCCGGATAGAGGAGGCAACCGAAGATGCTCTCGGCACTTACACCTGTGTGCCTTATAACGCCCTGGGTACGATGGGCCAGTCTCCCCCTGCCCGACTGGTACTGAAGGTAACTTGCCTGCTAAAATCCTTGCTCTGCAGCCGGCATGTTTGCCGTGAGTTGTGTTCTCTTGTGCCAAGAAGAGCTCCCGTGGTTGTGCAGGATGCTGGAGCTCCGGGCCAGGCGGCGTGAATGCATGCATGCATGCATGCTTTGCGGAGGTATCTCACTCTGCAGTTAGGCTTTTTTAACGTAGATTTTGCAACGTGCGTGTCGCTCGTTCTGCCTTCCTGTTCGGCACAGTGCTGCAGGGATGGATGAGGTGGTGGTTTTTTCTCTGCATGCTGCTTATTTGGATGGTTGTTCATTCTGTGCAGAAATTCAGGTCTTACTTTGCTTTTCCAAGCCCTTCTCTATGAAGAGAGCTCAAGAAGGGCTCTGTGCCCCCAAACCTGTCAGCTTTTCCACCTACATTACTCAGCTTAGCAAAAACCTGTCGCCTTTTGCTCTGAGCCTCGTCTCTTACCTGTGCTGAGAAAGGCGAACGCGGGCCCTCGCGAGCATCCTTGAAGGGGAACAGCAGAGGCTCGAGCACGAAGGCGCATCTGTGCTGCGGGTGGAGGTGTGCTTCCCACCAGGACAGGCAAACCCTGAGTGCACCCTGCCTGGCATATCTGGAAATAACCTGCCGGATCAGGGGCATAGGTTTTGGCATGGGCTGGGCCACAGCCGGTGTATGATGAGTATAAGGGCTTGGGTAGCACTGGACCGGGGTAGGTTGAGGAAACACGTCCCTGGGATGGCCTTTTTGCCAACAAAATACAGCCCTGCTGACCTGGGCTTGGGTTCACGGAGGATTTTAATAAATGGATGATTTGAGCTCTAGAGATGCTCCACGTGGTCCTGCTGCGTGCAGAGCCCGAGGCGTGCTGGGCTCCCAGTGCAGTTCCCGGTGTTGCTGGGGTGGGAGCGGCTGCCTCTTCCTTCCTTGAACAAAAAGTCCTGTGCTTGTGAGCGGCGGTGATTCATGGTGTGTCGCTAAGGTTGACATGATAACGCTTTCTGTATCATAGACACATCCGCTAAGGCGGCTGCGGAGTTGATGAAATCAGGTTGATGTCTGATGCGATGTGGGTAGTTTTTTTCCTGTTTACCTCCTTAAAAAGGATGCCCTAGTGCAGCGGCTCTTCGAAGAAAACTTCCCTCCGGGTGTATAATTTGGTGTACCGTAGAGCCTCCGTAGCACATGCTCTCTGCTGCGGCTTGTCTTGCAATGTCTCAACTTTACCTGAACCGGTGGTTCATTTGTTTTGGAAAAGGGCTGGGTTTGGTGGTGGGGAGCCGCTCGTGCGCGGTGGGAGTTGGCGGGGGTTGACGCTCCTTGCTTTTTCCCTCGGCTGCAGGACCCCCCCTATTTCACGGTGCTACCAGGCTGGGAGTACAGACAGGAGGCAGGGAGGGAGCTGTTGATT
>JANHGO010000063.1:5591990-5621194 GCA_024606505.1 Aquila spilogaster | reverse complement strand
TTTTCAGCCAAGCCTCTAGATTTCCCCCAGCCCTTGACACATTTGAGAACTGCATTACTACCTTCAGTTCATCGGTTTATATTTTGAGTTATCTTATTTGTGAAATGGTTGCTTCTTACCTGTTCTTTCATGGGTATGTTTATGAGTTAATGCTTGCACAGAGCTTGAAAGAAGTCCTTGTTTATTACATTTGAAGATCAGGAGTTGCACAAAATAGAACAGAGGTAACTGCCTCCATACATCTAGCCCAGCCTCTTACTTGTCCTGTTCAAAATGTTTGCTTTGAACAGATGGAGCAAGGTAAATAAGCTGGTTAAAAATAAATCCTGCAGAGCTATTGTACCTGCTTTTCCTGCACAGAAGGTGAAACAAAGCAGACAGCTCAGATCCTCAATGTCAAGGCATGATGGCAGCTAACACTGCCTGATAGAGAAGAAACCAGTGCACTGATTTTTCCCATGTGAACTTACAGAAGTGAGTCATGGTGAACAGAGGTGTGGATGCAAGTATTTTATTTATAAACTAGAGGAACCAAATAACAGCATTACTATGCATCATATGGAAAATGCTGCCAGTACTATTCAACTCAAATGGGCTGGCAGGGAAGGGAAATAAATCCAGCTTGTTATTTTTCGTTCATCTGAACTATAAACTTTGTACTAATCTTTCAGGCAGAGTAATTTGCTAGTCTTAATAACTTTTGTTAGCAGTCAAAAACAGGTGAAAAAACCCTATATAATCTAGCATCTTTTTAACCATTCCAATGAGAGTTTAAGCACTGAATGCACAGATGACATCAAGCGTGGGATTTTTTCCTCCTCAGTTGTAACTGGAAAGATGCAGATGTGCAAATGCTTCTTGAGAAATTTGCAACTTCCTATATTTATTTATTAGTTATTCTTGTGTCTCTGTACTCTTGTTAGAACAATTAAGCTGAGGTTTATCACATGGGTCTTTAGGTACTAACTGAAGTACCTAAGCTGAAATCCACTCTAAGATGCTTCTGTTCTCAGTGGTGTCTTCATCCCACTCTCAGTTTGAATCCTGGTCTAAGTTGCTCGACAGTTGTTATGCACAAGAGGTACACTTTCAAAACCAACTGATTATCTTTATATACTGCTGTGTATAAGCAGTATCTACAAGCCTGAGGCAGGACAGGCTGGAGGGAAAAGACTTGCTCTGGTCTGCTAACATATAAAATTAATGGCAGTGATGCTCAGAAATTCAAATGCTTGTGGAACATCCTTAACTGTCACCAGCTTTTGCAGAGTTGGTTACTTGTGGGTAGTCTCGGGAGACAGGGAACTTCTGGTTACAGAGCTACAATTATTTTCTCATGTCATGTTTGCCAACACCACTACTAGTCAAAAGCAGACCTTTCCGCCTCTGTTTACAGTTTCATGGTCTGCATCCAGGATGTTTGCACACACTTACAAAGACAGGTTCCTTCCAGTAGGACCTTGCATGTCTATGGTGTGTCACAAACAGCTGTCATATCTTTCATATTAAATACATCGATAATAATATAGCATTTCCCCTCTCTTCCCCAGGAAAAGTCATTTTTCCATCCAAGTTTTTTTTACCACCTCACCTCCTGATTTTTCCTATTCTTTATGTGCAGCTAGCGCTGGTGTATGTTGCAAGCAGTGGTGGCTAGATTTGATGTTGCGAATCTAATGTGACACACTTCATTTGGCATTGCTAATTCCTTAGCTGTCATCTGGGCCTGTAACTCTTCTGCAGCTGCTAAGTTTTTGGAGCTTTGCTTTTGTTTGATCTGCAAATGCCTAGTTTTGAAACATTCAAAGCAGGTTTTATCAACACATGCAGGATGAACGCTACACAGTACTCACTAGTAAATGTGTGCAGCCTTTTCCCAAGCTGGTACTTTCCTTATTCCTTCCACCCTCGGTGCTACCAGAAGTATTTTTTTTCCTCCTTCTGGAAAAAAGTAGACACTAGTGAGAGCAGAGGATTAAAAATTACAAAGAAAATAGCTGCAGTGGAGGAAGGGAGATAACAATGACTCCTCCTCACCTTTTTGTGTGAAGTCAATCAGTCCTTCAGTTTGAATTAACTCTGGTTTGCCATCACTTAGTATTGCCTTACTACTGGGTCTTCTTGTTTTTCTTATCCCTGTTAAGAAATAGTCTGTGTTACATTTATGTATCATGCTTGTATTTCTTTACCCAAAAGATCAGCTATGAAAGCAAAGAACTTAAATTGATAATTGAAAGTTGTATTGTTTCCTAATTAAATTAGGAAACTATTAAATGGTTGGAGTGATATTAAATGATTTAAGTAGCCTGTCTAACTGTAAATAGAAAAGCCTTGCTGCAAGATTTTCTTTCACTCATATTTTCCTCAACATTGTATACAAAAAATACTGACATTGAAATCTGTTAGCATCATTTCAATGGTTTCATAAAGAGGAATAGGTTTACAGTTGTAGCATATGACACGTGTATTTTTATGTGTCAGCATTTTATACTGTGAGCGCCAGAGTGCAACACTTTTTGAACTCTGCTGTGCACAGGCTCAAGGGATTTGGTAGTGTCATGACCCAGGCTGGACAGACCAGGGAGTCGTGTTTAATTTGGAATTCCCTTGGGCTAAATTAAGGTGAAACCACACCAAATGATCAGTTAAAGATTTTACTCATGCAGAAGTAAACTGAACTGGGGAGGCATGATAGTAGGTGGCGGGGGTTTCTCACAACAGGAATTGTAAACCGTGTAACCTGTGGTAACCATATACATCAATTCAGGGAATAAGGCGATCCCTCCTCTTGAGTCACGAGGTTCAGAGCAGACCCCCTTGCTTTCTGGACTCCTTCTCAGAGAAGGGCCCAGGGGCAGCTGGATCCACTCCTAGTCTCAGACTTGGTCAACAGTTTTATTTCTTAAAGGGAGGAGGTGTAGGGATTGTGGAAAAGGAAAGAGAGAAGAAGACTGAGAGAGCTAAAGGAAGAGAGAAAGATTTCACCGGTCCTGGGTCCAGTGTTGGTCCAGTCAGCTGAGGGGTCCAGTTCCCGTTGGCTTGCACCCTTGGGGCTTCAGTTTGTGTCCTTTTATCATCCTTGTCCCTCCTTCGGGTGGGCATTCAAACTCATTAGGCTAATTAGGTGTCATGAGTGGTTTGTGAGCCTTTGGGAAATGGGTTGGTGGGCTTGGGGGTCGTTTGGGGAGTAACTTCTCTTTCCCTGCAGACACTGCCATTGTTTGATCTTTGTATCAGAACAGGGAGCTGTGCACCTTCCAGCACGCCCTCCCCGCCCTGTTGCTGAAGTCTGAGCTGATGGGCTTTTCACCTGTGGTTCCTTGCTGGGCAGGGTTTGTTGTTATGCAGAGTTTGTCTTTAAACAGAACTTGCCCCACTGCAATGTTTGAGACATTAACTCTTTCAGTCTCTCACAGGTAGTGATGGAGATCTAGTACAATTGTTAAAGGGCATATCCTGATGCTTTTATGCACTTGAATAAATCCCACTATGAATTCTGTAGTGGTGTTCATGTGCTTAAAGTGATCAGGGCATGGCTGCAATTGCTTCCAAAGTTCAATACCTGCTGCAGTGGGTTTGACCTTGGCTGGCTGTGAAACCACCACCCAGCTGCTCTCTCACTACCCCTCCTCAACAGGATTGGGGGGAGGAATAAGATGAAAAAGCTCACAGGTCAAGATAAAGACAGGGAGATCGCTAACCAATTACCGTCATGGGCAAACCAGACTTGACTTAGGGAAAACTAATTTAATTTATTGCCAATTAAAAATAGAGCAGGATGATGAGAAACAGATAAAACAAAAACCACCTTTCTCCCACTCCCCCCTATTTCCCAGGATCAACTTCACTCCTTCCTTCCCAACTCTTCCACCTCTCCCCTCGCCGTTCAGTGCAGGGGGATGGGGAATCGGGGTTGTGGTCAGTCCATAACACTTCATCTCTGCTGCTCCTGCCTCCTCACGCTCTTCCCCTGCTCCTGCATGGGGTCCCTCCCACAAGATACAGTCCTTCATGAACTTCTCCAGGGTGGGTCCTTCCCACAGGCTGTAGTTCTTCAAGAACTGCTCCTGCGTGGGTCCTTTTCACAAGGTATAGTCCTTCAGGAACAGACTGTTCCAACATGGGTCCCCCATGGGCCACAGGTCCTGCCAGAAAATCTGCTCCTGAATGGGCTCCTCTCCACAGGCCGCAGCTCCTGCCTGGAGTCTGCTCTGGTGTGGATTCTCCATGGGCCACAGCTTCCTTCAGGGCACATCCACCTGCTCTAGCAGCATCCTCCATGGGCTACAGGTGGACAACCTGCATCACCATGGTCTTCTCCATGGGCTGATGGGCAATCCCTGCTCTGGCACCTGGACCACCTCCTCCCCCTCCTTCTTCACTGTCTGTGGTGTCTACAGTGTTGCTTCTCTCACATTTTTCTCACTCCTCTCAGCTGCTGCGCAGCTTTTTTGTCCTTTCTTAACTATGTTTTCCCAGAGGTGCCACCGGTGTAGCTGATTGTCTCAGCTGTGTCCTGTGGTGGGTCCATTCTGGAGGTGGCTGGAGCTGGCTCTGTCTGACGCAGGGGCATCACCCGGCCTGTTCTCACAGAGACCACCCCTGCAGCCCCCCCGCTGTCAACACCTGGACATGGACACCCAATACACCTGCTTTTATAAAATGTAGAATCAAAGACAAATTCAAGTTGGAAGGGATCTCTGGTGGTCTATAACCTAACCCCCTGCTCAAAGCAGGGCTAACACAGAAATTAAATTAGGTTGCCCAGGAATGGGAATTTCACCACCTCTCTTTGTCAATTAAAAGGAAGAAAAACTGGATGAGTAGATGACTGCAAGAGTGGAGACTAGAGCCTAATTTGCAATTCAGACTTAGCCATTACTGAGGGCAGCTGAATGCCATGAAATTAGTACTGTGTTTGAAGAGAAATCAGTATTGGCATCCACACAGTTTGCAGTGGAAAGTGTTCACATAACAGCAGTCATTGTTAGAGCTACCATTAACTGCTTCCATTCTGCCTTAGGGCAGAATATGCAATAAGGGTGAGGAAAGACAGAGAGTGAATGTTCCCTAGGGCAAAGACTACGAGTTTATACTGCATTTAGCAAAGTGTGGATCCTGATGGCTTTAGGTACCACTGGAGCACAAGTTCTAATGACTTCTGTAGGAACCATTTTGAGCTCCATTGCCAAAGGTAAGGGTCATGCAGTCTGTAGAGAAAACTACACGTAACTGAAAAAACTGATGACCTCAGCCTCCTTCCTGACACTTTTCTTTCATAGAAACCTTGCATGCTCCCCTGCTGCAAATCAGAAAATGTCCTGTAACCTAACAAAAGGAAAAAATGATTCACTGGGTATTTCCATGATGCTTTTGAGTGGCACTATAGCTGCAGGGTGAAAGCAACATTAACCAATGTTAAGCACTGAAACCAGAGGATACCTATAAACCCCCTGTTTTTCAGGTACAGATAGTTCAGGGTTACTGTCATTACAGGCAATCTGAATACCGTCATCCTAAGGAGTGAGGACAGATGCCTGTCTGAGACTAAACGCTTCCTGCCATGGGAAACAGGATGAATAGGTGAAAGAGAAGACCTGGGCTAGAAAACTCATGGGAAAGCTGTGAAGGGCTGGGCTTGCACTTTCTGCCTTGAACAGAATGGGAAAGTAGAAGTCAGTAGCTGTTGCTTATGCGCTGGCAACCTCTGAATCCATCTCACACTCCTTTTCCCTCTTCCTTGCTGGCAGCTGGAGGGGTAAGCACAGCTTTTCAGAGCTCTGTCATAGACTACAGAGGTAGCCGTGGATGTTTTGTTATCATAGAGTTGGCATGTGTCTGGAGCTGGCTTTGCTGTCTTAAATGAGAGTGGTAGTGAAAGACAATAAGGGGAAAACATTGCCTGATGATGTAAGTGAGATGCGGTTAGAATTAATACGAAAGCAATGCTGCAAAATCTGCATATTTATGCAATCACTTGTCTGGAGGATGTAGCTGTTATATTTAAGTTCTGATATTTATTTTAACTTAGCAGAGCTGAACACCATCTGTACTCAGAGAATAAAGACAAAACAAGCCCATGTTGCTTGGATGTTGGTTCTGTAAGCTCTTCCGAGAAAAGACTATGGCATGGTTCTGCAGGGCACCAAGCATCAAGTGTTTCAAGCCCCCATGTGGTATCTAGGTGTTAGGAAAAATAAATCAGAGTACAAAAATATTGTATGGGGGATTCAATAGCTGGCTTAGTGCTGAATTACAGATTCTGCTTAGTGCTAAACCTTTTGTGCTGTTTACATTTAAGGTTTGCTTTTTGGCTGAGCTGAAAAACAGAAGGCTTGGCTCTTATTATTTCACAAGATTTGGAAGGTCCAGATCACTCAGAAACTCAATTTGAGGGTTGCCTTCTCCCAAACAAAATTTGTTGCTTTTTACAGATGTTAACTTTGAAATAAATGCAGCCTTTATAACCGTATATACTGTAAATATATACTGCAGCACAGTGCCACTTTTCTCGGCACTGCTTTATTAATAGCCTCTTTGATTCCTTTCTGGTTAACTCAGATCAGTCTCGTTGCAGTAACTCTAAAGATGTCCATATTGCGATTCAGGTTTTGCTCCACATCAAGAGACTGAATGTTTCTGGACAGTATGTAAATAAATTACCTTCTTTCCTTTGAAATCTTTATCATAATTACATGATTTGCAGGGGTAATCATGCATGGCATTATGAGGAGGTGATCGTATCTTGTTTAAGTCAGTCAGGTCTCTACTGGTGCTGCAATATATTGGCAGCAAATTGCTGTAAGAAAGCTTCCGTGAAAAATCTTGTTAAATCTGGTAGAAAACCCGTGGAAATATGAATTAAAGAATAGATTTGGCAGGTAAATCTGTTCATAGATTCATTTATAAACTCCACTAATGTGCTTTCTTAATTAAACAATGCTGCTTTCTTGTAAGTATAGCCAAGGAAAGACAGGAAAGACACAACAAATTTTGTTGAACCAGCTTTAACTGGAAGCATGTATGCTGGTCATTAAAGACACATGGATTCTATCAGTGTACGATCAACTTTTTGACCTATAAGCAACTTGCACTGCCTGAAGAAAGGCCCGAAAAGGAATGCCTCACATGGTTGTGCCAAACTACACATTCCTAGCATGCTTTAAAAATTACCTCTTTTTTGGTGCAATACGAGACAGTGCAGAATGATATATTTCACAATTTATATTAATGTCACTTCCTGCCATCTTTGGTGAAGGGGCCAAAATGCAATCTGCTGAAAGAAGTAAACCAGTTTTCCTTCAAAACAATGGCAGAAGTTTAACAAAGAAATACCAGAAATCAATTAGTTATTGTTGTCATGCTGTTATTCGCATGCCTTGGATCAGTGCCCTGCTCTGTAGGATAACGGTACTACACTGAGAGAAATGGCTCCTACCCCGAGGCATTTACAGTCTAAGGTTACAATGCAATAATGAGTTGTGTGGGCTTGATCCTGAAGAACAAACTGAGGACTGAAGGCTTAATTTTAGAAAAGATAACAGCAAGTGAACTTGCCAATACATAAAATGTGGATGAGAACAGAACTAGTAAGAAAACATTGTTGTTTAAGCCTTCGGTCTGCATAACATGAGAACTCAAAAGAAGTCTGTCTCTTTTAGCCAGGACTTAAAAATAAATACTGTCCTCTGTGGAAGTACTAATAAATTTGTTTCCAACTCTAGCTTGGGCTATATTTATTTTTAGTTTTTCATACAAATGTACTTAATACAAGCTCTGAAAATTCTATATATTTTTATATTACATAATTTACCCTCAGTAGGTGAACAGCTTTGGTGACAATATTACAGAAGCTATGAGCACTGTTTTCTGAGTCACTGCTTCTCTTAAGAGGAAGCTTTCCCAAATCACATGTCAAACTCTTTTTCCACTCTAGAATTTAATAATTGCCTTTGCATTCACAACAACTCTTGATAAAATAAAAAGCTCTCTTTTTTCGCAATCACCACAAGCACTCCTGCAACGTATTGTAATAGTACTTGGCAGCTGACCAAACTGGGTTCCTGGTGTTGTGTGTGCACAAACACAGAAAACTAATAGCCACCCTTCAGAAGGATCACCTTACACTAGGAAGGCCACACTTGTCATAAATGGTTTGCTCCTTCTGACACTTGAAAATTGGACATAAGGTTAATGTTTGTGGAATATGAACCTACTTTTATAATTTTCAGTTATTTCCATTTATGTCAGGTTATGCTACTTCACCAAGTTGAAATGTTATATTTTGGTGGTTTTCTCCTACTAGAAGATTTGAAGATTTGAGGTAAATCAACTCTGAAGAATTCTCCAAACACCAAAGAAAGATAGACTGAAATAAGGAAAGATAGCATTAGATTCAGCTGTGCCAGAAAAGAAAGCCTGAATTGCTCTAAAAATGATTTCTTAAAATACCTTTGATCAATAATTCACCTTTGTAGATGAGATATTCTCTCTGCTCTTCAACAAACCAGATACCCAACAGAAAACTGAAATAGCTACTATGGAGGAATAAACAAGAACCATAGACAACAAGACAGTGGGGATACACTGTCAATTAAGTTTTCCAACTCCAAATTTGGCAATTCTTTTTTTAAATATTAGAAGAAGTGCAACATGGAAAACAAGCACAGACTATTGGGTGGTGTTTGTACTACTGCAATTTTTCTTTATATAGTCAGCTATGCAGAATCCACCGTGGCCTTGTGTTGTGGTTTAACACCAACAGGCAACTAAGCACCACACAGCTGCTCGCTCACTCCCCGCTGGTAGGATGGGGGAAAGAGAATTGGAAGGATAAAAGTGAGAAAACTCGTGGGCTGAGATAAGAACAGTTTAATAATTGAAAAAAAAATAAAAATAATAATAATAATAGTAATGAAAAGGAAAATAACAAAGAGAGAGAAATAAAACCCAAGAAAGACAAGTGATGCAAATGAAAACAATTGCTTACCACCACTCCCCAAGCAGTGGCCCCACCGCCAACCTTCCCCCTAGTTTTATTACTGAGCGCGGTGTCATATGGTCTGGAATATCCCTTTGGTCAGTTGGGGTCAGCTGTCCCAGCTGTGTCCCCTCCCAGCTCCTTATGCATCCCCAGCCTACTTGCTGGTGGGGTGGTGTGAGGAACAGAAAAGGCCTTGACTCTGTGTAAGCACTGCTTAGCAATAACTAAAGCATCCCTGTATTATCAACACTGTTTCCAGCACAAATCCAAAACATAGCCCTATATTAACTACTGTGAAGAAAATTAACTCTACCCCAGCCAAAACCAGCACTTTCTGGCAGCACAGCAAGCCCACTCTCACAGTAGAAGTCGCCCCATGATGCCCTCATGCAAATCAGGGATTTTGAAGCAGTAAACAGGAGTTATTTACAAGAAGTTACGTTCTGTCCAGTTTTAGTTGTACGTGATACAGCAACATGTGTCTACTTGCTATATTTGATGTGTCAGGCAATATTTAAATATACTCCTTCTATAGTGATACAGAAGTACACCTAAAAGTGTATGATATGTTTAGCTATGCAAATGGTTGAACTTTGTTCTCTGTCTGCTGCACTTTTAAATCTCTAAGGACCCTTCGATGCAAATAAAACAATATGGGCTTAATTAATTATAGAATCAAAGACAAATGTTGTTTAGAAGGGACCTTTGGAGGTCTCTAGTCCAACTCTTTGCTCAAAGCAGCGATAACTTCAAAGTTAGATCTGGTTGCCCTGCTCCTCATCCAGCCATTTTGAAAACCTCTAAAGAAGATTACACTGCCTCCCTGGGGAACCTGCTCAAGTGCTTAATCACTCTCATGGCAAAAACCTTTTTCCTTATATTCAAACAGAATATCCCTTGCTGCAACTTTCAACTGTTGCCTCTTGTCCTCCCACTGTGTGTCTCTGAGAAGAGTTTGTGTTGCTCTTCTTTATAACTTCTCTTCAGGTAGATGGCAATTAGATCTCTCCTTAGCCTACTGTTATGGCAGCTCTGCCCTTCAGCCTTCCCCCATAGTGGCATTCACAGAACTTGCTGAGGATGCCTTTCACCCCATGGTGCACATTCATGATGAAGATGCTAAGTATTATTAGCCCCAGTATCAAACATTGAGGAATGCCAGCTGTTAGATTTCAAACTATTCACCCCAAACCTTTGAAAAGGATGGTCCAGCCAGTTTTCAACCACCTTGTGCTCCACCTATGTGCTCCGTATCTTCCCAGTTTGGCTACAAGGATGGGAGACTACGTCACGTCTTATGAGGAGGTAAATGACGTCCATTTCTCCCCTGTCTTCCACAGAGTTAGTCATCAAGGAAAGGCACACAGGTAGGTAAGGCATGATTGCCCTTGGTAAACCCATGCTCACCACTTCTAGGCACCTTCTGTCCTTTCTGTGCTTAGAAATGGTTTTCATGAGGTCTTGCTCCACAATGTTGCCCTGCCTGCTAGAGAACGAGGAGCATCAGCATGGAATGCTGTCAAATTACAATGGTCTCACATTATACATAACCATACTGGCTAACGCTCATGGATTCTCTTCTTTGTGTGTTTACATTAGACTGCTATAAAGGATACTCGCTGTATGCTGCCTTATCACTGATCTTCCTGATGCATTTTATATCTGAGGATAAACTAAGGGTCACTTGGAATCTAGTTATTTTATATGGAAAATACAACTGTTTGGTATTCTGGTTGGATCCAAACCTGGATTAATCTTCTTCAACAACCTTGTAATGTGAATATTTAAAAATGAACAACTTATCATATTTCAACAGTTCCCAAGCTTAGAGAAGATTGGTTTTTATACAACAAAGTTCATTTTACTCATGCTGTTTTTTCATAAAGAGAGTGATGTAGGGGCAGCTACAAAAACTTCAACAGGGAAAGTGTTTGGCTTTTAATATGTGTTTCACTAAGGTAACATTAATTACCAGTGAAGTTTACGATATTGTGCTTTTGTCAAGCTATGAACTGAGGATAAATCTTTTCTGAACACAGTGGAGCATCCCAAGAGATTCTTCAGATTCCAGGGACAAACCCAAGTTTACTTTATTAAAAAAAAAAAAAAAAGGCAGTTCATAGTTATGAATTGTGATATCTGTGCTTATGTATATTAAGGTTTCTTACATTGATGTATACAAGAATCTATTACACAAAAGCTGTTCTACTTGAAATTTTATTTTCTGTATCTGCCTGTCTGTCTTTGTGCACTAATTGACCTCTCCTCTCTCTTGTTCCACTACTCCAGTAATTCCAAATCTGGACTTCTTTTACAGCACTGCAGTAAAAGGACGAATGTTATGAAGTCTTAATGCTACTATAAAAGCAGCTGCAAAATCTCTTTGGCTGCCTGAGATTGTGCCAGATGGTAAAGAACTGGAAGTATGATAAATGTCATGTTAAGCAAGTCAGATTTGAGGGACACATTATACATCCCACATAAATAAAACACTGCTAAACTGACCCTAGAGTGATTAGGTTCAGGAATAAGCTCTTCTGTAGTCTCAGGAATATCCCACAATATCTACAATGCAAAGTGTTTCTAATAGTCAGAGCACTCACATCAGTCTGGTTCTTTGCCAAGACCTGACAGCTTAGTGTTGCTACACTTCTCGAGATGCGGGGGCTTTGACAAAGCTCAGCTCTCCCCACCGCCCCCCATGACGTTCAACAGATATTTTTTTTTCTCAGAAAAATAAAACTACAGCCAGCCTCCTTATCAGAAATATAGAGACGATGAGGAATAAGCGTTGTATTGACACCCAAAGCTATTTCCTTGGGCCTCAGTTATCCCATCACAAAAAAATTATTTGTGTTAATTTGAAAGGTCATTGACGGTACAACAGGCTGAGGATCTTTCCTACTTGGTTGGCTGGAATTCTAACATTTTGTTTCTTTCATATAAAACTTTTTAACCCTCTTGCTGTATTTGTACACAGAGTCCCTGAGAATGACAGAATCATCCAGGTCAGAAGGGACCTCAGGAGATCTCTAGTCCAACCTCCTGCCCAAAGCCGGGTCAGCTGTCAGGTCAGACCAGTTTGCTCATGGCTTTATTCAGTCTCTTCCTGAAACCTCTGAAGACAGAGACGGCACATTTCTAGGCCTTTGCTCCAGTGCTCAACTACTCTCAGAATAAAAACTATTTTCCTCAGATGCAGTCAGTCCTTCCCCTGTTTCAGTTTATGACTGTTGTTTCTCCAGCTCTGGCTGTGCACCTTGGTAAAGAGCCTGGCTCTGTCTTCTTGATGATCTCCCTGTAGGTTCTGGGGCTGCTATTGGTTTCCCTGAAGCCATCTCTTTTCCAGCCCTGTTGCCTCAGACTCTTCTCACAGGGCAAGTGCTTCAGCCCTGACCATCTTGGCAGCTCTCCACTGAATTTGTTGCAGTTTACCTATGTCTTTATCCCAGTCTTGCATATGGTTGTCCTACAGTCCTTTGCAGAAGCTTTTATTAGGTTATGGGATGACAGTGGGGCTAAGGAAGGAGACTTTATTCTCCCCATTAGCACTCTCTCCCTCTCTGGTGGGGCACAAACACCAGGTCACACAACATAGCTGCCCCTGTGTGGTTGGTTATGGCACCCTTCTCTCCCTCCCACATCCTACCCTCATTCACAGTGTGGCTTGATCTATCTTTATGTTTAAAAGATGGCAGACATTAAGGTAATTAATTACAGCCATAATATAAACCAAAGAGTATTCTGCATACAGTCTATCAATCTGATATTTTTGCAGGTTAAAAAGACTGCTATTGACAGTTCTAGGATATGCCTATACTGCACACTGTAGTGCAGGGCAGAGGTACTAGCTCAGGTACTTTAAGAGCATTCCCGGGGTGAAATGGCAGACTCCATTGCTACCTGGTTTTAGTACTTGCAACTACCTTATTCAGAGGTGGCGGAGGAACACGACAAAGCCCTTCAGCATATGTGGACAAACCACAAGGATCTAAGCTTTAAGGGGTGTGTTTCCCTACAAAAGTTTGAATTGGGGGTAACTTTCCATAGCTTGAGGACTGAGGAAGTAGCAGACAGTGGCTGACTTCTCCAGCACACAGGCAGGTACAAGCTGTGGAAAATACAAATCCCATCTGGTGATATGTTGTAAAAACTGGTCTCGTGCTGGCGTTTTTCCATAATGTCAGTGAAACATATCTATGTATTATTAAAGAGATGCATGCTAAATGACAGTTAATGTTGCAGAAAATTTGTATTCTGTTATACCATAAATGGTGGCAGCACAAACCAGACAAGCCAAGTAAAAAAGAAAGAAGATGCAAATGGAACTATTAATAGACGCAGAGATCCCTGAACTGTCCTCCTTTCCCTCTGATACATTTATGCTGAACCTGGTGACCTTTTATAGAATAATATCGGGGTCAAAGTCACTGCACCTAGTTGGACGATACCTGGGACAATAAAGGATTCTCATAGTAGGTTTTTGTAGCATTATTAAGAATGGGAATAAATGTCCGAGAGAGAGGAATTTTAAGACTGTGCAGGGCTCTAGTTTGAAAATAATGATTCAATTTCCATAGTCAGTTACCAAGTGGTTGCTTGGTTGCTAATATCAGTGTAAATTTAGAAAGCGTATTGTCTTGGAATGAAAGAAATATTGTATCTGCCAATATAGATCTTTTTCTGCAGATTCATGGGATTCTCCTGCTTCATTATTCTGGAGGACAGAATATAAAATGAGAAATGCTAAAGCTGGAGAGAATATGTCAGGCTGACCTCCCTGAGTTTTGTTCAAAACAAATCCTTCCCCTGTAAATGATGTTGTTAATAAGAACTGATTTTGGAGACAAAGGGTTTAAAATCCTGAGATGCAACGTTTTTCACGGACTTCTAGACTGCAGAGAGTTGACTGATACATATTAGAGCAGCATACTTCATGCTGTACTTCCTGTCTTCTCTTTGGCTAAAGCACACAGTTCTTACCAGACAGAATAAAGACTTCTTATCTATGCAACCTTGCTTAACATAGACACAGACATATATATTCCTGTGAGCGAGGTAGTGGAAGGAAGCAGTGGTCCAACTTTCAGTTTTCACCTAAGATACTGCTGTGCAACAACCTTAATCATAAGACAAAGAGAGGATGTTGAACTGAATTCGTAGTCCTTACACACATCATGGTGAAACTCTGCCAGAGTTCATGTACAAAGTCCTGAATTAGCCTTCATATGGTTCTCAGCACTATTTGAAAAGATGCACAAGCATGAATAAAAATCAGCACTAAAAGAACATGCCTAATAATAATAATAATAATAATAATAATAATATTTTGAAACTCCTTAAGTCACTTAGGCACCTTACAGCTTACAGTCCTAGAGCTTTTGGAGAGCAAATTCCTTTCTCAGCTTTACCGCAGAGCTGTTGTTATCAGGTGGTTTTATCATATCCATTGGGAGGGAACACATAAGGATTGAGGACTCAATCCTATATTATGGGTACCAAAGATAAAAGAAGACATGCATGTGAGAGAAGATGCTATAATGAAGATACATTGAATGGCTTTACTATGACACGGGCCAGGATTCATTTCACTAAATAGAATCACAGAATGGTTTGGGTTGGAAGGGACCTTTAAAGGTCATCTAGCCCAACTTCTCTGCCCTGGGCAGACACATCTTTCATCAGATCATGTTGCTCAAAGATCTAACCAGCCTGTCCCTGAACACTTCCAGGGATGGGGCATCCACAACTTCTCTGAAAAATCTGTTCCAGTGTCTCACCACCCTCATCGTAAAAAACCTCTTCCTTATGCCTAATCTAAACCTACCCTCTTTCCGTTTAAAACTGTTGCCCCTTGTCCTGTCACTACAGGCCCTGCTAAAAAGACTCTCTGTCTTTCTTATAAGCCCCCTTTCTATATTGAAAGGCCACAATAAGGTCTTCCTGGAGCCTTCTCCAGGCTGAACAACCCCAACTCTCTCAGCCTTTCTCCATAGCAGATGTGTTCCAGCCCTCTGACCATTTCTGTGGCCCTTGTCTGGACCTGCTCTAGCAGGTTCATGTCTTTCTTGTGCTGGGATTCCCAAAGCTGGATGCAGTACTGCAGGTGGGGTCTTATGAGAGTAGAGTAGAGGGGGAGAATCACCTCCCTCAACCTGCTGGCCACGCTTCTTTTGATGCAGCCCAGGATACTGTTGGCTTTCTGGGCTGTGAACGCACATTGCTGGCTCATGTCCAGCTTTTCATCCACCACTATCCCCAAGTCCTTCTCCACAAGGCTGCTCTCAATCCCTTCATCCCCCAGCCTGTATTGATACTGGGGGTTGCCCCGACTCAGCTGCAGGGCCTTGCACTTGGCCTTGCTGAACTTCATGAGGTTTGCAAGGGCCTACTCCTCAAGCCTGTCAAGGTCCCTCTGGTTGGCATCCCTTCCCTCAAGTGAATCAACTGCACCACTCAGCTTGGCATCTGTCATTCACAAATTTGCTGAGGGTGTACTCAATCCCACTGTCTATGTCGTTGATGAAGATATTAAATAGTACCGGTCCCAGTATGGACCCCTGAGGGACACCACTTGTTACTGATTTCCATTTGGACATTGAGCTATTGACTGCAACTCTCTGGATGCAACCATCCAACCAATTCTTTATCTGCCTAACAGCCCATCCATCAAACCCAAATCTCTCCAATTGAGAGGCAAGAATGCTGTATGGGACCATACTAAAAGCCTTACAGAAGTCCAGGTAGATGACATCTGTAGCTCTTCCCTTGTCCACTCATGCAGCAACTCCATCGTAGAAGGTCACCAGATTAGGTAGGCATAATTTGCCCTTGGTGAAGCCATGGTGGCTGTCTCAAATCACCTCCCCGTCTTCCATATGTTTCAACATGTCTTCCAGGAGGATCTGCTCCATGATCTTACCAGACACAGAGGGGAGGCTGACTGGTTGGTAGTTCCCAGAGTCCTCCCTTTTAAAAATGAGCGTGATGTTTCCCTTTTTCCAGTGACTGGGGACTACACCTAACTGGCATGACTTTTCAAATATCATGGAGAGTGGTTTGGCAACTACATCAGCCCGTTCCCTCAGGACCCTGGGATGCATCTTGTTGGGTCCCATGGACTTATGTATTTTCACACCCCTCAGGTGGTCTTGAACCCAATCTTCAATTACAGTGGGAGGGATTTCATTCCCCAGGTCTCTGCCTTGAGGTTCAGGGGCTTGAGAGATGTAGGAAAAGAGATTAGTATTGCAAACTGAGGCAAACAAATTGTTGAGTACCTCAGCCTTCTCCAAGTTTGTTTTCACCAGTTCTCCTGTCTTATTTATCTGGCAGTGTGTGTGGGTGTGTGTGTACTCTTTCTTTAATCTTCCATTTTTGGCCAACGTACCTGTAGAAGCCCTTCTTAGTATTCTTTGCATCCCTTGACAAATTCAGCTCCAGCTGTGCCTTTAGCTTTCCTGATCCCATCCCTACACATCTGGGCAGCATCCCTATATTCTTGCCAGGATCTGTGTCCCTCGTTCCACTGCTTATGCATTTCCTTCTTACACTTTAGTTGGACCAGGAGGTCCTTACTGATGCATGCCAGTCTCCTACCTTCCTTGCTTGATTTCTTACACATGGGAACTGAGAGCTCTTGTGCTCTAAGAATAATGTCCTTAAAGAGCTGCCAGCTCTTTTCAGCTCCTTGAGAGCAGTTTCCCAGGGGGTCCCATGCACTAATTCCTTAAACAACCGAAAGTCTGCTCTCCTAAAATTCAGGGTCCTGACTCTACTTTTCACCTGGCCCATATCCCTCAAGACTGAGGTGTTCATGTCTCAGTATAGGCGTCTACAACTCAAGTCACTCAGAGCTACCTTAAGGGTTGATGGAGGGCAACTCAACCATTTCCATGCAGTCTACAGCATGAATGCCAGACAAATCCCATTCGCAGTTCCTAATCTACAGCAGTAATTTGAAAAAGTGAGGGTAGAAGTTTGGAGATGATTTTGGAAGGTATTTCAACTGTAAGGCTGAACACAGAAGGCTGTATTATATCACCTATGAGTATGGGATTTTGAGGGTCGCCTTGTTAAAGCTAGAGCCAGCTCAAGGCTTCTCATCTGATTGGGTAGGTTACATTTTGTAAGCAAGATCGCATCAAAAAGACACAACTTGTAAAATTATTTTCTCCTCTTAACAGAGGCAGTCTAGCTAAAACATAAACACTGTATTTGGAAGATGAATTAGATCTCTATGTCAAGGGAATCTTTAATTATTCAGATGTGGCCCTCAGGTCTGATAAAGCCTTACCCATGCTGAGGATATATCAAGATCAGCAGTTTTTTCTGCATATCGCTCTAAGCAGCTGAGTACCACATCAGATACTTAACAAATAAACAAACATTTACTGTATTCGTGATCTCAGAAAAAGAAAACACATAATAAAAGCTGGCATTTCTTCCTCAGTTGACAATTTTTCTTAGGAAAAAAATGATATAACTACATGAATCTTTTTGTAGCACAGAGGGATTCTTCTCTATGTGAATTATTTTGTCTCTTACCAGTGACCCCATATAGAAGGTTTCCTACTTCCAGAGTTCTTGAGGTTTTATCAGATTTACATCAGTACCTTTCATCTTGTAGTTCTGTTTTGATAATAACTTCACTGTATCCTTGCTTTGAGGGCTACATTAATTATGAACAAGAATCATCCAGTATTTATCATTGCAGATGGCAGAGAAATCAGAAACTAATCATGATACAGATTAACTAACTACAGGGTGACCTGGATTGCTTAATAGCCTCAGTTCATTTGTAATTTTCTTTTAATGTGGTCAAATGCTAGGTCATAGTCATAGGTCAATGAATGTAAGATGTAGGACTGTCATGCTGGAAGTAATAACCCTAAGAAAACCGTACAGGGTTACAGTGGATAACGCATTAAACATTACACCCTTTTTGAATGATTCATATATCAGTCTTTCTCTTTTTTAATTAGGTGGAAATATCAGTTAGAAATAGCAATGTGATTTACTACTGTATATTCAGCAATAGTAAAGCTTATTTTTGGTGTTCATAATTCAAAAAGTACATTGCAAAAATCTGAAAAGGCTGAGAAAAGATGCACACAAGTGATGAGGAAAGAAGTTTAAAAAGTGTGAGTTGTATAATCTCTTAAAAATAGACTGAGATTAACAATCTTGAACTCTGCAAGGAGAAATCTTTTCGTAGTAAAGAATCTGTTCAAACAGCAGGCAAACTGTAACATGATACCGTGGCAAAAAGCTAAGCTAAACAGTGAAACTAAAAATGAGATGCCTAACTTTTAACAGTGACTGTTAGTAATCCCTATTGCAGTAACTCATGGCGTCAGCCAGAAGTTACAAATTTAATACAGGAATCACTCTGATTCTGTGGCCTGGGTTACACAAGCTAAACAAGATGATTTTAACAATCCCTTATGACCTTAAAGGTCATTAACATAAATCTTTGCGCCTATGATCTTCTTCTATCACTTCTTCAAAGTGATCCCTGAATTTCCAGGTTTTCAAGAATTTCCTTCTTTTAGTCAGTGCTATAAGAACATAGTTTCCTACATTCTACATTTGTGACTTCCTCTAAATTTGAGAACGCTGGAGGCCATATAATTCTGAGCTTTAACACCACAAAAATTCAGACAATAAAATCCCCAGGAAGACCACACATTGTGTTTCTGACGTTCTTTGTCCTTGTTGAAGAAGTTTGTTCTGAACCCTGGACTGATAACAAACTCGTGAAAGCCTGGAGCCATTTATACTGGGGTTTTTTGCATTTAAAATATGTGAACACTAGTCCGCAAAAGAAGTTTGTGGCTGTGATGAAACTTATCTCTCATACCTTCAGTTTCAGTGAGACTCCTCTCTACAGTTTGAGGTACTTTATGCACCGGTTCCAGAGGAAACACGTTTCTCTCAGTCAAGATCTACACAGAGCCAACACACACAGAGTGACTCATTGTCTATTTAGATTAAACAGCTCAAAAAGAAATCCCGGAATCCCCTATGTCGTTTCTCTACTGTGCAGGCAGCTCCACTGAGAACCCTGCTGCTCCGGAGGTGAAAGCACCACGCAGTCTGCCATCAGCTCTGTGCTTACAGTTCATTGATGATAAATTGATAAGATTTATAAATGATAAATTTAAGACTCTTACTTAGTGGCTGTCACATACCCCTGCTGAATCACCTGGAGCAAACAGGAGGGAATGGCACCACTTATCAAAGCACCAAGCCATGACTTCACCCACTTCTCTGACGCGCGGGCGACGGGCAGCCCTGAGGCACTTCAGCCCCTCTGGGCCAACAGCCCCACCGGGAAATAAGCCCGTAGCTGTCCGTCAGAAAAATGAACCCCCCTTGGGTCGGGAAGTGTCTTCCTCGGGGGGGGGGGGGTATCCCGGCGAGGCAGAGAGACGCGCTGAGGAGACAGGGACTAATGGAAACCCCGCACCGCCGCGCAGCGCCGAGGCGGGCGGTACCTCAGCCCTCGGCTCACGCGCCCCGCCTTCCAACGGGCGGTGGGGGCCGACGGCCCGCCGCGGCCACGCGCTGCCGTTCTGATTGGCCTTGGGTCCTCAGAGCGATGGGACAGACAACCAATCAGAGCGTGCGATACAGTGAGGGGAGGGCTGCTGTGTAACGCGCCTGCCTGTGGGAGGGAGCGGGCGCTTCGCTCCGCCCCCCCTTCCCCTGCCCCTCTGGAGCGCGGTCCGGCCCGCGGGGAGGGACCGAGCGGCCCTGCGGGAAGGAGTCGCCGCGTCCCGGCGTCCCGGCTGCCCCTGCCCCGCCGTGCCATGGAGGACGTGCTGCCCTCGGGCCTGCTGGAGATCTGCCTGCTGGTCGGTGTGCCCAGGGAGCGGGTGAGGGCGCTCCTCCAGGTGAGAGGGGGTTCGGTGCAGGGAAGGGAGAGCGGGGGGGGGGGGGGCTCGGCTCGGCTCGGCTCGGCTCGGCGGTGCCCGCCGGCTGGGTGACCCGGCTGGTCTGTGGGGCGGCTTCTGTCAGCGCGGTTCTCTCCTCGGAGGTCTGAACGGAGTCTGAGCCCGGTCAGCTCCTCCCTGGCCGGACCTCTCTTCCCCCCCGTACGGACTTGAGTAAAACTATTGGGTTGCGTTGCTGTTATCGTTGGATAGAGCTGACGTACTTTAAAGAAAACTTGTTTTGACGGGCGATCATCAGCAGAGTAGGGATAGTTTGGTAGTGGGGTTAAGTAATTGCACTTTTTCAAGGGTCTGAGCTTAGATGAAGAATGCAATGTAACTTTACATGAGCCGGAACAACAAAATGCTTGAACAATGCATATCCTTTACTGGATGATATCCCGTTTCCCATCTTCCGTTGGAGATAAAAGCTAAAGATAGGGGAATAAAGCCTGGTAATTTGTATCCTGAGGGTAACAAGAGGTCTAAATCCCTGTGAGCTTAGTGCTCTACTTTGGCACAACCTGAGCAATTCGGATACAGCAGAAGTTGATGGGTTGGTTTCTCTTTTGAATATGTGGTTTGTAATTTGCTTATGACTATAGCCGCTTTACATGTGAGTTAACAAAATCCTTTTCCTGATTTTGCTTTGTTAAAATGTGCTGATGGTTTTGTTAGATACCTGTGAGCTGCCCCGCTGTGGGAGTAGCTGTGGTGCCAGCACCTGCTGAAAAGCCAAGCTGCTCCCAGGGATCTCAGTTGTCTTGCTTGAACTTGAATTTGATTGTGCGCTCTAATAGCATTAGATAAAGAAGTCTTTGTTAAACTTGTTGCTGCTCACTCGCTCAGGAGATGGCTTTTGCTGATGTCAGCTTCTTAAGTAATATCAGCTAAGCAGAGGCTCAAATTCCAGCATCTCATTCATGTATACATTCAACTTGGGAAAAAGTTGTGCCATACATGTCACCACCAGACTTTTGAAATCAGTGTGTATGTGTTGTTTCAGAATCTGTGTGAGAAGTAAACCCAAAAGAAGGTGAATTTCTTTTTCATTCCAGTCTGCTCAGTTGGATCTCATTGCTTCCAAAAAACCTGTAGAAGCCATTCCGATCACACTACAGGTTTTGAATTGTTTCTTTGCTCAAGGTATAAAATGGAGTGTCAGAAAGGAAAGTAGTCCCTACGCTTGTCAATATTAACTGTAGTAACGTTCCTGCAAGCTGTTAAACCACAGGGATTTCAATCACTGTCTTAGGGCAATTTTATAGATTTACTCCACTTCCTTTTCCTTCTGCAGAACTATCTACATGATGAAATGGTGGAATATGTTTTGTGTCTAATTTCAGTGAATGTAGAAAGAAGAGACCTTGTTGACAGAAAATAAGAACATTTCAATGGAAAGTAGCAGACCTCTGATGATATTTACAGATGAAACAGCAGGGTGAAAATCTTGATAGTGCTTCAAATCTTGGTCTTGAAAGTGTGTTTGTGCATTCTTAACTCTATTGCAATATGGAGTAATAAAGTCAATTAAGTCAGTGGGAACATATAACCCACTCTCAAAGTAGGGTGGGGATTCCAGGAAAAAAAGATACAGTTTTGCACTGAAGCTCATGAAACTGGAGTTCCTGTCATCCATCAATTGTCCTTATTGCCGAGATAATTGTCACTCCAAGATTTCAGTTTGAAGAGATAACAGGCCACTATTTTCGGCTAGAGATTACTTTTTCAGTGTTGGAAGTGTGTATTTTGTAAGAATGAGATGTATAATGGTGAGGATCATACAGCCACCTTTGCTAAGACTTCTTTCCCCTAAGTTATCTTCATTTATAAAGCTGGGGTTTGATATGGCAAGTATGATGTGCAAGCTGTCTGTGAGATGTCTCAGATCTTCCTGTTGGCTCCATCGCTGGGTTCTATATCTACCCACAGTCAGTGGTACAGATCTTGTCTCTTACAATGTCTGCATCATGCTTTCTGGCCCTGCTAATGCAGACATAACCACCAAACCAATTTTTCCTTCTTCTGTAATGCCCCCCTGGGTGTCAAGTTGTGTGAAAGAAATGAGGTGTGATCAAGTTAAGCATTAGTTAGCAGTGTGTACTTGTGGCAGTGAAAAATAACTGTGTAATGGCCTGCATTATCAGGACCATAGCTCACAGGCAAAGGGCAGAGGTTATTTCTATTATTGTAATTACTCAACACTCTCAAGGTCACATCTGGAATACTGTCCCACATTTGGGTACCTTGATACCAGAGAACTGCTGATAAATGGGAGCAAGACCAGAAGAAGCTAAGCTATATGAGTACTGGAGCACAAGGGGGGAAGAATCTCCTTCCTAAGGGGTTTCTGAAACTTTGCTGGATGAGACCCAGAGCAACCTGATCTAACTTAAAAGTTGCCATTGCTTTGAGCAAAGGGTTGCACTAGAACCTCCAGAGGTTCCTCCCAACCTAATTTTTCTAAGGCTTCATACTTTTCCCTGCCCAATTATTCCTTAAAGAAGCCAGTTCTTTCATGACATTCAAAATGAAATTAACTTCTTCAGTGATGGGAAGAGGAGAATGAGATCAAGCAAACAACAAATAGCTGAGGTCACACTCCGATCTGTGGTTTCAACACACTACTTCTTGTTTGTGTCTAAAATAGTGCAGTCGTTGTAAAAAGTCTGTCTCTTATCTGTGTCCTATACGGCACCATTGTTACAGGAATATAATCAGTAAATAGGGATGGAATAAATCCCTGATTTGTGGACTCTTGAAGAATTACAGGAAAGAAAATGCATTAGTGTTTATAAGAAGCTATGTATGATGCAAGGACATTTGATAGTAAAAAGCATCAGAAGAGAAGCATTTCAAATTGAAGAAGTAACAGGAGAAGCAGAGAACATAGATGTTCAAAGAATATTAGAAACAAGTGAATATTGTTGTGTTGCTGCTTATTCATTATCCCTGAACTGAAAGGGTAAGAAAATATGACTTTGGCCGTAGACATTAATATGAGCTGACTTGAATGCTGATGACTGGGTCAGTGACAGTGCTGACAGTGCTGTTCTGTGGAAAAAAAAAAAGGTGTTTAATGCCTCTGTTGTAGTTCAAGACATCAAGGACCTGGCAGTTTAGAGGCTGTTACACTGTGAGGCTATTAAATCACTGGCTGTCGTCCAGCACTTTGTAGCACAGAGATGCCTTCAGTTAAGTCAGGGATTGCCCTGTCAAAGCAACTTTGTGTGAAGACCTCTGCAGGGTAAATCTGCCAAGTTAAGATTGCTACTGTTTGAGTGGGTCTGTGTTTTTCTTGCATGACAGCCTCAGGGCTGAGCCTTAATTCTTAATTTCCTTCTGAAATGTTTAGCTGCATGTTATTTTGAGAGTAATTGTGTTTGATTTATCTGCATTTCCAGTTTCTTCACATGAAATGGATGTCAGCTTCCAGCTAAGGAAAATGACACTTGAAATTTTTAGCATGGCAGGATGTGGCACTCAGTACCCCAAACTGTAACGTGCTTTTTGAAGTCATTGCTATCTTTTGAATATCCCAGTGGATACTTATCTGAACTTTTATCTTTTTCACTCTGAGTTTTTTCTACTTCAGACACTGTGTTCATTAAAAGAGTGTTTTTTCACTTATTTTTATTGAAACACTTTCTTTCAAGTATGCTATTATAGAATATGGTGGAGCTTAAGGTACAGTAACTAATATGTCATGAAGGTAAGTATTCCTTCTCATTTTTCCTATGATGCTCAAATGTGAAGAAGACAACTGGTGGACTTATCTACTAGGAGAAATAAGCTGAGACTTTCTGTTACAAAATTTGGACGGTGGAAGATTGGCTTCAGTAAAGCAATAGAGCTTTGTGTGTTGTAGCTACTTTAAAAAGTAGGGAAATGATGAGAGACGCCAGCATTGGTTCTCAAGGAATATCTTAAATACAAGTAATACTGATGCATCATGTCTGAAGGTAGAAGCAGCATGTATGCTTCATCTGTCTTTGAATCAGTTAGCAAAAAGTTGAAACAGCTTTTTAGCCACAGTGAGGCTCGGCTTGCCTGTTTCCAAATATCCGTTGACTAAACAAAGCTTTTACTTGCTGTTTTGACCTTGCAGGAAGAATTAAAATTGCAGTGAAGTAATTGAAAATGCAGCTGCTTGTCTCTACTATATGGTCAAGAATACAAAAAGGGTTCCCAAGTACAAGGAAATCTCCTCTTTTGATCACTTCCTCCACAGGTTTTTCATAGCAAGGCAGCAAGGGCTTTCAGTGCAGTAATACTTTACAAAGCTGCCTACTAAAAAAATGTAATTTTGTACATGCTCTTGGGATGCCTGTTCCACTTAGTCATCATTGTATGGAGAAATTTTCATGGCTTCATGTTGTACAGTGTCTTAAAATTGTGTTTATTGTAACAGTGATTGCTGTTTTTAGTTGTACTTTCCTAATTGCCTTATAAAGTTAAAAGTTGCCTTGTGAAAGCTTGTGTAGTGGTTTTTTTTTTCTTGTCGATATTATTTTGAGTAAAAATGTAGCTTTTCCTAAAGTTGAACAACGACTTATCTAGGGAGTTCAGCTGTTTTTCTTTGTTTTTATTTATTTGTTGCCTGGTTTCTCTTCCTACCAGTGTTTATTTTAAGTACAGCTTAAGTATATCCTAACGGTTCAATGGAGGAAATATTGTATTTGATGTTTGTTAGTTTTCTTATGCCAAAGGCATAATATTGAAACGGTGCATTTTGAATGATGAAGAATGATTCTTTGCTTACTGAAAATGCCCAGACTGTTCCCCTTGCATTAACATATGTAAAGCAAGAAATTAGAAGGAAAAAAACATTGTTTAAGAAGAGGAAAAAATGTATTCTAAACCCACAATTTTAGGGGTAGAGAGAAAACAGGGCTAAAAATGGTTTAAAAAAACTATCAGGAGGAGTGTCAACTTAGTGGTTGTTTGTTTTTTGGTTTTTTTTGTTTTTTGTTTTTTTTTTTTTTTTAGGGTACTCAAAGAAAACCCAAAAGTCTTCCTCCCCTTGATCCAGAAGTTCTTTCTGTATTTGTGCCTCCATTTATCAGCAGAGATGATATTCAGGTGATTAATGCTGGTAATAACTCGAATAAAAGTAAACGCCGGTCTTTCCGAAAGAAAAAAGAGAGGCCAAAGATTGAAAATGTCAAAAGTCTCAATGGGGAGCAGAAAGCAACTGACACTGAAGATATTACAGTTCCAATGGACATTGATCTTATTGGTTTGCCACAGCTATGCTTCCCAGGTATGGTAGGGTTCACACTTCGTAATGAGAACTGTTTTATTATATATTTGTTGATCCATAGTACAGCCAAATGTGTTTTGGTTTTTTTTTTTTTTTTAAGATCATCTTCTCTATCTCTTTATATTTCACAGTATAAAAAATGTGTCTGCTTGTGTGATGAAAGTAGCTGTTAACCTGAATGGGATGCCCTTACTCTGTATGGTTATGTTGTGTGAAACAGATCTATTAGCAATAGTAGCTGCAACACCTGCAAGAGTGGGAAGCTGAAAGTTACTTTAGCCCTTATTGGTAAATCTTGGTTTGAGTGAAGTGCACACACTTTTAAAATTCTTTTTTCCCCCAAGAATGACTAAGTACTCTTTCACTTTTTATTTGGTATTAAGATATACCTGAAGTAGTGACTGTCTCCTCCAGGTTTAGTTGCAGGAATTTTAACATGCCTGTCACTATTGCAGACCTTATAAATATCTTAAAAGAAAAAAAAAGTGAACAAATCTGATCTGTTTTATTTTGCTACTTAAAATGCAGAATAATTATATAATATTTTTGCTGCTTCAGTAATGTGCAGCTTACAGCCTTTGTAACAACCCTTAGATCAAATGGACTGTATATGTGCATTTTAATCCCTTTAAAATGAGTAATTTCTCTTGAAATTAAGTGGAAATGTGCAGTATTTGTCATGAATTGCTTTTCAAGCAGCTGTAGTTAAAAAAGAGTTTTCTGCCTTCATTGCAGGAGGACTTTATGTAACTTCTGAATCAAAAGAGGACCACATTCATTTCCTGGTCTTCACAGACGTTTGTGGTAACAGAACATACGGTGTTGTTGCACAGTACTACCAGCCTATGCAAGTATGTTGTTTAGCCTATGCTTTTATTAAAACGTATTAAAAGATATAAAATAAAACAAAACACTTTGAGAATAATGTCAGGTTTAATTTATGAAATTAGTTAACAGATGTGTTTTTATGTTGGTAGGAATACAGAACAAATCATACTTTATATTGCCATTGTAAATTAAGTCCATTGGAACAGCGTTGCATAAGGAAAAACTGTTTCAGATTTCAGTTAGGAGTTTTGAATATTTAAGAGCAGACTTTTTCCCTTGGACGTTTTTTTTGGTGAAGATTGTACTCTGTGTTCTTTCTAAATATCTTTTGCGCTGAAATTCTTTTTAATACGTATGTCTAAGTCTTGTAGGCTGACATTTTTCTGAAGAGCTTAAGGGAGCTAGACATCCAAATACCCTTCAAATTTAGAGTGAATTGGATGTCACATCTCTTGGGTTCTCAAGAAAACATCAGCCATAAATTCATGATTAACATAAACGCATTAATCTGTAGTTTTCTTGCAGGATGGCTGTATTTCCTTGAATGGACAGGCCCATTGGGACTCTGCGCAGACTGGGAAGATGCCTGTCTGTTTTGTACCATTTGCTATTTGTGTTATATCCAGATATCCATATTTTAATGCCATTAAGGATTGTCTCTCTTGGTAAGACTTGCTATCCTGTGTGTTTCTCCTGGAAATAACTGTGCAGGTTTTAATACATTAATTTTCATTATGTGCTCAGGATAGTTATGGTGGTGTGAGATGTGTGGGAGAGGAAAAGGAGAAATGTAATGTGAATGTTACCCAGACAGTAAGCGCAAGTTCTAAATATCAAGTAAATTAGTTATGATGTGGTCTTCATTTTCTTTTAGGTTTTTGGTAAGTCTAGAAAATACTAATTTGCAGGGAACAGATTTTTCAAAGATTTTGGTTTTTTTTGGAAGAGGGTTAACTATAATTTTGCCATGCTGGTGAAAATCACTTTGAAAGCATGAAAACCTCTTTATAATGCACCAAATATATATTCATGTCCTTATTTGCATTAATAAGCAGTTAATTACACTTTATTCTTCAACTAAATAATCCAAGTCATTTGAGTGAGTCTAGTGGTTACTTGGCTGTCGTAGAACTAGGAGAGAAAATCTTAGGATACAGAGTACTTCACTGGTTAGAAACACTCAAATACTCCGCAGTGTAGATGAGTTAAAAGGTAAGTGATCATGGATCTGTCTTATTGTTTAGTAATTTAATTTATTTTGAGGTTGTGTGTTGCTTTATTGTTAAAGTGTGTATAACTGGCAGGAAAGGGAGAATGCAATTGACAAACCTGCATTTGGTGCTGGCATTTCTCACCATACTGGAAGCTCAACTGATTAAGTTTTCATGATATCTTCTTCTGGATTGTGGTTTTTTGGGGGTTTTTTTTGGTTTTTTTGTTTTTTTTTTTTTAAATCTCATAATCACCACATATTTTCCTTGATACTGTTTGATAGATAATTTCAGAATATCTGCCCTTCTGTTTTGGTTTGTTTTTTTTTTTATTTTTTTAGAAAAGGTATTTTACTGTGCCAGAGTATACTTAAGTGGGAGGAAAGGAAGGGGTGGAGAGGTACCATTTTTTCTTATTTTGGTTGTGTTACTGAAATTTTTCTATATGGCCTGAAACTGCTGCTGGGATGTGTGGCTGTTCTGAATGGAATATAAGCAATTACAGTAAAGACATCTATTATATACTTGGAGCACAGTACCCTGTACAGCTGGGGATGTTTCAGCTGTTTGTAACATTATAAAACATTGACATTGTTTTCCTGTAAGCCAGAAAGGGAGTAATTTTCATTTCAGATGCCTTAGCTGTAATCAGGTGGCCAATGGGTTAAAAATCTAATTAAATGTTTTTGTTGACTGAGTGTACTCAAGTAGTAGTGCCTTCTATACTTAACAAATAATAACACATTCAACAGCACACTTGTATCCTTGGTATGCTTCAGTGGTGGTTTGCAGGATGCTTCAACTGATTAATCATTCTGCAAGTCTATGGATTTGAAAACACTTGCTGGTGGACCTCGAACCACCTATTTCTAGTGTGTAGTCCTTTTCTCATGAGAACTAGCAGAAAAATGCTATTTGTTAGTGCTAATGAAGGCCTGATGTTGAAGTAGGATCTAAAGGGGTTCTGTTTCCATTCAGGACCTTTTTGCAGCAAAACATTTCATTTTCCTCCAGAATACTGCTGTGTGTAGCTTATTTTCTCCAGGACCTGCAGTACACAGGATTGCTTATAGGTGAGGTGGTACTTGTTTTAATTCAGAACAGTCCTCAAAGGTATTTTATCATCATAAGCATTCCCAGATAAAACCTGGGTTCCTAAACTTTTTCAAATGGCAGAGTATAATAGAAATCATAACTGAAAACTGAGACCAAACTGAGGTATAAAGGCAACGTCAAACTATAAATCCACATAGGTGCTTTGAACTGCAAGGGAAACTTGCAAACTTTCATCATAGTAACGAAGGTCTTCATATTCTGTGCAAATAATTTTATAACTAATTCACATATTACTAATGTACAGTGCTTCCAAATCTGGAACAATTTGAATGGACCGTGTCTGTCTCTCTCCAAAGCGAGAAGATATGCATCTAGACTGTTTCACAACACTGTGGCTGTTCGATCGTTCTACATCATTATTTGAAAAGGTTCAGTTTTAAATTGAGAAGTTTTGGCACTTTGCACAGGTAGTTTTACCTCAATCTGTTACCCTACATGAAGAGTGAAATATTCCTGACAGTAATATCTTTCTGGATGAACTCCTGTCTTGGGTGGATGAATAGGCTCCATTCAAAGAGTAAATCTTCCAACCTGTTATTAGTCCTTTCAGGTGTCTTGAGAAAAGGTGGAAGCACACAAATAGCTCACAGCATTGAGGCAGTACAAAGGACCTATTCTTAGATGTTCTTGCTTTCTGAAACATCTGTCTGTGGACAGTTAATAGCGGTAATGGAAGGTTCATAAACTCCTTAGCTCTCCGCTTTAATGTTTCAGAGATTACTTCATTTATTTCAGCAGACATTTGCAGTGCAGAGCTGTCAGCTGCTATTAAGTTGCATTAATGGGCACAGTGTACTGATTAGGGAGCTCTTACTGTCCTTTCTGTACATCTGCTACTTTTTCAGCATCCGGGTCAGGTTGTTTCT
>JANHGO010000063.1:5530474-5591890 GCA_024606505.1 Aquila spilogaster | reverse complement strand
GCATTTTTTTTTTTTTTTTTTTTTTTTTTGTGAAGATTGTACTCTGTATTCTTTGTAAATATCTTCTCTACTAAAATTCATTTAATATGTACATCGTAGCTTTGTAGGCTGACATTTTTCTGAAGAGCTCAAGGGAGATAGGCATCCAAATCCCTTTAAAATTTGAGGGAATTGGGTATCAGCTCTCTTGGATTCTTAAGAAAATACCAGCCATAAATTCCTGATTAACATAAACACATTAATCTGTAGTTTCTTTGTAGGATGGCTGTGTTGCCTCCAATGGGCAGACCCAGTGGGAGTCTGTGAGGGCTGGGAAGAAGCCTGGCTGTTTTGTACCGCTTGCTATTTGTGTTATATCCAGATATCCATATTTTAATGCCCTCAAGGATTGTCTCTCATGGTAAGACTTGCTATTCTGTGTGTTTCTACTGGAAATAATTATGTAGGTCTTAATATATTAATATATGAGTTTGCATAATACTAAAACAGTTGTTAGTTTTAAGTTATGAGATGTAGGGGAGTGGAAGAGAAGAAATGTAAAATGAATGTTATCTGGGTAGTAAGAAGAAGACTGACTGCAATTCTGTCATGTTGGTGTAAATCACAACACTCTTATTTATTTTTAACTAAATAATCCAAGTTACATGAGGAAGTACAGTGGTTACTTGGCTGCCATAGAACCAGGAGGCAATGTTGTAGTATACAGAGTACATCATAGGTTAGAAGTGCTTAACTATTCTGAAATGCAGATGGGTTACAAGATAAGTGATCATAGGTTTGTCTTTTTTTAGTAACTTATTTTGAGATCATAACCCTGCTACCTTTGTTCATGCTAGATCGACCCTGCCATTTTCAAAGCATTAGTAAAGATATTTACTGTGGACAGGGAACCTAGATGTGACGGAAACTAGGTATTCACAGGCCAGTGCAAAATTGGGATGATCACTAAAATAGAAAGGAATTCTTTCCTTCCCTTTCTGCTTTCCTGCCTAGATCATTTTTTCCACTCTTCCACTGAAGTCAGTTGCACCAGCTTTGGTGCTTCTGGAGTTGATTTATTGCTGCCTTTTTCTAGTCTCAGTTCTCAAGTGAATGCTCATCTGTGTAACTGTTACAGCTGTGTACCTGAGGTGTGATGCTTTGCCATTTATCTAGCCTTTATAATATTTAAAATATTTTGTTTTTATAACATTTTGTGAACTCAACCTTTATAGGGGCATAGTACACATTAGCTTTCTGCTGCCTGGGAAATAGCATAGATTCAGCTTTACCAGTAGTTTATTTAGTATATTCATGCATGAGTCATTTGTTCTCTGAAGTGAGATACTTCTGATCTGGGAGAAGCAGTCAATGTGAATGGAATTCTGAATAGTCCACTAAGGGAGAAATGGGAAAATATTCAGGAAAGCCATAGAAAATTCCAGAGGTTACAAAAATATTTCTAGGCCTCTTGTTTTATTCAGAGCAGACAGGAGCCAGCTTGCAGGTGGAGTCTTTCTGCACATGCAGAAAGAAACTTGCAGGTAGAATCAGCTCTTCAGAAATGCAAGCTTCTGCCTCTGGCTGGGTATTTTAAACACTATAATTAAACATTTCTGCCTCAATCATATGTAGTAGATTTTTGCACCTACTTAAAGCATTAGCCTCTGGGCTAACTTTAGATGGTTTTATCCTTTAAGCTGTACTGCTTTTTAGAGGGAGTTCAAATTTGTCTTTAACTTACCATTTAAGCTTTAACTGATTAATAAATATGTGAATAATTGTATGAAAATTCCACAGGTTAACGGAACTATGTACTGTCCTAGTCATATAACAGAGAGATTTGTCATTCGGTTGCACAGCTCTCCTCCTTCCATATTGCTGGGGCATCTGGCTGTGAGATACTATTGTGTGGAGCTGGAGGGAGAGGGGAAGTGATAAAGCTGTGTTCAGTGGTGGCTTTTCCTGCCAGACTGGAAATTCAACTGATTTTGTTTCCATGATATGTTCTTCTGGATTTTTATTTTTAAGACTGTAATCACTTGCTTTCCTTGATTCCATTTGATAGGTAAATTCTGAGTATTCTGTTGTTTTTCTTTTATTTTTTGCCCTTGTAAAATACCTCTTGTTTGCTTCAGTGGGTGGAGAGGAAGGAGTGGAGAGATAACATTATTATTATTATTATTTTGTATTACTGATCCTTATGCTTTTTTTTCTGCATCAGGAATAAAACAGTTGCTGGGATGTGTGGCTGTTCTAAATGGCATATCAGCAATTATAGTAAACAAGATCTCAGTGATATGTTTTGAGCATAGTTCTCTGCACTGCTGGGGTTGTTTCAGGTTTTTGTAATGTTAGAAAACTTTGTCACTCTTTTCCTGTAAACAAGAAATGAAGTTATTTTCATTTAAGATGCCTTAACTGCAATTGGCTTATGGCTTAAATACTTGATTTAATGTTTTCATTGAGCATGCGAATTCAAGTAGTAGTAGGTTGTATACTTAATAAATAACAGCAGGCTAGCAGAGTGTCTTTGTTATACTTCAGCGCTGTTTTGCTGGATGCTTCAGGTGATTTTTTGTTCTACCAGTCTGGGGATATGAAAACAATTTCTGGTGGACCTTAAACCACCTATTTCTAGTACGTAACCCTTTCCTGGTAATAACTAGTGGAAAAATACTATTTGCTATTGTTAATGAAGGCCTCATGTTGAAGTAGCATCTACACAGGTTCTGCTTCTGTTCTGGATCCTGTTAGAGCCAAAGATTCTATTTTTCTCCAGAATTCTGCTGAGTACAATTGGTTGCTTCCATGACACGCAGTACAAAGGGTTGCACATAGGTGGGGTGATATTTGCTTTCATGTAGAAGAGTCCTCAAAAGTGTTTTATCGTTGTAATCATTCCTAGATAAAGCTTGGGCTTCTAACCTTTCTCATATGGCCAAGTATTGTAGAAATAACAGCTGAGAACTGATACGAAACTATGATACAAAGGCAGTGTCAAATGTTAGATCCATGTAGGTGCTTTGATCTGCAAGGTGAACTTGCAAACTTTTATCATAGTGATGATGATTTTCATATTCAGTTTAATTAATTTTACGGCTAGTTTTCATGTTATTGGTGTGCAGTGATTCCAAATCTAAAACAATTAAAATGGACTCTGTGCTTCTTCCTAAAGCAAGCAGATTTGAGCAGATTTGCATCTAGATCGCGTCACTACACTGCAGTCATTGGATTATTTTGTTATTATTTGAAAAGGTTTGTTTTCAGATGGAGAGGTTTGAGCACCTCACACAGTCTGTTTTTACCATGATCTGTTACTGTATGTGTAAAATGAAACATCCCTGCCAGTAATCTCCTTCTAGATGAGCTCCTGTCTTGGATGGATGAATAGGTTCCATTCAAACAGTAAATCTTCCAACCTTTGTATTGGTCTTTTCAACTGCCTTGAGAAAAGTGTACAAATTGCTTACAGTACTGAGGCAATATAAAGGGCCTATTCTTACATATTCTTGTTAGATGAAAAATCTGTTTGGAGACAGTTAATAGAGGTAATGGAAGGTTCATAAACTCCTTAGCTCTCTCTTTAATGTTTTAGAGATTACCTCATTTATTTCAGCAGACGTTTGCAGTGCAGAGCTGTCAGCTGCTATTACGTTGCATTAATGGGCACAGTGTACTGATTAGGAAACTCTTACTATCCCTTCTGTACATCTCCTCCTTCTCAGCACCAGGTCAGGTTGATTCTGTTGTAGCATTTACTGAATGTGTTGATATGTGCTTTTCAGTCTCAAATAATAACAAAATGTGGACGAAGTGTGATGGTATACTTATTCAAAATGATTCTACTCCCTGATTTTCTTTGGGAAATTTTAATTTCTCCTCCTCCCCACCCCGCAGTAGCTGATGAGATCAGGACTGTTTCCAAACTTGAATTTGTTAAATACCATGCTAATACAATAAAAAACTCAGTGATACAGGACAGAATGTTTTTATTCAGGAATCTAAATTCCATGTACAAATATAATGTCCTGATTTCTAATATATTGTCTGATCTATTCAGTTGCTTTGTAGACTTTCTTCCTTGAGAACAAGTATTCTTCTGCAAGAAGCCAATAAAGACACCAAGCAGAATAAAACCTCAGTGGAGAATACAACCATGTTAAGTTCCTAATTTTTTGCACATAAAGATCTGCAGGCTTACATTTTAGATTTTTAGTTTCTAATCATTATGTTTCATTAATTCTGTTGGGCATACTTGTTTGCGGTCTTAATATCATGTATGCTTAAACATTGATGAGTTGATCTGGCACATAATACAAACCATATGGTCTTTGTATTTTGTAGCCTTGAAACAGCTGAGGTACTACAGTTCTAGAACAGAGATACTGTACAGGTTTACACAACTGTATTTATTCTTTTTGTGCTTAGGACTGGTAACAGTTAGCAGTGTCCATGCAGGCCTAGACCTTGTGCTAAGTATGACTCTTGCTTCAGATTCCTCTGGAGTTTAGCCTGTGTCTTTATTTTTTTTTATTTATCTACAACTTCTCTATTCCTGTGACACTATGTTCCGTTCCAGAGTTTACATCTGCTGCTTGGGATGAGATGAACATCAAGGCACTGTGCTGCAACTGTGGGTGTGTTGTTCTTGAAACAGTCTGTATAAGCCACTTAGTTTAGCTACATCTCACCTCTAGGTTTCTTCTGCCATCGTGAGACAGTGTGCTAGCTGTATTCTCTGATATATGATGTAGCATTATTTTATGAAAGAAAACAAAAAACACCATCAACAACAACAAAAGAACTCCTGTTCTGCTTCTGTTGTAGCAACATCATTAAAATTAAATGGAACCATTAAAGTATGAGATAAATTAGAAACATAATTTGGTATAATAACTTCATTGCTCCTAATAATGTTTTTAGCTATAAGTTACCAGCAGAAAAGCTCCTTTCCTGTTTGTGTGTTATTTTTTATAAATAATTGTCTATAATTTAATTTCAGCTTACTAGTGCAACTGCGATCTTTCAAGGATTTAGATGTTGATGACCACATAAAAGAATTTGCAGCAAAATTATTTTTAATACCCAGCCCACCACCAGGACCTCTGCACTTGGTAATTTCATAACTATTTTAACATGACATGTTATAAAGCTCTAGGATGTTGCTCTTGTGTAAATCGGAGAAAATTCTTTACTATCAGATCAGAGATTTCACCTGGTGGTATATAATTGATGTAAATACCTGTACTCTGAAATGAAGGCTATGCATTATTAGCACAAGAAATAACGATGTGACCAGGGTGCAGGCTGGAGCACTGGCATGCTTGTTAGTCATACTGTTTAATTTTAATACTTTGCTTGGAAAGATTTGCCTCATCCCAACTAGTTACTGTATGAGATGATGCCGGGGGTATGTCCGGGTTCAGCATAATCCAACTTTTGGTCCATTGAGAGTCAGCCCATAAAATCTCTACTAGAAGCAGCTGGAAGCTCCAGTCTGCACCTGCTCTATATGAAAGGAAGTTTACTTTTCACCTCTACAGTATGCTGTTGCCATCTCACTGAATACACATGCCTGAACACGAGTAAATTATGTAACTGTGGCACTTGACTAAAGTGTGGGAGTTCCCTGTCTTGTGCCTGATATTGAGCCATGCTGCCTGATGCGTATGTCATTGTGTCTGTCATCTTGTGTGCTGGATTGATGTGCAGCTATGTGACTAAGAAGTAGTGCAGCCCATGTGGAAAAAAATGAGAACAAAGAAATAAGATGCTGAAACAACACATATGGTTCTGGACTTGTTCATATCTTGTCTGAGCAGCTCTGGGGAACCAGAACAGTATATAGTGAATTAAATGTTATGGGTAGGGTGGATTTGCTGCTGCATGGATAAGACCTAGCTGGGAAGAGAAACTCACTTAAGTGTTTGTATTCTGCACGGAAGCTAAGATGCCTGGGTTGCATTTCTTTACAACCCTTCACAAGTCAAGCTAGATGTCATCTGAGTTGATGATTTCAGCATGTTACCTTTCGCATAGCTGAAATCGTTCTAAGGAAGCAGTGCTTCAGCCATATGCTTCTCCTTAGCTGTTTTCCTTGACCCAAGGATGAGGGGTTAAAGCAGAAACAAATAGCATAGCTGAAAGATTGTCTGAATGATCGGCTAAACCAGCTGCCAAGTGCTGAGAGATGCACCACGTACAGTATTCATCCCCCTGACATTTGAACTGGAATATTTGAAACACGGAAAGAGGTTGTTTGTTTCCATTTGTTTTGTCATCTTCATTCCAGTTCACGCTCAGTTCTTTGGTTCATAGTTTTCCTATTTCCTGTATGAATTTTATCTACAGTTGGGAAATCCAAAGTGTTTCTACAAAAATAAATTGCATTATTTTATTGAAATTACAACAAATAAGGTTTTAAAAGTCTGTTAAAATAATTCTTTCCAAATTTTATTGACTAAGGAGCATATGATTATGAAAGGAGACTAAGTTCATTTTAATCTTTCAAACTAGATATTATGCCCTTTAGTATTTCCCGTTGTTTCTATTTCCATTTTCTTGTGAATGTGAATACCTGTCTTCTTGCAGTCGGTTGATTTTAATGTTTTGTAGTTGGAAATAAAATTCTGGATTAAATGTGGTGTGGGAACACTTTCATTAAGAAATGGAAAACATCTGTTTTAACAGGTATTTAATATGAAACCACTTCAAATAATTATTCCTTCACAAGAGGATCCGGACAGTCCAGTTATTGACTTGGATCTTCATCTTCCATTGCTGTGCTTCAAGCCAGAGCAGGTGCTGCAGGTAAATCTAATCAACACTTTAAAACATATTTGAGATTGGCTGTAGTGAGAATTTGTGGTTTTAAAAGAAAACAAGATGTTTTAGTTACCCAAAAAACATTACAAACCCAAGAACTCAGATATGCCCATTCTTGAGCATGGAGTTCATCTTACCTTTGTGAGATAACCCACGTGTTCCAGCTAAACCTTAACTTCATTGACACTGGTGGCAAAAGTCTTGTTGACAGCCACTGTCACAGTTTTTGTCTATTTTTGTCTCTTAGTGTATATCCCTAAGTGCATGTTATTTCAATTGCAAAAGATGTAAGGTAGCTATTGAGGCTGTTCTGCAAGCAGATTAAATATTTGTGTATATATTGTATGTTTTAGGTTTAACTCTTCATAAACATTTAGCTTTTTGTTGTTTTCAGATTATGACCTGTATTTTGACTGAGCGGAAAATTGTGTTCTTCTCTTCTGACTGGGCCCTGCTGACACTTGTGGCGGAATGCTTTATGTTATACCTTCATCCTCTTCAGTGGCAACACACCTTTGTGCCTCTTCTGTCTCGTCACATGCTGGATTTTGTAATGGCTCCAACATCTTTTCTTATGGGATGTCATGCTGATCATTTTGAAGAAGTTAGCACAGTATGTTTTTGACTGATACTGTTCTTGCTGTTCAGTATCTATGCGTTGATTTGCTTGCTTCTTTCAGATGCAGCTTGAAACATTTATGTTATTTAGGCATACAAGAAATGAAGAAGCTGAAAGTAATGGAGCCTCAGGCATACTGGAAAAAGCTGCTTGTTATAGCCCTTACCTTTCTTTTCTTTGAAGAATAATAAACTCATGACTTCTGGGAGTTCTGTTTTCAATTCAGGAAAAAATGCACCTATGTGTTGTTTGTGTATAGTCTCCCTTCAGATCAGTGAGATTACTTTTTGCTTAAAGATTTGTGTGGGATGAATTAGATGCCTGTTCCAGGTTAAGAGGCAAGCGTGCACTTGAAAATGCTCTAATGGTGCTGTTGTTCCCTGTGATGGATTTCTTAATAAAAAGAAAAATAGCAATAGAAAGAACACAGTTTATCACTATTCTGAAGATTTGTTTTTGTCCTCATCTTTCAGACTCTTATTTAAGTAAATCTCTTTCAATGGGTAATAATAATCTTGGTTGCCCCAAAAGATATAAGAAAAACTCAGCATCACAGTGCTGGGCTAATGAGAATATTCTTTTTTGAGTGTATCACACCTGTTTTGAATACTTGCAGAAAACCTAACATGGAAAGATTTGCAAAAGTTTGTATTATATTAATCCATCTGGTTATAAGCCAAACTGTAACTTTTATGTCTAGTTAAGTCCAATTTAAATAAAAGTGTTAAACCTTTTTAAAAACAATTAATTTTAACAGATAAGATGACATCACTGTCACAAATAACTACAGATTAGAGAACACACTTTGATATCATTTGGAAGATTTTTTGTTTGCTTATAAATACTGTATTACAGTCAGGTCTTTAAGACTTAAAATTGTAGACTGATGGATCTACCTGGACTCTATATCCATATAACTTCTTGTGCATTAGCATGTGTTTCAGTGTTTGAGACTCTTCTCTCTGACACACCACAGCGTAATTACAGGAGTAAATGCTGAATATATAAAGCTTTTATAGAACTTCTTTCCATATGTAGGTATAGTTTTGTACATATCTTCATTTGTGTACCTCTTCAAGGATTGATTTGAATACTCAGTATTAATTTAATGCTACATAAAGAGCATAATTATTACCACATGTTTGTGAACTAAGATTAATGTCTACTAAATTAATGACATAAATCCTGAAAGTAATTGTTTAGTTATCCATATGGTCTTCTAGTTTGGGGAAAAAAGTAATCCTTTTCTGGTTTATCTTCTGACTGAAATAATGCATTGCTGGATTTAGATTAAGGAGAAATAGAAATATGTTTTTCATAATTCTACTTTTGTTTCTTAAAAGGAAGGTGAAGATTTAATTTTAATTAATATTGATGATGGGAATATTTCACATTCAAAAATGGTTGAAGAGGAACCTGAAATTCCAGATGTTCCAGCACAAGCAGCAGAAACTTTCAAGAAAAGGTGAGAAGATGTTGAAGCTGTGTTTATCATAGTGCATAAATCATGTAGGACCCTCTTTCTAAGGTTTAAAAAAAAATTGTATTCAGTAATATTAATTTATATTATTTCAATCATACGATACTGTGATGGAAGAAAAATAAACATTTTAGTTAATTGATTTACAAATAACTTTAAGCAGTCGTAATCATAACCGCATTATGCTGCAACACCTAGAATGTCTGTTTGTTCTTGATTACTGATTATTCTCTGAACTTTACTGTTCTTCATACTGAAAAATGAGTGCACATGTACTAGTAGGACTTCCAGGAATCTTGTTAGCTTGTCAGCACTTGTAAGTCAGTCTTGCATTTTGTCTTGCCAAAAGTTTTGTGAGGTCTAAGTGACTTTTTCCCTAACAAATATCCCTAACAAACATTGGTGTTTGGATGCAACTTCATAATTTTCTTCTCTCTGTAGAGTGGAGAGTCTTCAACTGCATTATGATCTAGAGCTCTGTCATCTCCGTGCCACCACAGATCTTGGTGAACTTCAAATGCGCAGAAGGGCTTGGCAGCAGAAACTGAATACGGAAGTTCAGCAAATGACTTTGCAGTTAATTGTTAATATCTTCAGGTCAGTGGATATAGTATTTTTTATTATGAGAGCATATGGTTACAGTTAAGATGCTTCCCCTGTCATTGAGAATACTCTTAATTTGTATTACTTCCTAGACGTTCTGTAGATCTCTGATGTTTTGTGAGGAAATATGAGAAGGTGGCCCTGCTTGTAATGGTGGGTAAATGGTTGTAATGAGAAGGTGATCCTGTCAGTAATAAATGAACCAGATCACCTCCAGAGGTCCGTTCCAACCTCTACATTTCTATGATATACATTGCTAGGAAGTCTTAGGTAAAACAGTTCTAATTCTTGAATTTGCATGTCTCTTACGTGAAGATTTCAGAAAGAGAAGTGTGGCTCTCATAATTAAGAAAAGCTTAAGGCTCAGAGATATTAATTTGTAACTGAATACCATATTGGTCAGTCACACTACAGAAAAATGAATCGTAGAATCTTTTAATTTGGAAGGGACCATTAAAAGGTCACCTAGGCCAACTCTGCAATGAACAGGGACATCTACATCTGGGTGCTCAGAGCCCCGTCCAGCCTGACCTTGAACATCTCCAAGGATGGGGCATCCACAACCTATCTAGGCAACCTTTTCCAGTGCTTCGCCACTCTTATTAGAAATAATTTTTTCCTCATATACAGTCTAAATATCCCCTCTTTTAGTTTGCAACAGTTTCCCCTTGACCTGTCACAACAGGTCCTGCTAAAGAGTCTGTCCCCTTCCTTCTTATAGCCTCCTTTAGATACTGAAAGGCCATTCTCAGATCTCCCTGGAGCCTTCTCTTCTCTCCAGGCTGAACAGCCTCAGCTCTCTCAGCCTGTCCTCTTAGGGGAGGTGTTCTATCCCTTGGATCACTTTTGTGACCATCCTCTGCACGCGCTTTAACAGGTCAATGTCTCTCCTGTATTGAGGATCCACACCTGAACACATTATTCCAGGTGAGGTCTCACCACTGCAGAGTAGAGGAGCAGGATCACCTCCCTTGCCCTGCTGACCACGTTTCTTTTGATGCAGCTCAGGATGCGGTTGGCTTTCTGGGCTGTGAGGGCACATTGCTGGCTCATGTCCAGCTTCCCATCCACCAGTACCGGCAGGGCTGTACTTCATCTTTCCATTTTCCTGCTTGTGCTGATAGTGGGGGTTGCTGTGACCCAGGTGCAAGCCCTTGCACTTTGTTGAACCTTATGAGGTTTTTGTGGACTCACTACATGAGCCTGTATAGTTCTCTCTAGATGGTGTCCCATCCCTCAGGTGTGTCAACTGCATTGCACAGCTTGGTGTCATCTGCAAACTTTCTGAGGATGTGAATTCGAACTGAGACAGAGTAGAGGAGCTGAAAGCAATATTGGGAGTTCAGAACTCCTGACCTGAATAGATGGAAAAATGCTGAGAAGGCTTGAGACATTCAGAGACAGCAACCATGTGAGAGAGTGTAAAGGAAGAAGAGCTGTTGAAACTGAAGGGCAGTGTTGACACAGTAACTGCTGGGTGTTACATGTAGTTTGGGGGTGGCATTTTAATAGTGATGTGGAGTAGGTTTTCGATTTTTTTCCTCTAGAAAAGAGGTCTAGTTATACTAATTTTCCTTGTTCTTAATCTCATCTAACATATGGATACCCATCTTATCAGGGTACCTGTTGTAAATCCTACTGTTATTTTCTTGTCTTTGGGGAAGTTATGGTAGTATGGTAGGTTATTTCTAAAAATCACGGAGAGAATTGATGGTTGATTTGCCCAGGCTTCATTTCTCTTCATATAGATACTAATGTGCTCAAGCATGAGAACAAACTGCCTGCTTGGCATTTCTGAAGAATCTTATTGCAGATAACTGTCCCCAGCTGTTTCTCACTGCCTCATGTTGGAGATGAAGATGGATCAGCTACTGAATTGCTCACATGAACGCTTTCCAACACTTTCAGTAAGGAGATATAGTCCAAATACCAGGTTTTTGTTAACCTGCTTGCTTTTGTTGGATTGGCTTTGGGAGTGTTCATACAAGTGGCTGGGCCTTCCACAAGGACAATAGCTGCTGAATGTGAAGGAAACAACAGGCTACAGATAGCACAGCTGGATCTGGAGAATGAAATGCGTTTACAACCTGATGTGCCTATGGGATTTGGTGGATTTCAGTGTTTGGCAACAATATGTTACAGAGAAAGATGGGCAAGAAATGCCTTTTCCTGCTAATAGCTGGAACTGTTCAACACTCTCAATGCTTAGCTACAAAAAATGAACAGATACTTTGTTATTTGATATAATGAAATTTTTGCAGAGGAATTTATTCTTTTCTTGCTTTCTTTCTCCTTTCCTCCAAACTTTCTCTTTGTTCTTTTTTTTTCAGCATTGTTTCTTCCATCTTCTAACACTATATCTACCACCGTCCAGGAGTGAAGGAAAGTAAATCTCTGATGCAATTCTGCTGCCAGTTGCTACTGTCTTCAGTGAAGCACTGTAGTATTTTTTCTGTGCATGGAAGTTTTGTGTTTGAAGAAAATCATGATAAATTATACATAATTGTATAGAAATATATACTTGTAGTAACCACCATTTACCTGAACTCATATGGCTTGATAAACTTTATGGGCTTATATTAATGATCTATGAAAGATGTGTGATATAGCAGTCTGGTTTTCCAGGGATGGCACAGGGCCTCTGTCTGCTGTTGTCATGTATATACTAAAAATTGCATCAGTTTTTTCATAACGCTTCCTGCTCTATTTCAATAATTTTATTTCTTTAGACATAACACAGTCATCAGTTATTACTGGCTTGAGGATCAGAGTTTTAGAGTGCAGCAAGAAGTTATCTATAATGTCTCATGCACGTTAGAGTTGCTGTGTACTGAGACAATGTGAGGCCAGATCATATATTCCAAATTGTCCATGTGAATGCTTGTCTTCGTAATGCCTCAAATGGTTTGTCTGTGATTCAGTACATTAATACAGTTTCAGGACTGGAGGCAGATTATGACTTAAATATAAAGATTCCCCTCCATGGGTTGTTGAAATTGATCCCCCTTAAGTGAACTTGCTGATTGGAAATGGCAGTTGCAGCAGGTAGCCTGTCTTCATGTAAGAGTCTGTTCTTTTCCTGTGTTTCAGAAACTCACACTTGTTCGTTAAAGCTCAGTTTGCCTTCTGATACTGGAACGTATTTCTAGTAGTACTAGTAGTACTAGTAGTACTGCTGCAGCAAAAGGGCAACTTACTCACAAATCTCCAAGCATATTTATCTTTTTATTTATTTTATCCCCAGGGAGGTAAAAGACCATCTAAATTATGAACACAGAGTGTTTAACAGTGAAGAATTTCTGAAAACAAGGGCGATAGGAGACCAGCCATTTTATGGAAAAGTAAGTTCAGTGTTAAATATGTTGTAATTCTGTTATTAATCTGTACTGAATTAATGTCGAAAATTAATGGAATGGTCACGGTTTGGTCTGTGTAGTGTTATTGACTCACCAGCTTTCACACTAATTTACTATAAACAGATAAAATAGCAGACAGCATTTTCGAGAGCAAGATATTATGTGATTTCAGAGCAAATTAAATGCAATTCCTCCAGGGTGAAATTAACCTATGCCAGATGATCAGTAAAGCTACATCTAAACTGTACTCTAAGGACAGGCACCTGTCCAAACTACTTGGACCAAAGTTCACATCTGGTCATGAGTTTTCAGCGTGCCTGTAAGCACAGCAGAAGAACGAAAGACACAAGTCGAAGTACCTGCTTTATCTGAAGCCTGAGCAGCATGGCTTGGAGTTGATGGTGCCTGTTTGGCTCCAGGCCATGAACCCATTTCGCACATTGCATGATAGTGAAAGTACGCTGCAGACACTGAGTGCCAGTTGACTCATGTTGGGCTATAGGATGTGTACGATGTCAGATGATTTGTGTCCTTAGAGCCTGCAGCATTACGATGCATGTGGGGTATGAGTTGATTGAGCTGACATGGTTTACCAGGTATTCTAACTGTAGCTTACTTTTATAAAGCCCATGAAATAAGACATGAATAGTATATGGCCTTGTGCTAGGCTCATAGGCAGAACTACAGCACCTTGGGCTAAAGGACACCCTAAAATCCCTGTGTAGTTTTTCCTATTCCACCTAGGGCTAGGAACATAAAATACTGGTACATATTGGAGTATATAACCCTCTAGGTGTGTGGATTTTGCCTGTAGAGGTTCTTTTCATTACTACCATGATCAACTTGATCCTGCTGTTAGTGTATGGCTTTATATATCTTAAGGAAATGGAATGGGTGTGATTTCCTTGTTAAGAGATGTAGAACAGTTCTCCATGCCTTTGGTGAAAGACTCGCTGATCGTCAAAGGCTGTAGATTCTTTGGGTGAGGAGGGGAAGTAGTGAGAAAGGAAGTGAGAACAGAAAGAAGAGATGATCAGGGGGAGAAAGAGACTGAGAATAGACAGATTTGTGTCAGAGTTTCTTGTAGTGTTGGAGTTCTTAGCTCAGAAGTGCAAAGGTTGAGATTTTCATCCTTGCAATTGAGATTATTATTTTACATTAAACTGTATGCCCCTAATGAGTTAAATATTAACCTTCAATTAATTGAACTGTTGTATATCTGAGAAGCAGAATTCACATCTTTTAAAGGTTTGTGTCTAGTCATTTGCAGTGTAACAAAGCGAGCAAAATCCAAAATTTTCAACTTGTGATTTTCAAATAGCAGGGCTATTAACCAAGCAAAAATGTATCTTAGTTAAGTGAAAAATAATTTCAAGACTGTTACCCTGATCTGTGAGTGTCACTGGTCAGAACCTGATTTATGAAGGGCTGTGAGAAATCTTCTGCAATTAACATGTTGGTTTTTAACAGACACTTAATAAAGTAGGCTCTTATTCCAGCCTACTTTAAGATGTTATGCTGTTGTTTAAGCTCCTCAAAAATAATAAAGTTGTGTGCTTTTTCACTTTTTTTGATGAAACTGTAAGTTCTTTGGTAAGCTGTGGGTCAAAGCAGAAATTAAACAAGGAGTATTGGTAAGCTTGCTTTCAAGTGAATCTTACAAGATAGCAAAATCTGGAGTAATTGCTAATGGTATCTAGTGTTATTGGTAGTGTTAGTGTTATCTAGCGATAGCTGGTGTTATCTCAATTATTTATCTTTAAAAACCTTTAGAAAGCACTCAGTTCCTGCAGTCTGTCAGCTTCTGTGCACACAACAGGAAACAAAATATGCCATCTACTGGAGAATATGTAAAGCAGAAATATGTAAAATAGCATCTAGGGAAGCACTAAGGATGCATTGCAAAAGGATGTATAAGAGGTGCAAATGGACAGATAAGAGGCATCTTGAATATGAACAGTCTATTTGTTGGCAGAATGTTTCCATTAATTTCAGAATATCAGTATTACTTACGGATCTTTCTCATTTGTATTTTTAAAACATTATAGCAAAACATAGATATATCATCAGTAATTTATTTTTTCCCTTTGTAGTAACTGCAGGACTAGCAAGGGTATTTTAGGCAAGCTTTTGGGATATGTCAGTAATCAAAAGTTCTTTTTTTTTACTTACATTTAAAGGTACAGCTGTTTTTCTGTTAGTGCATTAGTGCTATGGTTAAACTTCGGTAGCTAAATCTGCCTGTTTTGCTCAGTATTTCCCTTTTTTTGTTTGCTTCCTTCTTTTGGAAGGTGGTCTGAGATTACTGTTTGCCTCTAAGCAAGCATAGAAGGTGAATGAAAGCTGCGTTAGTTCTGTTCCTGAAGTCAAATACTTATGTTTTTGTGATCACTAAAATGAAAATCTTCAGTTGTATGTCTTCAAAGATGATAAAAATGAGCAAGATGTGCTGCTAACTTGTAAATGATCCACCGTTAACCAGTTTGTCTCTCACAGGTTTTAGAGACCTACATGTTTCACTCTTTTCTTAAAGCTCGTTTGAATAGAAAGATGGATGCTTTTGCTCGTCTTGAATTGAGCACCCAGTCTGAAGAGGATAGGTAACTTTTTCACCTTGCTTACTATGGTTTTGAATTTTATCAGAGATAGGTGGTATCAGTGATAAAAGACCTTTTGACTGTATTGGTATGAGATTAGGTTATCTATGAATAAGACTGTGACTAATTAATGGACTTATTATTAAGCTTACTGTGAAAGAGTGGTACGAATGTGTCCAGTTGTGGCTGGTAAAACTGTAAATTGACACTATGATTATAACTTGATTTTTTTTCTTCTTGCTGCTTCATAGTAGGAAGTAGCTATTTAGTGTTTGTATGTATGCAGAATTTTAAAACTAGTTATATAATTTTTAAATTATTTCTCAGATTAAACTTGATGTTTCGTACTCCGAGAAGACTTACTATGGAGAAAATGGCTTCTAAAAGATTTAATTCACAGAACATGATTAATAGACGTATGGTAATCAGTATGCCTAATCTGCAAGATATCAAACTGCCAGATAGCCCTACTAGAAAATCGTCACTTCGAAGAATAGAGACAAGCATTGGTGAGTGAAGAATATGCTGAACAAATACTGTGTCTCTTCTGTGATGTCAGTGAGTGATTTCCACAAAAACAGTGTTGGATGCTGGAAGAAAATGGTGACTGGGTCATTTTCATCTGGAGCCCATCTGTACTTCTCTTTGCATGTTAAATCAGCCTGTATTCTGCATTAAGTTTTGCTATGCCACAAAGGGTAGGGACATGGTTACTCTCCTTACCAATCTTATGTCCATTTCTCCAGTGCATTTAAACATACTCTTAGATTTACCATTGTTTGACTAAGCAAGTCCTTTACAAATTGGAGATATGGATATACTCACGCATGTAATTTTACTTGCATAAATTTATGTATTACATAAAGATATATATGGATAATGTAAATATGTATGTCTTAAAAACATTACATGTCTTCTCTAGAAAGGATATTTTCAGAATGGAGAATATTCTGACGTTAAGAAGGATGTATAGAGAAATACATTTGTGTCTTTAGCATAACTTTAATCTTGAGGAATTTTATGCTATTTAATTTCTTGTTGTTGTGATGGGATTCTTTTTGTTTATAGTACTGCTGGTTGCAAAAACTATTCACGCTTTTCCTAATTACTGTACCTTCTTTTTTTCACTTTTAGCTGTGAAAATGCCCTCCAAATCAGTTAGTACATTCAAAATCCCAGAAATTCACTTTCCTTTGATGAGCCACTGTGTTCACTCCTACTATACAGAATTCTTCAACCATCTCAGCAAAGCTATAAATACCTTACCACCTGATAACTCAGCATTGCTGGCAAGGTACTTCTACCTCCGGGGACTTATTAGCTTGATGCAAGGGAAACTACTAAATGCACTCTCTGACTTTCAGAACCTAGATAAAACAGACTTAAGAATTTTCCCCACTGAACTTGTAAGAAAAATTGTGGAAACTTTGCCTCCTTCTGAGCGTTTTCAAGCTGACCGCAAGCCTGAGCTGAAGAGGCTGATAAGTCTAGTGATGGAACAACAAAGGGAAGTTACGAAAATAGATGACCATGTAAAACACTTTGAATTGCCAAAAACACATATGCAACTGGAAGATTTTGTAAAGCGAATCCAGGAATCTGGGATTGTGAGAGACGTAGACACTATACATCGGTTATTTGATGCCTTGACCGTAGGTGAGTAGAGGATACATTTTTACTGACCATCTGCAGTGACACAATGACAATTTAAATCTGTTTTTGTTTTTTGACCTAGGATAAAGGAAAATTTGTCTCCATTTGTTTCTCTTCTTAATTATTAGTCAACTCAGTATGTGATCTTTTGTTTAGTTAAAGTAAGTGTAGAGAGTAGGCTGAATGTATACAGGATGTATACCTGTGTGTATGCACAGGTACGTGTATGTACCTGTGTCCACAATAGGGGACAAAGAATCCTTACATATTTTAGCACACAACTTAAAAATTTTCAGATTGAATATATGGGGTAGTTTTTATTCATTATGTGATCTAATGGTGTACAGTTCTACTTTGGCTAAGATGAGTCAAGTAAATATAAGACTGTCCTATTTGCTAATGGATAATATCTTATAAAACCACTAGGTAATCTGGCAAGGTGGCAGACTGTTGAAAAGAACTAGCAAAATACAGAATTCAGGTGGTTACAGTTAAATTCCTTTTGAATGATCATCATAGCAAATGGAGAGCTTATGTTTGTGTTTGAGAGAACTTTCTTCTCTCGTGAATGAGTTCTGAATCTTGTGATAGAATTCTAAAAACAGTTTCAGAGTGCTTGTTTAAAATACTATTCAGTTCTATTTCTATACCTACTTACTGCAGTCGTTGTTATATTTTGAGGCCACAGAGATTAAACATTAGTTAAAATAGCAAGATTTTTTTATGCCAAAAGTAGCATACGTCTCACAAGAACTTGTTTGAGATTCTGCTGTTCAAGCTCACTTGAATTCTTAGAATAATTGGGATAACCGTTGCTGAAGCCTTTAAATTAATTCTTGTAACTCTAGCTTTTATCCCAGGTTGGTAACCATGTTGTATATTTGCATTCAATGGAACCAAGAACTGGAATGTCATGGTGAGAAGTATTCGGTTCAGTAGTGCTTATCCAGTTCTGCTCATCCATTTTACTGTTAGAAGTGCAATCTGAAAGTCAATATCTTTTAAAACTATCTTTCTGTTTAAATCTGTATAATAATTTCTTACAGTAAACAGATTTTTAACCTTTTAGGGCAGCAGAAACAAATTGATCCTGAAACATTTCGAGATTTCTACAACTACTGGAAAGAAACTGAAGCAGAAGCTCAAGAGGTGAATCTGCCACCAGCAGTAATAGAACATCTGGATAAAAATGAATGTGTCTATAAGTTGTCTTGCTCAGTTAAAACTAACTACGGTGTAGGAAAAATAGCACTGACCCAAAAGCGCTTATTCCTTTTGACTGAAGGAGGACATCCTGGCTATGTCCATATTGCTGCTTTCAGGGATATAGAGGTGAGCAACGAGTAATTTTCTTGAATAATTCTGACTTTGAGGGTGACAGAGCCCTGGAATAAGCTACTCAGAGAGGTTATGACGTCTCCTTCTCTGGAGATTTTCAAAACTGACCTGGACACTTTCCTGTGCTATTTGCTCTAGGGAACTTGCTTTAATAGCAGGGAGGGTTGGACTAAGTTATCTCCAGTGGTCCCTTCCAACCCCAGCGATTCTGTGAATGACAAGCCACGTTCCATTCTGCTGAAAGATCTACCTCAGACTGTCTCAGTAAGAACTGTAATAAATGGCTCTGAAATCAGAAACTCACAAATGATTAGAGGTCTTAAAGACCAAGAATTTCAGGGTAGATACGTGCTAGGTGTTAGAATGGCATGGTATAAAAAATCTGGAGTCCTTAATCTCTAGATTTACAGAAAGATGCAAAGCATGGTACATAGAGCCAGAGGAATATATTAATATGAATGTTAAATGTACTTTTTTGACTGCAATGTCAGAGAGCCAGTCTGTATCCATTCTATAGTGAAGCCTGGGTGATATTGTTAGCAATTATCATTTTCACCAAACCTGTTAAGAGATCATTTCTCCTTAGTGGTGTGTAAGAACAACTGAAATATTAACTGTAGTTAAATAAAGTTACCCTGTAGGATTAATCCTACACCTTACCTGTGAGTGCATGGTACATCTTCTTTGCTTTTCTTGTTTCCAGGATGTTAAGAACACAACCGTAGCTTTCCTTCTTTTGAGAATACCTACTCTGAGGATTGAAACAATATATAAAAAACAAGTATTTGAAGCTAACCTTAAAACTGAGTGTGATCTCTGGTACCTGATAGTGAAAGAAATGTGGGCTGGAAAGAAAATGGCGGATGATCACAAGGTATAAATATGGGCACAGCCAACTGAATAAGTGTGAAGTATGTGCTTTCTGTCTCTTCTAAATTATTCATGTATCAGACTTGGAATTTCTTGGTTTTTGCATGGGATAGCTAAGTAATAAGCTGTTGTTTTTGATGTTACTTCTAAATATACTACATCCAGAATACTAACAAAACAGTACATTTAGGTATGAACAATTAAATACTGAATTTAAAAATAAGGGATTTCTTTTTCTCCATTAAGTTGGACCTTTTTGTTTAGTCACTAGTTTTGTGAAGTAGATTCATAGCTTAAGCTTAGAACATGAGAGTAGTGATCTGAAAAGAAAGCCTGCCACACCTCACTTCCCAGTGTTTAGAGGACCTTTTTTTTTTGCCATGCTGGAGTCTTGGTGGCTATAGATCTTTTGAATAAGTAGAACAAGATATGTTGTTCTGCCCCAAAAACATTGAGGGAAAAAAAATGATTATACAAGCATAGTTTCTAGCTAAAATACTAAATTCTTAATGAGTGATGAATTTAATAGTAAAAATGTATCTTGGTGAATTTTTAGGAAGGATTGGGATAATTTTAGCTGAGAACAAGAAAAATGTACTTCTCTACTATGCAGACAGGTCCAGGGTGAAAATTGGTATCTGTCCTGTGTGTGCTTTGTGTCTTCCATCAGTGCAATTCATACCGTTTCAATTTTACACCCTGAATCAAAATTGTGCCAGCTCTGAAGTACCTCTTTCAGTGTAATGAATTAACTGTAGCTCTTGGTTCCCCACTCCATGCCCTTGCTTTGGAGTGAAATGTGATGGTGATAGTGGGATTTGCTTGCAGGTAGCATGGGTTATGCTCCAGGAGAGCAACTGGCTAGTGCTTAAGCGTGACTTGCGTTACGGTGGTTGAATATGGAGTCTTGGAAGAATAATGAGTAATGGATAAACTACAGTAAAATTTTTGTCTTTAGGATCCTCAGTATATTCAGCAAGCACTGACAAATGTTCTCCTGATGGATGCTGTTGTTGGTGCGCTGCAGTCCTCCAAAGCCATATATGCAGCCTCTAAATTGTCTTATTTTGACAGGATGAAGAATGAAGGTCAGTCACATAACAATGCTACAAAGCCTGCTGGTGTTTCATCATCTGTTTCAGCCTTTTCTGTTTACATTTTGTTTTTCAAACTGATTATCTGTAGAGATATAAGATGATGATAGTCTGATTGCACTTTGGTTGCCATACTTCATTAAATATTTATTTTTGTCTAGTTAGTATATTGATATCAGTATAGATTTTTGTGTTGTGTGGGTTTTTCTTGTGTTTGTTTTTTGGATATATGCATGCTTCTCTTACTGAAGTACTGCCTGGGCTTTCATAGTCAGCTGAACTTAGAAGGAAAAGTGGCAATAAGTGGTGCGTAATTATTCTTTCATAAGAATTATATATCCGTTTCAGGCTCAAGCATGCACTTCATAACCTTTTAAAAATCTATTTTAGTGCCTATGATGATCCCCAAAACAACCTCAGAGACATTAAAGCACAAGATTAACCCATCAGCTGGTGAGACGTTTCCACAGGCAATAGATGTCTTGCTTTATACTCCAGGTAAGGTGATGTATTTCCTTATGTTAGCTTTAATTAGCCTATAACATATGTTATCTCCTAATACCTGGCATTGTGACTGCCTGATTTTGTTCACATTCCAATAGGCCTTGGTTGTATATAGAATGCTAAACCAGAAAACAAAAAAAATTGAAAGAGAGCAGTGATATTATATATTAAGGTAGCTTTCAGTCTTAATTTACCATCCTATGTGTATATGCCTTATAATTGTCTTCCATTATATGTTAATGTGTCAATTTCTCATTAAGTCTTCTGCCTTGTTTATTGACCAGGGTAGAAGAATGATGCTCCAGCACTGATCAATATTCATTTTTCATTTTTGTCTTCCAGTAGAGTCATACAGGAGTGTTTAGTTGAACCGTAGTGCAGAAATCCCAGCCAGATCTTTATTTCCGTGACTCTCACTGTATAGTATGTGATCTAATATCTATTTTGTCCCATATGATTTAAGTCCATCCCTGCAGAATGCATAATTATTTTCCTTGTGATCTTTTGTGTGATATTTGGCACACGTATATCTCAGTAATTGAAAATGCACTGGAAAAAAAAAAAAGTTAAGGGCAAAAATCTCATCTCATTTTAAATGCGTGATTTGGATTATCTTGGATCTGATTTTTCAGAGCTGTATGTGCACTGTAATGAGATTTCAACCCCAGTATAAATTGAGGTTTTCACCTCAGGTTTCACACCTGTAAGTGCGGAATGTGCTGTTAGTGTACACCCATGAGAAATCACTTGCATAGGGATTCTGATTCTGAGGCACTAAGAACTCACTAGATCTTAATGTATGTCTTGCTCAGTACTTGCATTTAGCCAGAAAGCAAAGAAGAAATCCTAGAAATAAATCTCCTTTGTTGCATGATCCTGATTTAATTCAAGAGCAAATCTGCACAGTGAATGATCTGTGAGGGAATAAATACATATTCATACTTAAAACAACAACAACAAGAAAAAAAAAGCACTTGTATCTGGGGCTGTTCACAATGGATGTGAATCTGAGTTGAGAGATGTTAATTCTGAGTGGATTTCATAACCTTACTCATCTCCTGACTTAAGTTCACGTGTAATTCCTAGTACTTGGGCAACCTGATACAAAAATGCAAAGTGAATTCCACAGTTAAGGAAGTTGAATGGAAAATCTGTGTGTGGTGGTGGTGGAAGGTTTGGTTGTTCTTTTCTTTTTTTCTTTCTTTGAATGGAGCTTGCTTTCTTCTAAATGAAACAGTTGTGTGGCAGATGGAATGAATGGTGTTACTAGTTTTATTTCATAGGGCTTAAAAGCCTCCCTGCAATCCCAGTTATCTAAACGCTTCGTCTGTCAGTGAAAAAGATTATCTCTGCTTTGAATAACATTGAAGTGTGAGATTAAACCATCAGGTGAACTCACCAATTAGATAAGAAAGAGCACAAATTCAGTATGAACTGTGTCATTCATTAACTGGTGATATAAGTTCCAGAACACAGAGGATGTTGCTGTACCTCTAATAATGTTTTTATTCCACGTATCTCCAAAAGTGGTTTATTTTCTTTACTTCTCTCATCTTCTCTGCTTTTATTCTAGGGCATCTTGACATTTCAGAAAGACCTGACAATGCTCATCCAAAACTATGGTGTGCTTTAAATGAAGGGAAAGTGGTGGTTTTTGATGCATCTACCTGGACTATTCAACAGCACTGTTTCAGAATGGGCCGCTGTAAACTGGTAAGACTAACACTTATACCATAACTGATGATTTAGCTTGGTTTTTCTGTTGCTGATAGCCTAATTAACACTGAATGATAGGCTAGGCCACACAGTCATTCCTTAAAAGTTGTGGAAGGATATTTGAGTGGTTTGTGCTGCAGTTAACTTGGAGAAATGGAGGCTTGAGAGAATAAGGTTTTATAACAAAACAAGTCAACTGGTAGGAAGTGATGGATTGACTGAGGAGATGGCTTTGTGGTGTGGGTTCTTAGGGTAGGAATACTGGTTTGAGAGAGCTGAGTGGAAAGAATCTGTATAAAAAGAAAACAGAGAGAGCCCTAAGCATAGATGAAAAGTCATCTGTGCTGAAGAACTGAAAACTGGAGAAATGTGTAAGGAAACTAGTGGATGATACTGTAAGATGGCAGTCCAAAAGAAGATGTAAACAACAGATTAAAGAGAGTTACTTGTGGAAATTTGAATAACTCAGTGAAAGGGAGAGCTGAACAGGCTTCAGACTGAGTGAAAAACATACAGAAGAGAGAACACACAGCAAAGGGACTTGATAGGTGACTTGTGTGGAAGTTGAGAAACATTTTTGTGGATAAATGTGGGGAAAAAAAAATGAAAAGGGAGAGACAAAGCTGATGGTAGTGGAAAAATAGAAATCTTGGAGAAAGTTGGATGCTGACCTATTCTAAAGGAGAGGCAGAGAAGAAGAGGAAGACTTGGGTCTTGTGGGACTCAGGAGGGAGAGGAATTAAGAGTTTCTGAATGGAGAAGGGATGTTCCAGAGGCAGTAAAGGAGAAATTAGTATTTTCCTAGGCACCACTTCTAGCTAAAGTAGAAATTGTGTTTATATCAGATGGTTAGTACAGCTTTCAATCCAGAAGACAGAAATATACTAAATTCTGTGGTTTCCCCTGGCGCCGTCTAACTTCTACTTTGTTTAAGCCACAACTTTGAATCAATTACCAAGATACATTATTAATCTTATTTTCTGAAAGTTAAACTCAGGAAAGAGATCTGTCCTCCTTCTCCCTCCAGCAGAGCAAAGGATAAATACTGGAGTGCTGAGTCTTAATCCCTTACTGTAATCACCAGAAAGCTATGACTTCATAACGTAGCCTTTTTCTGTGTTACATTAAAAAGTGTTTTGTTTTGTTTTTTTTTCAGAATAGTGTTTAATCCTGCTTTTTCTCCCCAGACTTGTATGGTAATGGTAGAACAGAGTCAAGTGTGGATTGGTTCTCAAGACTCCATTATTTATATAATCAACACTCACAGTATGTCCTGTAATAAACAACTAAATGATCACCGTTCCGAAATTACAGACATAGTTGTGGAGAAGAAGAATGGAATACCCAGGTATATTTAATTACAATGTTTTCTTCTTAAAAATGCATCTGCAAGCAAATGTGAGAGACAGGAAAGTCATGAACGTTAAGGAGAATCTTCCTGTGGTTAAATAGAAAGCCATGTTATGTAGCTTGAACAGTATTCAGCAGCCTGGAAAACTTACCCTGCAGTTAGCAGAGGACCAGATAAAGATCCAAGTGACATAGTGTGGTTCTTGAATTATTTGACTGTAGTAAAACCAAAAAGTTAACATGCACTCAAGGGAAGAACTTGTGTAGGAAACCAGTGGCAGATTTGCCTTATCCTGCTATTGTCAGACTTCTCTCTGCCTAGTATTGTAGCTCCCATATTGTGTATTGTAAACTAAGAATTTCCTTTCTAATGAAAAATCATTATGTACTTTGGAACAAAGATGATAAAGGAATATTTTTTTTCAGGCAAGAAGTAGGGCAGCTGGGAGTTGTAGCTCTGTACAAATCAGTGGAGATGCAATTTAAAGACCACTTCATTTTTGCTTTGAGTGCTTCGTCACTGACCACATTTTTACAACATGCTTCAGAATTTATCATGCATGTTATTAAAGGAATTAGTATATTCCTTGTTTTGTTCAGAGAGAATGCTTTTAATCTTTTGGTAGCACTGGAAAGGGTGTTAACTGAAGGTCTTAACCGGTTAACTTTGTGACAGACCAGAGACAGCCCTCAGTTCTCCTAGTGCTGCAGCAGGCATAACTGGGTTTTGAGGGGGAATTTGCTTAGATGTCATTAAGACCTTCTGAAAAAGGTACTCTTATCTGAAGAAAACGAATGTCAATGATTGCATGATTTGTTTTCTCAGGTGCGGTAGCAAAGAAAAAAGATTTTGGGATGTTTTGGTCCTGCCTTGAGAGGAAGAGAGAAAATCAAAAGGCAACAGTGTTCAGGAAAATTATAGGGGATGTTTTTGTTGTACTTAACTCCTCAAGCATGATGTAATTGGTGCTCTAGTTCACTTAGAGGTCTGAATTAGCCTGCGGTGCTGCCAGTGATGTAAAGTCTTTAGAGTATAATCTTAGATGAAGAAAAAGGTATCTGTGCCAGAATACATTAGTTCCAATAGGAGACAAACAGCTAGAAGGATGGATGCCTGGCTGTAACCCAGAAGTCACTGTTGGCTGCTTAAATGTACTTACACTAAAGTAATAGAATTGGACACCCCAAAACAGGACCTAAACCGATTGTGATGAGCAAAATGCAACTGTTTAGAACCAGCAATGTAGGACGTAGAGAAAGAAGAAAAAAGTGTAGGTCTTTCCTCAAGCATTTTGGTGGGCACAGATTGGGTGTGCTCTTGTCCACTTAGCTATTTCAAACAGTGACTAGAATCCTGAGTACGGCTAACTGCTTACTGTTAAAATGATAGTGTCTGGCCTTGAAGTCTCTGGGGCTTTGGCTTAGTGTAAAACTTACTTTGCAAGTAAGTCGCTCTGTATGAATTTTGTTGTGAATGTACAATATACTATTTATCTATATCAACAGTGAAGCATATTCAAGCAGCTTAGATGGAACAGTGATTGCTTGGAACATCAGCACTCTGAAGGTTAACCGTGCTTTTCAGCTGCCCTGCCAAAACCTCACTTCTATTAAACTTCATAATGACCAACTGTGGTGCTGTAAGTTAATTCCTCAGTAATTAAAATAAATAAATAAAAATGCTGTTGTATTAGGCAGACCAGTATGTTAAACTCAAACTCTGACTTCACATACACGATGTTCCACCCTCATTTCCCACTTGGTGAGTTTAAGCAGCCTTCTGTAGGTGAGGCCTCCAAAACACTTGCATAATTAGCTAGCTCAAGTCTTTCCTGAGGGTATTGCCTCTGCTACAGGATGTGACCTCTGGCTACACCGTTTGCCTGACCTTCCCTGGCAACAACTGTAAATTGGAATGGAAAGCTTTGAGAAAGTTCTTCTAAAGTCTAAAGGACTAAATGTTTGCAAGTTGCTTTTGGTGTTTTGACTTGTTAATTTTGATTGTATGGTATTGATCTGAGTTGGTAATCCTCAAACCTGCCTTTTGGCCGTGTTTAGAACTTGTCATCCCTTCTGCAGGAGTCTAGATGAGTAAAGTCAGGATTTATGTTAAACAACTTTACTCTTGAAGTAATTTAATAAATTACTTGAAGTCATTTCATAAATGGTGATGGGTTCAAGACTGCACTGATAATAAGTACTGCCATGCTCAGGAGCCTGTATCTAAACACACCTTAGCAGAACAACAGGTGAGACAGAACAGCAGGCACAGCCTTTGGGAATTCCTGCAGTGTGTAGCAGCTATGGTTTGCTGGGGTAAAGATTCAGCTCTTAACTTTGTAGCACAAACACTTCATCTCAGTTCTGTAGATGAAAATAACTGTGTACTAGAGAACCTAACTGTATTCCTAATGTAAAGGAATCTCTTCTCTCAGTATTTTTGGACTTTAACAGGTGTTTGTACTGCAAAATAGTAACCAGCATTAGGAGAAAACAGATGGCAGAAACAGATACTATAAAAAAACAGAAAGAACCTTTAAGATGTTACTGTTGATTGAAAAATAAAACAGCTGTTAAATGCAGCCATTTTATTTTGCTAGTTTTGTTCAGGGCTTATGGATGTGTAAGGAGTTGGCACTTCTGCTAATAACACTTTATCTAATATTGAAGGTACTGGAAGTTGCATATTTGTAATTTCAACTTATGAATTTCGACTACATATGAAAATTGAGCATCACCTGAAGGATGTGTGTTCACATTTCCTCTGCTTCCAGCTCTTTCCTGAGGTATTACATTTCAACTGCTAAAATGGTGTGAAGAAAGCATGACTATGTGGCATGCCAGCAACTAAGTAGTTACTTATTGCAGATGTTTGCTGTCAGCAGTGCTAAGGTTAAACCTAACTTTCTGTGCTTCAGAGAAATGAAGTGTGGGCATCTTATTCAGTGAGTAGTGACCTGTATATCTGGAACACCAAAGATTTTGCAAGCATACCTCGAAAAATTCACCTTCAGGATTGCTCTGAGATTACCTGCATGATACAAGTCAAAAATCAGGTGAGAGATATTTGGACTGGTTTTCACTTGTTGTAGAGTTCTTTACTAAAGCTTTGTTTGTTTACAACTCTCATGGGCTTCCATTAGTTAGCTTCCTTACAGACTGCCTGCCAATGTATTAGTTTGAAACATTGATTTTTCTTTTAAATCATAGCCCACCACAACTGGCTGCTATGAGTGTACCCCAAAATGTGTGTCAGGCCAAAAAATCTCACAAGTAATTAAATGCCTGGTGACTTTTATTAGCCATTGACATTTTCAGGGTAGAAGCTGAAAGTTTAGGTCCCTTGATATTTAATCTCAGGGCTCCTAAGACTAAACCTTGGAAAAGGTTAACAGGCATGCTAATTGGCATTTATTGTTTGTCTATTTTTGTAGATGACCTTTTTCTTGTTTAGTTACTGCATGCCTAACTGAACAGAGACAAAAGGAGCCAATGTTTCCTACCTAACTATCTTGAGTCCCTGTCATTTTTGGCCTCCAGCTGTGTACCTGCTGTTTCTGGGTAGTATCAGTACCTGTGCAAATGACTGTAGTTGTGATACCACATGAACATGTTTAGGGTTAACTTACAAGTAAATAGCTTATATGTATCTATCAAGGAAAAATATTTTCATTTTTCCCTCAGGTTTTCCATTTTCCCATCCTGTAGAATGACATTTTTTCAGGAGGTGTCTTATGAGATAGGGGAAGCTTTTTGTGTATCCAGCTGTTGGCTAAGTTTGTGAACTGAAATGGAAAAAAACCTTTTGATACAGCACTCCCTGAAGCAGAGCTGGGTATGTTTAACTCGTATTTTAAGGCAGCTGGCTGGTGCAATGTCTGCTCCTGGGTGTGTCATGGTGGAGAGATCACGAGGTTTCCCAGAGCCTTCTCCTCACCTTGCACCTTTAATATCACGTTATTACATCATCACATATTCCTCTTGCCCACATGCCTCTGGGAGCCTGGACTTACCCTTACAAAACTATCCACCTGAAGACCACAGCTCTTTTCTGCCAGTCCAGACCAGGTGCATCTGACCCAGCTTTGTGTCTTATGGTGGCAGTAGCAATGCTATGTAGGGAAAATGTATGAACCCAGCCGTTTTAATTTTTATTTTTATCTTCACTTACAACTGCTGCTCCTTGCCCTTGTTAGTTTTAGTTCTTTTTCTCTGAATCTTCTATGTCCTTGCAGTGTGTGACTAGAACTACCCATAGCACTCGAGACATGGGCAGGCCGTAGTTTTTATACAATGGTGAAGTGACACCTTCTGTCTGCACTATATCTGTGGAATCTAAGGCAAGTTGAAGGCTTTTGGATGGGGCCCTGGGCAACCTGGTCTAGTACCAGATCTGGAGGTTGGTGGCCCTGCCTGCGGCAGAGGGTTGGAACTTGATGATCCTTGGGGTCCCTTCCAACCCAAGCCGTTCTATGATTCTGTGAATCAGAATCCTTGTACTCTGTGTCTGCATGGGCCTTAACTTCCTCCTGCAACTCTGCCAGTCATTGAGGCAGTTCACCTTTTTGCAGAAGCTCTGCTGATTCGTTCCTGATAGTGTTTCTTCATGTACTCAGTGATCTTTTTCTCTGTTATGACCTTTGCTGTCTTCCCAGGGATGGAAATCCAACACAACAGTCTGATTATTCTCTTTTCCCCAAAGATCCTCTTCAGAACCTCTTTGTGTGGAGGGGAAACCATTTACTCCAACAAATACGTACATCGGAAATTCTCACTTGTTGCCATTTTCCAGCTTAGCAAAGGGAAATTCTACCTCAACTATGTCTTAAAATTTAAGGAATCAAAAAAAACAGTGTTTCATTTTTCTTCCAGATGTGGGTTGGCAGCAGTGGAACATCGCAAGGCAAAATCAAAGGGAAGATCTACGTGATCAATGCTGAGAAGAAGACTGTGGAGAAAGAGTTGGTTGGTCATGCTGATACAGTAAAGGCTCTTTGCTCTGCAGAGGACAGATACGTCCTCAGTGGTGCTGGAAAGGAAGAAGGGAAAATTGCCATTTGGAAAGTTGAATAGTTAAGCTATTCAAAATATGTCTACGTGCGCTGGAAAAAAGTGAAGACCTCAGGCCTTGTTTACTCTGGCATTTTGCTTCTATTTCAGCCACCTGTCAGTGTTATTTTTATATTTATTGAGCTATTTTTAGTAGCTACATTGTTGTTGAAAATCAGCTTAGAAATGAATCTCTCCTTGCACCTCGTATTGCGCCTGACACATTTGATAAAGAAATGGAAATGTGAATAGAGGGATCACTGGCTTTAAACTTAGCGCATTTTGTTGAGAAGGATCAGAGTTACAGGCCAGGTCTGTTATGCAGGCTGCATTAAATCAGCTGAAGCTGCTGAGGAGAGGCTCAGTAATTCCACAGGAGCACTTTCTCAGCAATGCATATAGTAGCTGGAAAAGTTCACTGAAATCAATCAAACAAACAAAAAATCCCAGAACCAAACCCAAAACAAAACACTCAGTGGATTTCTTTGATTCACTGAGTTAATGTGAATGCAGAGTATTTATCTTTCTGAACTAGCAGCTAGAATTAGCTGGGAAGACTGTCCATTATGACTGTATGTATATATTTATGGTGCTGTATTATTTAAAAGGTAGATGCAGGCAGACTCTCCCTGATAGCGCTGGAAACTTCCTGCTGCTGAAGCAGGATACTTGGATAGTGTCAATAACTGTTTTACTCCTTACATTTGTTGTTCTTCTAAAAACCAATGCACAGCATTTGGCATTTGTAACAGTTTGTGAAACTGACATTTTTTTTCCCATCTGAAATACCTTATTTAACTACTGTATGTACCACACTTGCTTTTGGAAGCAACCTTTTAGTGACTGTGCAAACAAATCTTTACCAGTCCTCCCTTTAGCCACCATCTCTGTAATCAGAGGAACTGCTGACATTTAATGTGGAACCTGCTTGATATTTTTTGGAAGTTCTTCAAAGTCAAACTATTTCTTAACCACTGAAGTGGGCACTGTCAAATTGTTTTCTAAGGGGGTCTTTCGAGCAGCATTTTCTAATCACTTCCTGATGTACTTTTTTTTTCCATTGATAACGATATCATGTACAGGTAAAACAGTGAATCTTTGCAGAATAGTTTTACTTGCATCAGTGCTGAGTGAAGTGGAATACAATATTTAAGTTATTACAAATAGAAGGAACAAATGGGCTGCTACTTTTTTAACAATATAAACTGAAACTGTAGGGCCTAATAGAAGTGTACTACTGAAAGTGTACTCCATCTAATACTTTAAACCTTTCATTGTACTGATGAAAGGTTTTATGTGATGGTAACTGTAATTTTACCTTTTTAGTAGTATTTTTTCAATTTAAGAATATTAAACACTATATTGATACTCTGGCCTTTCTTTGTTGTTTTTTTTTTCCTGTGTGACTTAGTGCACAATACAAGAATGATGATTTTTTCCATTGACTTGCATCACCTCTGTGTGCTATGGAGAATAACTGCCTGTGTTTCTCTCTGCATATTCTCCTTTCTAAAAACAGCTTCTGCTCCTCATGTGTCCTCCTCCTGAGCCCCTCATCTGTACCTTTTACACTCCTTATTTCCTCCCCAGGCAGCTGTCTGGCTGCTGGTGGTAGGTGAAAGTAATTATTTTCTGCCTGCAGAGACACACGGGAGCTGAGCTGCTGAGGAAATTTCACTTGCTGCAGAGATGTACCCAGCTACTGCTGCCTGTTTGTCAGTGCCCGTCTGATTCCTGCTAGACTCCTTGAACCTTGCTTTGCTGTCTCTACTGGTATGCTGCTTGTGTAAATGTCAGATGGCAGAACTAGAAAATGCCAATTTTTATGCTTGAACTCTTCTAGAAAATTTATGATGTATTTATGGAATAGCAACGTAATTTATTGATTAGATGACGACTCCTTTTCAGAACGCTGCTTTCTTTAATACCATCTGTTGCTATGGCTGTTGAACACAAGCATATAGGAGTGCAGTTTAACCACAGTAGATAAAACAATGTGATACACAGAAAAAGTCATCCCTAAGGGCAGGAGTAGCAGCAATATAAATACGACTGATTTGGGGCACAATGCCATGTTGCTTTGCCTCTCCTCATGTGGCAAGAAAGCTCAGGTATGTGTTTACTTACTATTTCTGCTTTGCTTCAGTGTTACAGACATGGAAGTGAACCTGCAGGAATAGGGTTTTGGGGTTTAGCTCAGTTTTCAGTCTGCTTGCTCTCTTCCTGCTGGTGGGTGGGCCCCTTGATGGTGGGGAGAGGGATTCTCAGACCCCAGGTATCCTCAGAGCTGCTCTTTGCCATGCTGCCTACTAAGAGACGGGCAAGTTAAGCTGCCAGCGAGCAGCACACTCTAATCGTGCTGATGGATGCTGCCTCTTCACTTGTGTGTTCTCTGTCCATCTCTCTTGCCAGCTTGCAGTAAGCTGTTTGAGGTGAGAACACCTTCTAGTTGTGTTCACAACACAATGCTGCGTTGGCACTTAGCAAGGACTCCTGCAGATGGTGACCTTATAAACGCTAGTACTTGAATGCTTGGATTTTGTAAAAGTTTGCTGAGCGTTTCAAATCAAAGGCAAATTCTCAGGGCTCAGAACAGGCTGCCAAATAGTGGGAAAGGTTTATGTTCTACGGGAGATTGTCTTCTCTTCAAAATGATGTATAAATATTTATAAACAATGTATTGATAAACCAGAAAATGTTGCTGCACCCTGCCAACCTGTATTGCAGACAGTATTTTGGTTTTCGTTTCTCTGGAGAGGCTTTGGCTCTTCTCTGGCTGTCTCCACTCAACACCAAGTAACTGCCTTCCTGAGTGGGGATAAAGACCTTCCAAGCTTCAAGAAGCCACTTTTGGAACAGATGCAGCATCTGAGCTCTCTTGGCCTACTGCTGAGCTGCTGTTGGGACTGGTCAACTGTCTCCCTGTGCTGCCATTCCTTCCCCTTCTGCTTCTTTGAAGTACTGCCTGCTTCTTGAAAGCCAGCTGCAGTTCAAGGTTAATTTTTGACTCCTTTCTGCTGTTGATCTTATAGGCCGAGGGATGGCAGTGTTTGCTTCTAGAAATAGCCTGCATCAACTGCGGAGTCAGGAGCTGCTTGGAAAGTCTGACTGTAGTGTGCTGGCTGTGATGTCCCCGATGGGCTGTGCAGTGAGGTAGGAAACAGCTTCTTTTGCCTTTCAGGCTGTAGTCATGGACTGCTGTAGGACTGTTGTAGGGATAGGCTTTCTTTTGTCACCAGTACTGAATGACCCTTGCCTTTCACTCTCAGCCATTTAGAGCAGAGGAGAAAAGCAGAAACCCATCTTAGCACTGCTGCTGTGACTTGACTTGCCTCTGTATTTTGCCTTTCTGTATTTTTTCAGCCACAGTGTTCCCGTGGTTGCCTGAAGAGCCGACTTTCCTTCCCAGCAATCCCCCCCATGACTGCGCCAGGATGCAGCACATATGCTGCCTCTCACTTGCTGTATGGCTTTGGTGCAGTTCTTGTCTGTGATTGGGTCAGATTCCATTTAGGGGGCTGAGGATGAAGTAGATGATGCTGGATGTATGCTGAAAGATTGCCCACCTGGCTTTCCCCACTGCCCACCACCCTTGGCCCTAGGATTTGGTTCATCCTGCTGTGATTCCCCTTTCATCACTGAAGCCCCTCAGGCAGTGTTTCCCTGTGGGATGGATGCCTCCTGCCCATTTTCACTGTCCTGAGCTCCCTCCTCTCTTTGACGTGCCCTTGTCTCCTTGTGCCAGTTTACCTCTGTGCTTGCAAGAGTTTCACGTCACAAGGCTGGATGTGACAGCACAGAATTCTTGGTGATTCTACAATTCCACTGCTTTAGTGACTGGTGGCAGGTGGATGATTGGACTGGATAAACGTGGAGGTTTTTTCCAAACTTGGTGATTCTGTGATTCTCTAAGTAAGTCTTAGCCTGTGTGTAGGTAACCACGCAGCGTGCACACAAATCCTGCCAGGCACAGCTGGTTTTGGGCTGCTAGCTGCTTGAGCACCCCAGCCTGCTGCATGGGGTTGCTAAGTCCCTGTTCCTTCCTTGGCAAGTGGTGTTACTTCTCCATCCAGCATTGCAAGCTGATGGTGGACATTGGGACTGCACTGCCATCCACCACTCCATATGGGAAAGGTGGGTGTGGGGGGTAGTGGTGAGCCCAAAGGATGCAGGGACTGACCCCCACTTGGGGTTGGTGGAGTGACAGTAGTTTGCTCTATTTCCTTGCCTTGGTTCAAAAGTTTCTGCTTCCCGCCGCTCTTCCCTGGAGCCATCCTGCTCTGTTACTGGTAAGGATGCAGTGAGGTTCCCCATCTTCCCCCTCCTTTGGCACAGTGGACAGAGCTGGTACATGGATGCTTGGGAGGAGGTGAATGAACCAAATGCTGCATGGGCTTTGATTTCTCTAAGCTGATGATACAGGGCCTGAAGAAGGGCCTCAGGAGAAGTCACAGACCAAATCCATCAAGTAAATCACCATGAAAAAGGAAAGGAGCAGGCTGATGGGCTGGCAAAGGAGGAGTAAGGCTGTCCTGCAGCCCTGCCCCATGCCGGAGCCCCTGCTTCCACCTGCTTGAAGGGAAAACCCTGAACTCCCTGTAGTGCTCTCAGTGATAGCATTTGCTGGCTGAGCAGGTGACAGCTCCCTCTTACCTTCACCTGGGAATAGGTCACAGCAACCAGGGCAAAAGTGGAATCTGTATTCAAGGATGTGCACCCCTCCTAGGCTGCAGCGGTTTGCTCTTCTGTCTGTATTCCCTCCCTTGGTATACCCAAATGTTCCAAGTGTTGGCTCCATCATTAAGTGCCTCCACCCAAGCTCCCTACAAACAACACGGGAACGCAAACCGCAAACTCTTACTGAAATGTTTATTAAGATTGAACTTCAGAACAACGGATTGGAACACAATGTCGTGTGGAGTAGAATATCTCTAAAGTGATTTTTGTTTTCTATGCATAAATGAAAAAAAATCAAGATTATACAAAAAGAACAGAAAGTGCAGAACACAATAAAACAGTTCTCATGCAACAACTCTTTTTTAACCTTAAAACAGAAAATAAGCTCAACAGTGTAGAAATAAAAAACATACATACGTTATGCCGTCTACGCACTCAAACATTCATCTGTGACATCACTTTTCTTTATCCCTTTTTCCTCATAAAACTTAACGTTATGTGTTTAACACATGCTTATAAACATTGCTAAACTCAGCAAGAGCTATTATAGTGCCCCAACTTAATAAGTTGATAAAAAAGTAGTTGTCGTATGGCCAGTTCACAAAGGAACTAAATATTCTCTTTTTATTTCTTTCTGCTATGAGATGCCTATATGCAGCTTTCTATTAATATGAGGCATTTAAAACGAGCTGGTCATTTGGCTACCAAAAGGGCTTAGTGTTCATGTTACATCAGAAGAAAAAATAATAATTGAGAACTGCCAGTTTGTCAATAGTTCAGTCTTTCTGGTTTTGGGGCTGTGTACTACAATTTGGCTGCCACTGAGTACCAAACAGTTACAGGCTCAGGAAAGGCTCTGTTTCCAGAGCTCTACCCACAGCTTCAAAATTTAAGGACAATGTGTCAGAGAATGTTGAACTGAACCCATGTCCTGGCCGTTCTGTGAAGCTTTAGCGGCCACAAACATGTTGAAAGCCTTTGAATTTGGGAAGAAACTCTCTTTTTTTTCTTTCTTTTTTTACTAAATGGCCATAATTTTCATCCATGTCGGACCCCTCCAGGGTGAGGAACAGCAAGGCTGAAGGACACGGAGAAGAAGTCAAATGCAGACCACCCCCTGGAAAACCAATTGAAATCACATAAACCAAATATGTGAACAAGCAGACTCTGCTGCTCGGGCAGATGGAAGCCACATGCGAATGACACATTACAGAAGGACAGCTGTGCCTTTAAAAAGTTATCTAACGTAAGTAAGTTCTGAAGTGCCCAGACTGCCGAGCCTCTGAAGCCAAACGGCAGTTGGTACCTGAGCTCCTGCAGCTTGCCTTTGGGAACTGCTTTTTCTGGATGCAACATGAGAAACAGAAAACTTTGGGTAGCACCATGTCTTAAAATGACCATTTTTCAACGCACTTCACGACTGTTCAGCTTTGTCGTGTAAGAATAACAGCTAGAGGACTCTCTGTTACCATAAAGTTTCTGCAAAGAAAAATAAGATTTGGTATTTCTTCTACACAGTCATTCATAACATTTCTGTGCAACATTTGGTGTTCATTACATTTATTTGGCCTATTAAAAGGAAGCAAGAACAAAACAGTTGCAAATAAAACCAACTTCTCTTTCACAACAGATACTTCAGATGCCGAAGCTGCTACATGTGCTTGGAATATCATGCAGGAGTTTACTTACTCATTTAAATAGGATATATATTTATAGCTGAGCTCATCTCGCATCAGACAAGGATGAGGGAAAACCTGGAAGAACTCAGTTGAAAACACTGTCGAGTACAGTGACAAAGAGCACACAACCACCAACGGTATTTTGGCCCGAACAGTGTGTATATGAAGCGATATACACACAGACACATGCACACACACACACACACCCCTAAAAAACTCCCAGTGATTGAACTAGAACTCGTCGCAGAGACCGAACTGCAGTGTGGCTCGCGAGCCAGCTTCTCATTTAGAGAAAATGACTGAAAAGAGGAGCGACCACCAAAACCACTGTCCCCTGCAACGTGCTTCCAGGAAGCCTCCTGACCACCTGCCTGCCCAGCGTGGAGGAAGCTTTCCCAGGAATCAGCTGTAGCTTTCTCCACCTTTACTGGCAAGCGTGACCTCAACCACCAGAGCTGTGAAAAGCCTGCCTTCCGTGATGGTGATAAGGGTCTTGAAGGCCAAGCTCAGCACAGGGTGGGCAGATGCCTTCCTAATGATGGAACTGAGGCTTTATTGAGGTATCTGGCAATAATCATTACTGGTGCTGTTGTCATTCAAGATCTCAGGGGATTTGGAGGAGATGGGAAAGGGATGAGGAAAAGGCTCAGCCCCGCTCACCACGGGCTCCACAGTTGAACTGGTGAAGCTGGGAGGGTGAATGCCAGCTCCCCTCTGAGCAGGGATTATTTCAAACTGCAGGGAAGGGCTCCAAACGGAAGGGGAAAAGGACACTGTGTTTCAAGGAGCACTAACCTCCACTGGATTTACCAGCTTCCTCCCTCCTGCTGATGAACAACCCACATCTTTCCATAGCTGCTTACTACCAGCACTAGCCAACAACCAGCTTTGTATTATGAAAAGGCTGTTTGGGTCATCAATCTCTATGAAAGTCATCTAACCAGCAGGAAGGGAAACATTCCTAAGAAATTATTGCTTCTGGAATCTGTAATTGCCAGCCGCAAACAGTTCGAGTCCAATGAGACTCTTGTGATAACCCAACGGTGCACAATCCGCACTACGCCCTTCTGAGCGGTGCGGTTTGAGCTGCTCTGCTTTCATGTGAAATACTTCAGGACGTGCAGCTTACCAACCACAGAGTCCTAGTGAAACACTCAGGAATCTGAGCTCTAACAGTGTCTTGTGTATGGGCGTTGCATGCCACCCAAGACTGCAGCAAAATATGTGAAAATTGTTTACAGTATAGAGCAACTCGGGATGAAACCACAAAACCACAAACTTCTGCACTGAAGGTCCCACGAGATGGAGCAGGATGAGTTGGACTGTACAGTAATACTGGCAAGCAGCAATGATACTTGCTATCATCAGGAATTAAATAAAGCCCCTTCAATGCTCTCTTCTGCAATAAAGATGTAAAATCATACTAATTTATATTTTAACCGTGAAAAAAAAGTTCTGTATCAAAAGGTGAGGGACACATTTAGGAATAAATGAGCGCCCACTCCACCCTGAGAAGTGCTGGGGTAGAAAGGAAAGTTCTCCCATTCAAGAGAAAGCATTGTAACGACAGATGTCAGGAACCATCCCTGGCAAGCGCAGGGGAAGTGAGCGTGGTGCTTTCACAGCCAGGCCAGGGACAGGAGGAGATGCTTTGGCAGGGGCTGCCCGAAGTTAACTCTTCTGGCAATACTACAAATACTTCGGCGTGTTTACAATGGGTAATTATTTCCTTCGGTTTTAGAGGGCAGTGAAATAGAGCTTCCTGCTACAAAGCAGTGTGCATATTTATGTGTTACAAACACATTAAATAATCCCACATCTGGATTTTAATGTCAGTTCCTAGAAATGAGGCTGGGACAAACTGGACCTGCTCTGCCTTTGACTGGAACTCTCTGGGTTTGAAATGTCATTCTCCTTCCTCACCGCTTGCCATGACATAGAAAGCTAAATAAATGCATGCAACATCAGTCTGCAAGAGGGAGCTTCAGCATCTCCTCCCTCCCTGCAGCTGGACCTTGGTGAGCTCAACTGTGCTGTGAAAGAAACCTTGGCTTACAAAGGTGCTATGCGGAGCAACGGTGGTTCAAACTTACATTCACCATCAATGGAACTCATGAATGGTGGGGAAATAGGTAAGGCTGGCAGCGACCAGAAGAGCTATAAAAAGCATAGAAGAACCTTGCAAGAAATAAGGTTCACATAAGGAGTACTTGACAGTGTTCATTTAAACAAAAGCAGAATCTTCAAGAAGTTTTAAAAATAAAATAGTAAAGCCACTTTAGAATGTCTAACTCAGTATGTATTTTACACGAATGCCAGTTATAGGGTGAAATACAACACGCATCTCATATATATATGAATATCACCAGAATATATTAAATGTAACTGAGATGATAAAATTCACGGCAGAAGTTCTATTAAAGTACTTCTCACAACTGCTTTCTCCAATAAGGTCTCATGTTCTTCAGTAGTACTGTTTCCCTGTCAGAACACAGCTCACAGTATGTGTTCTCAATAAAAATAATATTCACCTTAAAGAAAAAAAAGACTTTTTTGAGACACTTGGAAAAAAAAAAGAAAAAAAAAGAAGTCCCATGCGATTCCATGTACTTTAGTGCTCGGAATTCCACCATCCTGAACACAGCACTGCCACCCTTGACAGCAGAGGACATCTCACTGACTGACAGCCTTCAGCTCACGTACGCCACCAGGAATTTGTCACCGACGTCAGCCAAGACTGCGCGTCAACTTCAAATATACCAAAACATACATTTCTTAAATACATCGACAATTCAAGTAATTTATTAAAAACTGCTTTTCATTTGGAAATATATATTTTTCTTTCGGATGACTATATTGCAGCATGACTTACACATGCAGTTTAAAGTACTGTAGTATCAGGAGTTTGAGGCAGCAGAAATCTTACGATGTGCTGTGATTTGTCTGTTTATAGCACATGGACTGACCGCAGCCCGTAGGTCCACGCCAAAATGAGGAAACAGCACCACAAACGCTCCTTAGAAGACGACAGATGGAAGTTCAGTTTCTGAAGTTGCTGTAAGTGACTGCCGGATCTCTGAGCTTTGTCTGCCCACGGACCGGGGCACTGCCAGCGATCCCAATTAAATCGTTAATCTGATTAGCACAGCTCTTTTAAGCTCTTCACAGAAAATGTCTTTGCACTGCGGCTATGTCCTGAATCAAGGAAGGGGGCACGGGGGTTGCGCTGACGAAACTGGTAGAGCAGCTCAGAAGAGCTCCAGCCTACAATTCCTCCAAGACAGGGACTAGAACAGCAACACACGCGAACTGATTGGATTTTAAAGCCTAAAAACTGTTTCTGACACAAATTTTTACACAACCAGACTATGCCATACAGTTACAGAGGTAGGCCTTCAGTTCACCTTGTTGTACTGACTCTGTGCCTTTACCCAAGCTGCTGCGTTCCCAGCCTGGAGGTTAAAGGAGCAAAAAAGTGCAAGTAAGCAATGACTTCCTTCCCCCAAATGAGAATTTGCACACCCATCCCACAAAGCTGACCCCAGGGACACCCCCTGCATCGCAGCTTCATCCAGAGATGATTAAGTTTAAATGCCAAGAAGAAAACCCCAGAGCTCACCAGTACACAAAACTCCCAGCTAAAAATTGTCACAGCGTATTCCAATGACATTCATCAAATTCAGCACTTGTGATAAAAACCTGTGTGAGTGCTGATCACCTCTCCCAGCTGCTGCTCCTTCCACCTACGGTTCATATCACGCACTCAATGTCACCTACAAGCAGCAGATTTGGGAGTAGTTGTTGAACAGTATGACTGAAAGGATTCACAGCAGTTTCTCAGAAACTGCAGTAATTGCTTTTTTTCTTGAAAATAGAACAATTCTGTTGTAATTGCACTAACAAAAATATGACGTTCAAGAACTGTAGCCATCAGACCAGTAATATGCTTATGAAAAGAACTGATCACGGTGTCTAAGCATTTCACTCAGCTACTGCACTAGTGGAATTGGAAATGTTCAGACAAATAAACAGCAAGAGACGGTAAGCCAAGATAGCTTCCATTTTCAGTTAGTTTAAAAACAGCTGAGAACTTAATTTTTCTAACTGCTAATTGTACACACTGTGAGTCTCATGCAGGTTAAGAAAACTTATTTGAAACCTAAATGTACTGGTAATAAAAAAGTGTTCAGAAATGACATTTCTAAGTCGCAGAGAAAGCAATTAGCATCACGGCTACCTGTTCAAATCTATGGTAAGGACTACAGAACTTCATTTACATTTTTGCATGACACTGCCTTTTCTTCTGCAATTTTAGCTACAAGAAGTGAAGATCCTAATTTGTTTTTCTGGAAAAAAAAAAAAGAGTTCTTGATCCTGCACCTGCACTCCCTGGAATGTGGGTGAAGAACAAGTGGTGGCCTCACACCGCTGACTCGCCCTCCAGCTCCGATGCGGTGGTTCCTTTGCGTGTGAGCTTCAGGACAGTCGGCTTCTCTGCGCTTGTGCTGTTGCCCTCGGTTGTCTCTGGAGGACCCAGTCCTTTCTGTTCTTCCTTTGGCTCTTCATTGACTTCAGGATAAATCACCAAGAAGGTAGCTGTCAAAAACCCCAGGAAAGATCCCACTGAAGCCACCATGGGAATGACTCTGACTGTGCCAACTGCGTCCACCACGCTACCAAGGGCAGAGGCCACAAGGATCTGGGAGATGTAAACCTGACAGGACAGAATAGCACAGTCTATGCCAAATCCTCGCTTTGAGTTCCCAGGGCTGTGGTGAATGTACTGGAAAAGACAAGAAATATATGTTAGGAAGTAAAACAAAGGAGGAAACCTCATATTCCAACACTGGGATCTTCCCTGAATGTCTCAGCCACGATCAACTTTATGCCAGCCTTATGCACCACACTACATATGTGCAAAGCAACAGCCTCCTTATCTCCTCGATCTTACACTGAAGTAGATATTTACTGGGGCACTCCTAGCATGAACTCCATTCCCAGAGTAGTTTTTGTAAGACATGAGATTGTTGGTGAAAAGTATTCGTTATTTTAAAAAGAATCTCCCTCCCGATATCAGCACAGAAATGTGTTAAAATATACGATCCTCATGTAGTTTGTAATCCAAACGTAACACTGCTAAAATCTGCAAAGTAAAGCTGTCCTCAGTTCCAGCAAAAATGAGGACATCGCCTCTCCCCACATCCATAGCGGCATTTCCAGTCTCACTTCAAGATCTAAGACTGCCAAGAATCTATCAAATCCTCTTACACCTCAGCACAGGATAAAGCAGTTCTGAGAAAACCCTACGGAGAGCTTCATGCCAACTCCATCTGACTTAAGTAGCAACTCTCAAGGACAAATCTGTGCTACAAGCAGGTTTCTCAAATAACTGGTTGTAATATTAAATCCCCTTTGTCACTTTGATCTTTGGAAAAGTGTTCACGCTCTGCTCCGATCAAAATATTCCACGTACCTCTTTAATATCATGGTATTGTCCCAAAAGTGCGTAGGGGCAGTAGGAGATGCTCATAGAAACTATTCCCATAGTGCTGATCATTATCATGGTGACGTACACGTTGGGGAATATAGCCATCACTGCAGTGCCAAGAGAAAAACCCAGTGTGCCCAGGATGTAGATCACTTTTATACTAAGGTCATAGTTGTCCAAGTATTTCTGTAACAAGGCTGCAAAAATCAAGAACAAGACAAATGCCACCTTAGGGTTTGAATTTTGAGCGGTTCTATGTGGAGCCAGGAGTTGGACTCAGTGGTCCTTGTGGGTTCCTTTCCAACTTGGGATATTCTGTGATTGATGAGGCAGTGAAAACTTGATATATTGTTTAGGATTTGGATGCTCCCTGTGTATTAGCATCATAGCTCATCCCTCACTACAGAAAGGACATACTGCCGCTTCAGAGATGGGAGCTATTGAGCTCAGGGATTTGCCTAAAGCCCTGCTACAAGTCTGTGAAAGAACTCAATGACTTGAAACCTAACGACCTGAAACCCAACACGGCCCATTCACAGGGAGTCCATTCATTCATTTCATCTACTTATTGAACTTCATCAATGCAGTTGTACTCTGAGCGCAGTTGTTCATTCAAATTTTTGCTAAGCTAAATGATAACTGAAGTATACAGCCATATCAGTTTGTGCTCAGACACAAGCTGCCTGCGTGAACTTAGATTCGACGCTTCTCAACAAAGAGGCAGTCCCCACCACACTGATCTGTGCAGATGTGCCTGCACATGTCCTGCCAAAGGCAGAATTTAAGTTTGTCAAAAGTTTTCCATGTCAGAGCCTCCAAGCGTAAACTGTTATTGGAAAGCAAGAAAGAGACTTTCAGAAATAGAGCTTTCATTGTGATAAAAGTCTTTGCATATGCTTGAATCTTCTAACAAGCAAAATCATAGTTTCTTAATGCTTAGTAAGATGCAATTCAATACCCTCTGATACCATTTTGTGCTATATGCCACTTAACCCACCTTTTCATATTTCTCCCTCTACGTTTGAAGGAGTTTTTTTTATTATTGATACTTAAAGGAATCTCTCTGCGTATGACCACCTGAAATGCTTCTCCAAAATATCCTTCACCCAAACAAGGAGGCAGATGCTAACTGAAGCAAAACTATTTTCACCTTGCAATACATTTATGAGGTGCGTTCCACCGCCTTGTGCAGTCTCTTACCGGAACAAACGGCAGCAGTAGCAGCATAGATTACCAGTCCCCAGCATCCCATCTGAACTCCAGCATTATAGGCATGTAACTCAGTTGAGTTAGAAGGGGCCTGCAACAAACACAAATGCAAAGCCACTTTCTTCTAATGAGCACACCCCAGCAATGAGTAGCTGTAAGCAGGTTTGCTAAAGGTAACTGTTCTCTTACCTTTGGATCGCCCTGAAAGATGACCTGGCCCATGAAATCTGTATAGAACACAGCTTCAGCAATGATCGAAAACCAAGTTAAGAGGTGACAAACGCACAATCTCAGCAGCTCCTTTGGCATCTTCAGCATTGACAACCACAAGAGTCTGACAGTTGTTTCAGTTTCCCCCTCTTCGCTCTCTGTGTCTCCGCTCGAGTTTGTTGTGCCACTCTGATTCCTGTGTCTGTACCTCTGCCGCTGCCGCTTCTGCATGTCATAGATGTCATTCATGCTGCGTGAGGACTTGATCAAGACGATGGCATTGGCCCTACGAAAGCGATAGCGGTGAGAGCCTATTTTGCCATAGTACGAGAAGGTGTAAGATGGCTGACGGTAGAACATGTGCCTCCGCCTCCGCATGGAGTTTGAAGTACTAGATTGCTTCATGCCTATTCTAGTGTGTCCATTGAGGAACTCTTTTGGTAGGGAGCCGTTCATATTTGGGACTTTATCTTCATTTAAGCGATTATCGAGCAACATTTCCTCCTCTTTTTCATTGTCCCTGAGGAAAGCAGACAGGTGGTTGAGTTTGGACTTCATGATCTCTTGGCTGGTGTTGTGGGGAGTATTTGGATATGAAGCATCCTGAAAAATGGAGGGTTCGATGTCATGCAGGAAAAGCAGCTCTGATTCAATTTCCAACGTAGCATCAGGCATGTGCAGAACGGAGTCACTCTTACTTCTTACGATGTTCACCTCAAGAAACTCCATGTTGAGATCATGCTCTGACTGAACCTCATCGTGAAACATAGAGGCTCCATATGGCTCCTCCTCACTAATTACATTCAGTCGATTCAGGGGGGGGAGACTACCACTGAATTTGACACTAGAAAGTGTGTCTCCTTCCTCATCAATCCTGTCCTGCTGAGGGTTATATTGCTCTTCTTCAATGCTAAAAAGGTGGAGAGCAACAGACACAGAGAAAATAATGGCTGCAAAGAAGAAAAGGACTTGCTCTTGAGATTTAAAAATACCACCCAAGAAAGTCTGTGTCCAGTCCAGTCCTCCTAACATATAACCGATTGCTCCTCCAAGACCTGTGGAAGAGAGAAAGGAATTTTGTCAATAAGCAATAACTTCAGATTGCCAAAAAAGCACGTTCAACCTGACAAACGAGCTGCTCACACCAGGCAACCTTAACCAAATTTAAATGAAAAGGTTCTTTGATTGTGGTTTCAGAAGTTAAGAAAGTGACACATTAGTTCACTTCTTCAGTAGTACGTTTTTCTCTGTGACACACCAATATACTCTAACTCAGGACCACATGGGTGGGAGTTACAGGACTCATTTCTGATGTCCTGTGCCCTCAGGGTTTTCATGCATCCATAGAAATACAGAAGAGAAAATAAGATGCTTTTGTGCAAAGCTCTGTATTTTGAGGCAGTACAGCTGCTACTGCATGGGAGACAGGCAGTTGCTCCCTTCTTCTCAAAGGATGTGAAGTACCTGAAGTGTATATGTTTGGGAAAAGCGGTAAATATAAGCAGGACTGTGTTTACAGAAGATGTCTTCAGATTGATGTCTTTGAGTCATAGAATCACCAAGGTTGGAAAAGACCTCCAAGGTCATCCAGTCCAACCGTCCACCAACCACTAATATTTCGTCACTGAATCACGTCCTTAGAACAACATCTAAACATTCCTTGAACACCTCCAGGGACAGTGACTCCACCACCTACCTGGGCAGCCCATTCCAGCACCTGACCACCCTTCCAGAAAAGAAATTTTTCCTAACATCCAACCTGAATCTCCTGTGACATAACTTGAGACCATTCCCTCTCATCCTATCGCTAGTTACACTTCAGAAGAGGCCGACCCCCATTTCACCACAACCTCCCTTCAGGCAGTGGTAGAGAGTGATATGTTCTCCCCCGAGCCTCCTCTTCTCCAGACTAAACAATTGCAACAAATGAGCACATATTGCTAATGAAAGGTGCAACAGTAACTCAGTGGTCTATAGGTTACTGCCTTATTCTCATTTCTACATATAGAAGGCTCATTAACAAGTATAGTACTTGGGTTTAAACCTATTTTCACTTTACAGACGTAGTAAGATAAATTCTCTTTTGGGTTATATTGCTGTTACTCTCTCCTCTGACAAGAAGGAATCAAGATTAACAAGAGACACCACCTGAATTTGCTCCAGTTTCCCACTACTCAGTTTTGTCTGTTCAGCATAAACTTCAGGGTAGGGACTATCCCATTTTCACAGAATCACAGTGGTTGGAAGGGACCTCAAGAGATCACCGAATCCAACTCCCGTGCTAAAGCAGGTACCCTACAATAGGTCTCACAGGAAAGCCTCCAGACAGGTCTTGAATATCTCCATAGAAGGAGATTCCACAAGCTCTCTGGGCAACCTGTTCCAGTGCCTCATCACCCTTACTGTGAAGAAGTTCTTCCACTTGTCAGTATGGAGCTTCCTATGTATACACTTTAGGCCATTACTCCTCGTCCTACTGCTACACACCACTGAGAAGAGCCTGGCCTCATCCATTTGCTTCCCACCTCCCTTTAGATATTTATAAACATTTATCAGATCCCCTCTCAGTCTTCTTTTCCCCAGGCTGAACAGACCCCGGTTACTTTCCTCATATGGCACGTGCTCCAGACTGTTTATCAACTTTGTGGCCCTCTGTTGGACTCCTTCTAGGAGATCTCTGTCTTTTTTGAACTGGGGAGCCCAGAACTGGGCACAATAGTCTAAATGTGGCCTTTCGTGGGCAGAGTAGGCCGGGAGGATGATCTTCCTTGACCTGCTGGCCATGCTTTTTTAACACATCCCAAGATACCATTGGCCTTCTCGGCCACAAGGGTACTCTGCTGGCTCACAGACAATCTGTTGTCCACAAGGACCCCCAGGTCCTTCTCTGCAGAGCTCCTCTCCAGCAGGTCATCCCCTAACCTGTAGTGTGCTTACTCCTCCCAAGTTGCAAGACTCTACACTTGCTCTTGTTAAACCTCATCTGGTTCTTCTCTGCCCAACTCTCCAGTCTGTCCAGGTGTTGCTGAATGGCAGCGCAGCCTTCTGATGTGTCAGCCACTCCTCCCAGCTTTGTATCATCAGCAAACTTGCTGAGGGTGGACTCTATCCCTTCACCCAGGTTGTTGATGAATATGTTGAACAAGACCGGAACCAGCACTGACGACTGGAGAACACACCATGAGTTAAAGGCCTCCAATCAGACTCTGCACCGCTGATGACAACTCTCTGAGCTCTGCCAGTCAGCCAGTTCTCAATTCACCTCACCATCCGCTCATCTATCCCACACAGAAAATGTAGGATAGATGAGTGGACGGTGAAGTGAATTTCATAACAAGGATGTTGTGGGAGACTGTGTCAAACGCCTTGCTGAATTCAAGGTAGACGACATCCACTGCTCTCCCCCATCTACCCAGACAGTGACGACATCATAGAAGGCTACCAGGTTGGTCAAGCACAATTTCCCCTTGGTGAATCCATGCTGACTACTACTGATAACCTTCTTGTCTTCCAATTGCTTGGAGATGGCATCCAAGAACAAGTTGTTCCATCACCTCTCCAGGGACGGAGATGAGGCTGACTGGCCTGTAGCTTCCCGGATCCTCCTTCTTGCCCTTTTTGAAGGCTTGAGTGGCATCAGCTATCCTCCAGTCTTCAGACACCTCTCCTGTTTGCCAGAACCTTTTGAAGATGGTAAGAGAGCGGTCCTGCAATTACCCCTACACTTGGAGTTACACTGAGCTTCAAGACTGCTGAGAAAGTGGCAGTGGTAAATTATGAAAAATAAGCAGTGAGAAATCAATTCAGTCACAACTTGGTCATCAGGAAGAGATGACAGCTGCAACACATGGTTGACTACATACCAGCTGAAAAGGCGTGGATGTTAAGGGCCATATCTTGTTCTTCACTGTCCACCACATCCAACAGATATGCCCGAATTGGCCCTTCTGTTGCATCAGCACAGAAGTCCAACACCACAACACCAAGCACTGTGAGGACGATACCGATGGGCTGCTTGTCTGGGACATCGCCAATAGCCAGACCTGAGGAAAAACAGATGAGGAATCTGAGCACATGAGTCTAAAAGCAAAAACTACTAAGGGCAAGATTAATCTCCTTAAGAGAAAGGTGGCCAGCACACTAATGGGAAACATTCCTTTGCAGAATAAAATGGCAATTTCAACTCTATGGCACAACTGGGACAGAAGATTATGTTTTTGCATTTTTAAGGCTTATGTTTGCTATTTCGAAAGTCTCTCCTAAAGCTTTGCTAACAGTAGGTATTAATTCCCATTCCTTGTGTATTTTCCTCCATATGCTGAAGGCTGTTTTATAGGCAAGCCACCATGGAAGAGGAGAGCATCCAAGAGCAAAATGACAAACCTCATCTATTAATTACAAACACAGGTAAATGCACAGCTAACAGCATTCCTGACATGGTCCCTAGCACATAATGGTTGCAGTACAACAGGATTAAATGGAATTTAATCTCCTCACCTCTCTCTTTGCTTTTCTTAAGCATTCGTATTTTCTAGACCACTTTTTATGCAAAAGGGTAAAGCAACATGAAGGTATTTATAGACCAACATTGTTCCATCATGCAGCTGCTCTAGATACAAGACTGGGTGGCTGGTATGAGTTGAATGTCAGCATCAAATCTTTATCTTCTAGTATGGAACAGGCTGCAGAAGACCATGGAATGGCCCTCCCTTCAGCTGAGTTTGCTCCAGGCTCCCTTCTTTAAAGATGTTATATTGCACAAAAATAGCACCTGAATATTTGAAGTGTGTAGGTTTTCCAGCAAGGTATGCAATAGACTGTATTACTGGGTAACAAAGAATTTGACAAAAGGACAATATTTTGTGCTGATTTATTAGAAGGTGAGATGCTTCAAAATAAACCTATAAACTGTACATTAGCTTTGCTTGCTGGTATCAGTGGCTACTGCCCGAAACCGAGGTGTGGAAACAACAGCTCCTCGTCAGTTATGATGGTTGGACTTGATGACCTTGGAAGACTTTTCCAACCTTCATGATTCTCTGATTCTATTTTAAATCTTGTAATAGGGCTGCAGTCTATTATTTTGCATACATCTAGAGGAGGAGCAAGTCTTGGAGACACAAAGTACAACTAATGACCACAATTCAAATAATAGATAGTTATTGCTTTGGTGAATTTATCTCATCAGTTTGTCCATTGCAATTTGCAAAAGAAACTGAAAACCATTGTATTGTCATCCCAGTCTGGCTTTGAAAACTAACGTGCTGAGCTAAGGTAATGTTCCACTCATTTCCTCAACTAGTACAACCTTTTCACAATAGAGCTGTAACTTTCCCAAAAACAGAGCCAAGAGGATATTATTAGGTGCTAAGTTCCTTTCATTTGCATCATGATGTGAACATTTCCCCAGAGGTATTTGCTGTCACCTCTCTTACACTAAATTTACAAAGAGTCTTAGATTGTAGATTAAGCTCTGCAGTAAACCATGCTCGCGGAAAACTATTTTTACCAGCTTTGATGGGGGCTCAGGAAAAATTATTTTCCCACATCGTTTTTGATAAACAAATATTAACTGTGTTCTGGACTTTTTCAATACCGGGTCTAAGAAAAGCACAAGAAAAAGTGAAAAGATAATTTCTGAAATAATGCTGGAAACAGGATGTGTTGCCAGATATGCATTAAAGGGAAAACGGATCACAACAGGAAACATTTCCCTGTGAACAGGTTGCTACAATTTTCCCATGTCAAGGATCAACGAAATTCATCTCAGTGACTGCAAACACTATGCTGGCAACTATTGTATGAATAACGCAGTACAAACAGTTACAGCTACGACTGCACAATACTTAGCACAGCACTGTAACTTCTGAATGAAAGCAAAAAGCATTTAAAATGGACAGCTCAAGCACAGTGCTGCAAAGATCGTTGAAGATTTTAACGCAGTACGGAAGTGATTCAGCTGCTTGTTGTAACATTCACCTCTTACAGAAAAATCTTCATGCAGATACGTTACCAGAAGATACATGCAGATGATTCTAGGATTTCCTCATCACTTACCTATAACGGAGCCGTTAAGGAAAAGTGCAACTCCAAAGAGGACACCGATGCAGAGAGCGAGGATGAAAGGCCGCCGGCGGCCCCAGCTCAGCGTGCAGCGGTCACTAGCTGAACCTATAAGTGGAGTGAAGATCAAGCCCAGGATTGGGCTAAGGAACCAAGTCAGGCTGTAGTACTGCTCAGGAAGACCTACAACAAAGACAGAAAGGAGTTAAAGGTTTTGTGGTACACACCAAACATTTTACTTTATACAGAGAATCTTATTTTACCTTTGAAAATTGTGAACTGATCATTCGTTGACCCACATTTTGTTCCCAAATGCACGTCTCAATTAAGATTTCTTATAGATGGGAAAAGGTCATGTATTACATATCTTTAATACAACAGCAATATATTTAAGCCACTGAAATAATAATAAAAAAGAGGGATCTAACAGTGTAATCACTAATCTACAATAATTACTACAGTCCAAGAAATCACACTTTTGCTGAACTTCAGCAGCAGCAGAACATCACAGCCGTACTAAACATCTAAGACCACTGCTGTAAAGAGTTATTAACGATTTACTGGGCTGAGGATGACGGACAGCACTTGACTGGCAAGAAGAAAAGACCTCGAAGCACTGCCTTCCACCTCCCCAGCATGGACAGCAGTGGCCTGCAGATGGCAGGCTGGTCCAGAAGAGCTGCACTCTGGTCCTCTGACATCTGTCCCCACCTCAGTTTATCAGCACAGGCCATGTAACCCCTCTGACATGCTCTTTAGCAAAGCATTACAAACGAAACAATCAGTTGCTGGCAATCCAAGCGATGCCAGGACCAAAAAGCTCAGTGTCTTTGCCCTGTAAAGGAAAACCATGCATTATTCAGAGCTGTACACTTTGAGTGTAGTAGCATGCAACCTTTGCTGGTGAGATCAACCTGCACCTCGTGCTGTCCATTCAATGTGCTGAGCCATCCCTTAGCAGGCAAGATTATATCAATCCCTGCCCAGAATAGCCTAGGCTGTACATTTGGAAGGCTAATCACCTGTTATTTAAAGTGTCATCAAATCCCAACCAGTGATGCTGACTTCTCCCATTAGATAAATGAGGCTTTCCCAAGGCTGTGGTGATACAGTAATTACATTACAGGAAAATAAGCCATTTTTTTTGCCCACAAGCTACCACAAAAAAAACAATTTCACCATCAGGATTCAAAATCTGGTCTGGGGCCAAGGTCTACATAATATAACTCAGCTTTGACTAACTCACAAGCTAACAAGCAATGCTGCCTTGATGGGCACAGAGTTATGGGAAGAGATTTGCATGCTCCAAGCCTGCCTGACGCGTGCTTTTGCATCAAACATACCCATGAGCATCCTACCCTGCCCTGGGGAATGGAGAAAGCATCTGATTTGTCATCCCCGGCTGAAGGCAGCTGGAGGCTGCACATGAGGCCAACACTCCACATGGTAGCCACTACACAGCTTGTCTTCTTCTGTAGCAGGTTTTAGGTCTCTAAGAAATACAATCTGTGTTGGTACAGGTGACACTTTGGTCACATCATGCCAAGTATCATGCAAAGTATCACCACAGGTCAAGGAAAGGAATCCTTTCCCTCTACTCAGTGCTGGTGAGGCTGCACCTGGAGTGCTGTGTTCAGTTCTGCACCCCCAGTTCAGGAGAGACATGGACATAACAGAGAGAAAGCAAAGGAGAGGCAAGATGATGATGAAGGGACTGGAGCACCTCTGCTATGAGTCATGGTTCTCAGCACTGTTCCTCCAGATCCTGACCTGCAATTCCATCACCCAGCTTCTTTTACAAGTGCTGTCCTAATCACAGGTGCAAGTGAGCAATCCAAAGAGAAATGCAGAGCAAACCTCCATCTCCCTATGATTTTAACAGCCTCAACCTCACTGAGCTCAACAGCCTTCCTAAATGCAAAAGCAGGGTCAGGGTCCATGGGCTTAACTGGTACCTCATCTGTTCCAGGACTCTGCCACTTAAGCACATCTGTACTGACATACAGAAGTTGGCTTTCCAAAGAAAATTAACGATAGCAAAGTGGAAGTATTTAGCTCAAGGCAGGTAAAGCTAAATGTTGAGCAGGTTATGATATATCTAAGGTGGACGATTTTTTTTGCAGACATGGACAAAACATCAATGAGTAAACACTCTTCCCATTTTGCCTCCACAGGGCCATCCTGCTCAGCAGCAGTTACGCAGCAGAGGTTTCTATTCTGCTGTGACAACTCATTGCAGCAAGTCTATCAACCAACTGGAAGTAAATGTCAATTTAAGTAAAATGGATGCAATTAAGAGGTTTTTTTAAATATTCCAACAGCCCTTGAGACAACTAACTTAGTCAAAAGACTTTGAGAAGGAAGATCTATTCCTGTTTTAATGTAGACTGTAAGCTGTAACAAAAGGGAATGCTAGTCCAGCAGGGAGCTGTAATAGGAGTGTGTATCCACGGGCACGGCAGCTTGTACAGTTCATTGTGAAGCACTGGCACAGGTTGGTTGCCCAGAGAGGTGGTGGAATCCCCACCCCTGGAGACATTCAAGGTCAGGCTCGATGGGGCTCTGAACAACCTGATGGAGCTGTAGGTGTCCCTGTTTGTTGCAGGGGAGTTGGACTTCATGGCCTTTAAAGGTCTCTTCCAACTCAAAAGATTCTATGCTTCTATGACTGCCCTTGCTGCCACACTTTGTTTCCAGACCACAACGCCCCTTCTCTACTAGATGGAAATTTTAACAAAAAGGAGTTCTTGAAACATTACCTTAATCCTCCTGAAACAATTACTTCTAAATCAAATTAAAACTTGTTTACAAACTGTAGAAACTGCACATTTCTAAATTGGAAAGACCGGTCCTTTTGGCATGCTTTATAGACACAATTAAGCAGCTGGCATAAAAACATCCTGAGATTAAAAAACACTGATTTTTACTGCTACCATTATTTTGACTTCAGTACTTTCAAAGTCAACTTTACATATAATAACTCAAAAGCAGGTTAAGGCCTGCATTCTGGTTTCATTTTACAGATCAGTAACTGAAAGGAAAACAGGGCTTCTACCCATCCTCTAAATGTAACAGAGTCTTATCTTTTTCTGTGTGAGTCAGAGGAGACTGAAGTGCTTTCTTGAGAAGGTTTTATTTTCAGTGATTGAAAAGGGTGATCTTCCCAGCATCTATAATAAATCAAAGCCTAAATCCAAATATTTGCATTGAAAAAAGCTTGCAAAAGATAGAAATCTCAGTGATTTCAAAATAGAGCTAGGGATGTATAGTGGCTTTTATGGAAAAAAGGATACTTAACCAAGTATGTAAAATTTGGAGATCCTTCTTTAGACAAAGCACTTTGCATTTGTTTATTGAACTTTAGCAGCCAAAATATGCATCTTTAAGAAAAAGAGGCCAAGATAATCTATACAAGAATAGCCCCGTGCCAAGAAAAATAGAAGAAGAACTAAAATTCCATCTTGGAGGAGCTTTTCAGTGCTCCTCCAAATAAACAGGAAAGGAATAACTTTCAAGTGACACAGGAGCAGTTCTGTCAAATCGTATATTGATTGGTACGGACCATCAGCGTGAGCACAACCTGCTTCTTCTCTTGCCTGAGAAGCCATACCATATGACTACTGCCACCTCGCATACCATGTGTAAGGCAACAGCTTAAAAAGTCATAGTATGTTTTACCTGTAGTTATGCAGAATTCAAAATAGTTATCATTAAGTGAAGTGGATGATTTTATATATAAACAATGGTATAGTCACATTAGGTTACTCAAGTGAAAATAACCAGGGATAGAGAAAATCCCAGCTGGAGAGCTGCTGCACATGCAAGTTAAACAAAAAATGCTAAAATAAAACCTAATGTGCTGGCAGTGTAACCCCTTCCTATACCTCTCTGATGGTCACCAGACTGCTCATCTGAGCAACAGACAGGCAGCCAAAAAGAACAACTGTTACAGCAAGGGTAGGAAAGTTAGAAAATAAATCTAAAAGCAAACTTTGGGTAACTATTAAAGCTGAGATGTGCTACTGATGAGACGTAGCCTACCCAGTGAATCAAACCTCTGGTCTGTATCAAGCAGAAACTTGAATTGTTATGCTCCATGCCACGAAGAGCCTGCTCTCTCCATACAGACTTAACCATCAGCTCTTGATGTCTGCTGGGAAGTCAGACTTCTGTAAAGCTCACAGCCATGTTCTGCCATGGGGCTTCCAGGAAAGAGCTTTCCAAGGCACAGAGCCACGCAGTTCCATGAGGTGAAATTTCAAAACATACCTTGCAGACGTTCTTCAAAACATTCATGCCTCATACTGGCAGCCTACAGGACTTCCATCATTTCAATAGTTGGGTTGCTTTAGTGCTACACATTTTGATACAAATGAGGGCATTCTAGACAGGGAAGGAGAAATCCAACCCCAATGGTTCAATCCAATCTTAATGGTTCCTTTCTCTGTATATATGTGCTGCTACGCTTTAACTACACAACTATTTAATACAGTATTTTAAAGTACAAAGACAGCTTAGAAGGCATTCAGGCCAGGACAAGACGACGATGAGCAGAAACTAAGAGATAAAGGGAATATTCTGACACCAAGAACTTCCTTCCAGTATCCCCATCTAGCAGGAAGAGCTCAGATGCAGCACATGCTTAAAATAAACAGGGCTGAGGTGAGGTACCAGGCCAGCAGTCCTATGTGCAGAACAGATGCGTGGATGCTGGTTTGGACTAGATTTTATGACAGCTCTGCATAGCGAGCTTGGCATCCAAATGTCTGCCTTGCCACAGCCTCTTACAGAGGAACGTAAAATGCTCCAACCTCTGAGAGCTGTTGTGCTCACCTGGAACAGGCTGTAACTAGGCTGGGACTGATTTTGGATGGCCAAGAGCAGTATCATGTAACAAACACTGTTAGTGGAGGCTGCTGAGACTCACACATGGACTGGAAGGCCAAAGCAGCTGCATCCCATTTCTGACTTAAGACAAAATGAAGGACCAGCCTTAATCTTCCACTGAGGTGCCTGCCTTGTCAGGTAATAGCTCCAACATAGGACTGCTGTGCATGGGCTTGGGAAAGCAACGATGTGGCATCTTGGGGGAAAAAGGGAAGGACAGTAACTGGAGCATTATTATTTAGTGTTCTGCTGATGGCTAGTTTGAGGAAACACTGAGGAAGAAAACCATACTGGATAAACAAGGTTAATATTTGTGTGCCATGGACTGAATCTGGAGCAGGTCACAAGTCAGACGCAGAAGTCTCATACAAATCAGTGAGAAAAAGAGCAAAACACAACAACAGCTTCTGTTAGCAGCGATGACTGCCACTGAGACCCTTGTAATATGGCATTTCCCAGCCAGCTACAAACAAACAGGACACTGGCTTCTAGTAAATAAGGGTTTGTTTTTTCCCAGACAAAAAAGTGCCCAACAATAGTGGGACCAGCACTGCTCACAGTTCACAGGAAATGCTCACTGTGTCACCATCAGTCTAAGGGCTGCGTGAGGTCACGAGTTACATGGAAGAAAGATTAACTCTCATGCAGCATTTTCTATTCAAAACCTCTTTTTGATAAGTTCTATTGGGGGAAAAATAGTTCTTTATTAGCTTAACAATAAGATCTGATATGGGAATAGGATGCTAAGCGCCTGTTTTCATTCGTCAGAAATCATCACCTAGAGACTTGTTTGTACATTTAAAGTAAACACCATACAAATTTGAGCTCACACAAGAAGCTGTCGTGCCTTGCGAATCCTTTTTATTCCGTAGTTTCATTCCTGTATAAAACACCGCACGCTGCTAAAAATATTTTTACATTGATCTGTGTGAAATGCATTACTTACATGAGCTCTTTCGTTCAGACCTTATTTTTAAAGAATGTAGCAAATAAAATCAATAGTTGTCAAAAAGCTGTGACAGTGTGAGAACATCAGTATCTGCTCTTCATCACAGAGTGGCTCAGGTTGGAAGGGACCTCGAAGATCATCTAGTTCCAAACCAAGAAATGCAGAAGACAGTGTGAATTCAAGCATTTTAGTACTGGGGTCTCTGAATGAGGAATGGGGACTTCAGAATGAGGCTGCAGCCACTTCAGAAATGCACCCAGATGTCTGCTCCCTAAATATTTACAACACAGAGCTATCACACATTTGGATCTAATCACAAATCTTTCTGCTCCTTGCTATGTTCCTCAGGCTTTAAGACTTGAAATGGCTTAGAGCTGACAAAAAACGGTACTCAAAGCAATACACGTTGAACTGAAGGTTGACTGGTGGTCTCAACATCACGCTGGTGTGCAGCAAGCACTCATATTGAGGTCACAGCTCCTATGAGAAACCTTCTGGCTTCTGGACTGAAAGAGAAGCTGAGCAATAGGAGAGAGTTATGAAAAAGCAGTCATTTCTCCTGGTGCCCACTGCCACAATGAATAGTTTCCAAACATGGGAGCACAAGCTTTTAAGAAGAAAATGCTTTCAAGTACTACTGAAAATCACAACCTGATGTCGTATGGGAAAGTGAGAACCCTCCAGTTTGCATCTCTCATATTACAGTGTACTGACTAGTAAGTGCGATCACAGGGCTCACTGCAATTGCAAGCATGCAGGTGGGAGAACTCAAAACAACACTGCTACCCTGAGGTTTTTAATTGCTATTTGCTTTCTCCCTTAGTGCCTACCAAGTTGTCAGGCATCTCGTATTTGCTCAGGGTCTCAGAAGTGACCCATTGCCATAAACAGAACATAAAATAGAGCAATAGCATAACTGTGGCTTAAGTCTTCCCACTGGGGAAATTTACATCCCAATTTCCTTTTGCGCCTGTCAAATATGAGCCTTTCTGCTTCGCTGGCAACATTCACAAGCTGTCAGCACTTTATATACATCTTACAGGCAGGAGTACGTGCACTCTGCATTCTGAACATACTTTTCTGGAGCACACTGTCACCCAGTTGCAAGCAGTCCATCCTCTCCTTCCCCTCCTGCTTAGTTCCTGTCAGCAGCGATGTCTTCATGATGGCTGGGCTCACTGCATTGCTCAGCACAGCTGTGATGTGAAGGGAAGACAGGGCTGTCTGCTCAGCTAGAATGAGAAATCAGTCATGGGCCAGGAGAGCAGATGGATAAAGCACGGTGCCACTGTTTGGATGGAGTCATTAGCTCTGAAGGGAGTGACAATCAAGAGAACAAATAATTGAAAGGGATGTTACGAAGACAAAAAAAGCAGTAGTCTGAGGGACTGATATCCAACAGCAAAATACAGAAAATGATCTCCAAAGCTATCAGACAAAGGGACTGGGCTGCAGCCTGCCCTCAACACCTGGAAAAGCTTAAGGAGCAAAGAGAAAAGGCTGGAGAGATGTCTGTCTTCCTCTTCCAGGGCAGGGACCCGCTGCCTGCACTACTGTGATGTCCAAAAGTTTACAGTTTCTTGCTTTTAAAGTGCACCCGCATTTCTGCTTTAGTTGCTCTATGTTGTAAGGACAAGGCTACAGACAAAAGCTGGGTCTACATAGAGGTAAGTGAATAAATAATTAATAGGAATATTAAAAGGATCATATTACTTCAGAGATGCTGGAAAAGCACACAGCATTTCCTTAAAATTTCACTTTCAAATCTTAAACCTCCTTAGCAGTTGGATGCAAACCAGTCATGCTTTGACAGCAGAAATCAACTCTGAAAATCTGGCACTGATGACAGCAGGCTCTGCTCGATACCACTGGCCACATGCCATGCCTACAATGAGAGAAGAGCCATCCACTTCCAAAGAACAACTTGAACAACCCAACTGGCAATGAAATGATGCTCCTGTTCTCCAGTAGCTTCAGTACAAAGTATCAGTGCGTTGCTTCACGTACAGTCCTGGAATGTTTTTAAGCTGTAGAAGCGTAATATCCCCTCCTGACCAAGCTATTTTGCCTTTTGGTACAGCAGCTTTTGGAATTATGCGTGCAATAGCCTGAAAGCAGCAAACACGTTGGGTCAAATGACAGACCTGAAGGATGGGATTAAGGATACAAGTGATAGGCCTCTTAGAGCATTTCATCACCCAGTTTTCCCATTTTCTGTCTCAGTTCAATTATTTCTTCTCAGCCTCCTACAACTGTCCTCCCCATCTCTTATTTGGCAGCTGTGGGAGTCAGCAGTGTTTCATTAGGCTCCGCTGCTCTGCTGCCATTCTGCCAAAGTTGTGGAAAGGCTTCTCTGACAATTTCTATTTTACAGCAAAGTTTTATAGTGCTGTGTCAGGAAAGAGAGGCATATGTTAAGAGAAGTGAGCCAAAGGTATGTGTGAAAGGAGGGGAAGGGGAAGCAAAACCCTGAGAAAAGCTGAACCCTGAAGCATCAGAGAAAGAACACGTGCACTGAACTGCAGTCAGGAAAATATGGCTTTCCTTTCAGCGTGGTTATAAAGGCTGCCAAGTAAAGCTTTTAAAGCTCTATTGATTTGTAAGTTTATAAACCTGTAGTAATTCAGGTAGAACATTACTTCCAGCTTGCCGTCCTTGTAACAATCCAACTTTCTACTTTCTTAACCAGCGTAATCAAGACACAGCTGATGATGTTAGCTACTCCTGCTGAAGACAAGAAATGAAAAGCCAGACATATGATATGCTCAGAGAAAGACCAAAGAATCAATTGCTGTTGTCAATCTCATTACAGTAAAAATCCACTGCTGAAACCAATTCATTGGAGTTTTCTAGATTACTTGTGCCATCTTTTTTGGCTCCTGGGAAACTTATTTTTATCTTGTCTTCCTCTGTCACTCATTAACCAATATTCAGAAATATATCACTTTGACACCAGTAATAAATGTGCATCATAGCACTTCACGAGCTGAAATGGAATACAGATTAAAACTGAAGCAACTTCCAACATGCTTAACCAGCAGTAATAAAAACAATTCCTTTTAACCTCCATTGAAGAGCAGGTCCAAAGGTATAACAAAGATGTATGCAGACCCACATATGAATGCAGCAATCAATTAATTGTTTTGCCACACTAATCCTTCCTCTCCTTTATGGGCCGTAATTAAAATGCATAAGCTGTACGTGATGCCCCACTTCTCTGTGCATTACGTAACGCTGCAGCACTTCACCGCTCCGTTCGCTGCAAGATTAGACATCAATTACAATGACACGCGTTGCCTGAAGATACACTGCATCCCAGTTTGTCCCAAGCTCGATAGTTTTTCGTCACTGCTTCAAAAATACCGGCAAATTTATAAACAGAGGCACTTCAGCTCAAATCCCAAAATTCAAGAGACTTAGATACACAATATAAAACCTTCTAGAATCACTCATAAGCTTATTGTCAACAGTGGAGCTTTTGTTACAGTGATTAACACATTAATACTCTGGGATACAACCATCTACGTACATAGCTGTACCAAACCCTAACCAAAAACCAGTGCTAACACCTTATTTCTCCTCCATGTCAAACCAAACCTGGACCAAGACTGAAGTGACCTTCTTCAACCCCTTAAGAAGTCTGGTTAACCATCAGAGAATCACAGAACATCCTGAGTTGGAAGATACCCACAAGGATCACTGAGTCCAGCTCCCAGCTCCACACAGGACCACCCCAAATCCAAACCCTATGTCTGAGCGCAGTGTCCAAATGCTCCTTGAACTCTGGCAGCCTTGGGCCACAATCACTGCCCTAAATAACACAAATAAACCAGAGCAACATAAGGAGTGTGGGCAGGATGTCCCAAATTTTTTGAGATTTGCTGCACAGGGTTAAGGATTTTAAAACACTATGCTTACAAAGGAAACACTGGACTAGGAAGAATCACTTAGATATTAAATTCTCATTCACGATAGCACAAGTTTATTCCTGAAGCGCCCATTCTACCCAACTGACCCTCCAAATCCTGGGAAACCATAAAGGTTCCGGTTGATGCAGCCAAACAAGTGACTGGTGTATACTTAGCCCAGCACGGCATTTGGTCAGCGCATCCAGGAACAAGGAAAAAGGAAGACAAACAGACCTGAGGGTAGGCAAAAAATAGTATTTTTGTCAAGCAGTCAGCCAGGCAGAATATGGTCAGCACACCATTCGTGCCCTTGCACTGCAAGCAGCAAAGAAAACAGCTCATTTCCAGCCTCAGGTTACACAGTGTAGTAAACACAGCATGTGTAAGTAAAACACAAGGAACTTGTCTTTGCACATGGATAGAAATCAGTCTCTTCTCCTCCAGTTTTTAGGTTTGACCATGCTTGGAAGTCACACAAAAACAGCAACTCAAGATGATGTTTTTTGGCTTGTGTGCCCCTGCAGGTGACATGTGAGCACCCAGGGATTACTGACTGGACAGTTGATCTCCAAATTTCAGCTGGGATCACATTTGCATAGTCCTTGTGAGGGTCAGTAAACAGGGCAGGCAGCTCCTTCTGTAATTACCCCAGCTGACCTAAAGCAGAGCAAATATAACTAATAAATGTGCCAGGTATCTTGTACAAACTTTGTATTCTAGCAGACATTTGTCCAGCTGGAAACACCCAGGCTGCTCAGAGGGGAAAAGAGCTGGGCTGATCCCACCTTGGGCCATTCATGTCATGCAGCCCCAAAACCCTTTACTCCCCTCCTTAGGGCTCAAAGCCTCCCCCAAAAGCCAGCAGCCCCATAAGAGGCTTACTAAACAGGTACTGCTAATTGTTGCTATGCTGTGAAATCCACCCTCTGCCCTTTCTAAATTCTTTAGGACTATTGGATTGTTTACGGTGGGAATAAACACTCTGCCAGCGATCATTTATGTCACAACTGTGCTACTGGGCAGCCCTACCAGCTAAAAGGTCAGCACAGCACAGTAACACTGCTCGCTGCTCAGTTCTTTGTTATTTTAAAGCTGGTGCTGAATTAAGACACAGACATATGCACCAATTCTCCTTGTTCGTTATTCATTGTACATTTAAGAAGAAAAAAAAAGAGGGATTCTGAAAATAAACCACACTAAGCTCCTAAAGAGAAACTCCATTCCACTACGCAGTTGCCTTGATTGAGGTTAATTCCTCACGTAGCTATATCGAGTGAAACACAAATCCTATTAGTGCTCTGCCTACTTGCTTCAAGTGAACTGCGGGTTTCAGTTTGGAGGCCTGGTTTCACACTTGGTCAGACCCCTGCTCCAGGAAAACAGTCTTCACCAGTTGTTTTAACAAGCTCTACACATACAAATGTTAATAGCAGGGCTATCATGTAGAACTTTTTAACCAATAGAGGGATTTTTCCCCCCCAAAGAAGTGGTCTCCCCTCTGTGGTTACTCATCACACCAACCATCTGCCTTTTAGTTAAAGTGTGGCAGAAAGGCTGAAAGCAACAGATTAAATTTATGGCTCTGATTAAAAAGACAGCATTGGTGTTTATATAGCCTGCCTCAAACTTTCCGAAATGCCTCCTTCTATAAACTTGCATGTTTTGGCTTGAACGTTAACATAGCTGAAGTACGTTCTACACATGTTCCAGGGAGATGTAAATGCATAGATGATTTCAAAGCCTTCTAAATTCTAGCTAAAAATATATATATCTTGATGGAGCACCCCAATAAGACAGCAGACATTTCCTTTCCAAACGCTCAATTGATGAGAATCAGGCCCCAGTAGGGATAACACAGAACTCTTTTCCAGACAATCAGGCAAATTTGTATGACATTGTGAAAAGCAGTTGTGCTGTACATCACTCCGCTTGTAACCTTTGTGTTGCTGTTTGAACTTACAAAAGAAGGCACTGCAATCCATGCATGAGTTACAGGAGGATCCACCAAGATAGCATCATTCTAAAAAGGCAGAACTACAGAGGTGAGAAACAGACACTGAAGTCCAACAACCAGAAACCTTTTATCATCAAGTTCCATGGAAAAATAAGGGAAGAAAGAGTACATCTGCTTTTCATTTGTGCTATACCTTGGAACAAAACACAAGATCAGATGTTTCGAGGCTGTGGAGGCATCTCATCGCTACATAATTTGTCATATCTGCATCAGAGTACAATAAACAATCATTTTCAGGTCACCTGATGCAGCCCGTGTAAGACAGCAGGTATGCCTGTAATGACTCCTCCTTGCCAGAAAATGCCTGGCATGGTGAGAGCTTACTCCCAGCTTTCCAAATCAGGCAAAGAAAACACAGGGAATGCTGCAACCGTATCCACTACAACTACTCCACGCCTGTAAACAATCATTTATCTGAATACCAGAGGCATTCTGCTGCCTCCAGATTCTCGAAGGTTTATCCCAGAGCGTCAATGTTTAGCACTGATTTTACAATATGCAATTTGAACTTAGTATTTAGCCAACAGCATAAACTCTGAAGCGTGCGAACTTGATCTCTGCTCTCTAAAAAAATATCTATTTTAAATTTCTAGAAGCATCCAGACAAAACATTTGTAAGAGGTATTAAACACCCCCCGACCAAGAGCTCATTTAAAACCAGCAGAATACGTTGGGAACTTGCAGGTTATCCTGAGGGCAGGTGGTTCAGTTCTGATAGACTGAATTATTGAAAAACCATTGTTGAGAGAGCAGGCCAACTGATAAAAGGAGGAAGTTCATGTTTTTAAACAGCCTATACATGAAAACACATAGAAAATGATCCAGCTCTGTTTATCACTTGAGTGGCAGAGACCAGAAATCAGGATCCAGGGGACAGAAATGCAAGTTTAAGGTAATTTCAAGATAAGGTAAACAAAATTTACCACCACATTAGAGAAATTGCACCACATCACAGTGGGACACTTGCCAAAGACAAAACTGATGCTGAGGGCAGAATCAGACTCTGTTGTTAGACCAGCACTTTCATGGGGAAATAGCTATGCTTCATTTTAAGGCTCCTTGAGGTCAATGCGGAAGATACGTCTGAAGATTTAATGTACATAAGGACAGGTGAGATGTGCTACAGTGATCGCAGTCATTTATAAGACCTCATCTTACTCTTTTTCCTGGAGTTCAGGATTTCAGGTTGTTCTGATTGGGGGCAATTTAGGCTTGCTCGTCTGATAAGCTCTTTTCAATCCAATTTATTTCTGTACAAAAGCAGCTCATATTCAGTTGTAATGCTCTGAATTTACT
>JANHGO010000063.1:5493272-5522641 GCA_024606505.1 Aquila spilogaster | reverse complement strand
CTAAGGAGTATACCCAGAGCGTAAAGAGTAAACCTGAAGTATCTCCAGTGTGTCTAGAGAATATACTCAGAGTAAATAGTATAACCCGAGTATCTCCAGTGTGTGTAAGGAGTATGCCTGGAGTGCGTAAGGAGTACACCCAGAGTACTCAAGGCTCATACCCAGAGTACCTCGGAGTCCTCCCACCCTGGAGCATGCCCCCACTCCCCGCCGGTGCATCCCCCGAGTAGGTGCATCCCCCCCGCCCCCGCCCCGAGTATCCCTTGAGTAGCTCTCAGGCTTCCCCTCCCCCTCCCCACCCCACTCCCTGTTCTCACGTGAGTATCTCCACCCCGCCACCCCCTTCCAGTAGCCTCTGAGTAACCTATGAGTAACCTATGAGTAAGTTGTGAGTAGGCGCGGGGCGGCCCCCTGGCGCTGACGGGCCCCCCCCGCCCCTCTTTCTCTCTCTCTCTCTCCCCCCGGTGCCAGTGCTGAACCAACTGGAGGAGCTGCTGAGCGACATGAAGGCGGACGTCACCCGCCTCCCCGCCACCCTCTCCCGCATCCCCCCCATCGCCGCCCGCCTCCAGATGTCGGAGCGCAGCATCCTCAGCCGCCTCGCCAGCAAGGGCACCGAGAGCCACCCCCCGCCCGTAAGTCGCAGCCCCCACCCCGCCTTGGGGACGTGCCCCCCACCTCGGGGACGTCCTTTCCTCACCCTGGGGATGGCCTTCGCCCTGGGGACGTCCCATCCTGGGGACATGCCTCACTGTGGGGACGTTTTGTATCTTGGGGGCATCCTTTTCTTGGGGACATCCCTTTCTTGGGGACATCCCCCCCCCCCAGCTTGGGGACATCCCTCACTTTAAGGATATCCCACCCTGGGGACATCCCTTCTTGGGGACACCTTTTCCTTGGGGACACCTCTCACTTTGGGGACATCCCTTGCCTTGGGGAGACAATCCCCCCCTGCATTTTGGGGGACGTTCTTCACCTTGGGGATGTTCTTCACCTTTGGGGCTCCCCTCACCCTGGGGACATCCCTCACCTTGGGGACATCCCTTCCCTGGGGACCTTCCCTTCCATGGGAGACCCCCCCCCCCCCCCCACCTAGGGGACCCTTACCTGCCTGCCTTGGGGACCCAGACTGGGGACACCCTGCCCTAGGGCCACCCTCCTGGGGACATCCCCATCTTTGGGAGCACCCTCAGCCCTGGGGACACGCGGGGATGTCCCTCCCGTGGGGACACCCACCTCAGGGAGCCCCATCCGGACCTTTCCGGAAGCGCCTCCCCCCATCCTGGTGGCAGCAGGCGGGGCGGGGAGGGGGGTGACAGCAGTGTCCCCATCTCTCCAGACCTTCCCGCCGGGGCCCTATGCCACCCCCCAGAGCTATGGGGGCACCTTTGGGACCCCCCCGGCCGGAGCCCTCCCCCCTGGAGGGGCCAACTACAGCCAGATGCCGCCTGGCTCCTTCATCACCGGTGAGCACCCGGATGGGTGGGGGACACCCCAGCACCTGGGTCCGTGGGTGGGGGGTGTCCCAGGGCACCTGGGTCCTTGGGTGGGGGGTCCTGGATGTCTGGGTCCTTGGGTGGGGGGTCAGGATGCCTGGAGTGGGGGGGAGGGGGTGTCCCGGATGCCTGGGTCCATGGGTGGGGGGTCCCTGGGTGCATCGATCTATCAGAGAAGGGTGCCTGGGTCCCAGGGAGGGGGTGCCCCAGATGCGTGGGTCCCTGGGGGGGTGTCAGTGTGGGGGTGTGTGTCTGGACCCCCCACCCCAGACACCTGGGTCCTTCCCTCCCCCCCCCCACCCCGCAGCCGCCGCCAACGGCCCCCCAGTGCTGGTGAAACGGGAGCGCGAGGCCGAAGGGCCGGAGAAGAAGGAGCCGCGCGGGGGCGAAGTCATCTGTATCGACGACTGAGGGGGGGGGGCCGTGGGGGGCCCCCATTTTATGTTTTCACTTCTTCCTTAACCTCCAGTCCAGTGAGAAAAGAGCACAGCTGAGCTGTGTTTAGTCAAAACCAACTTCTCTGAGCTGCTGCTACCGATTCTGAAATGCCTTCAGAAGTCACAGACCAAATCCATCAAGTAAACTGCTAGAAATCAAAGCAGGACAACCAAGTTCTTGACACTGCAAGTTTAACCCTGTCAGCTGGCCTTTGTAATCCGATACAGAGGTCCCTCCAGCTTTCCCCTCTCTTGTCACTCACGACGGCCCAAGCAGTTAATTAGTTTGGATGTGAACCCGTTTCTTCGGAAGCTGCTTATGGTTATGCTTATTTCCTCCTGAAATGCTCCCAGGCCCTCCCGTGCAGAGGGATCCCACCCCCCCGGTGAGGCAGAGGAGTGGGAAAAGGCTGATGTGCTGGCGAAGGAGGGACAAGACCCTCCCTGCTGCGACCGCAAGAGCCAGAGCCCCCTGCCACCCACCCGAAGGGAAGACCCCACATACAGCCCCTCAGCCCTGGTAGCGCTCCCGCGGACGGCATGAGAGATGATGGATTTTGGCAGCCACCTCCCCTTGCGTCCTCCTGGGAATGGGTCAGAGCAACCAGGGCAAGAGCGGAGTCTGCAGTGAGGGACATACACCTCTCCCAGACATCACCAGTTTGCGCTTCCATCTGTGCTGCCTCCTTTGTTACACCTGAACCCTGCGAGTGTCAGGTGAGTTGATCAAGCGTTTGCAAACTCTAACACTTGGATTTTTTTTTTCCATCAGCTAACGTTTGGTAGTAGCATTTTTAGAAATGTTAATTAAGCTTTGGGAGGCAGGTGAGTATTATTTGTCTTAGGGACAAGGAGAAGCGGCAGCAGTGTTCAGCCTGTAGCAGGGAGCCTGCATCGCTGCCAGCCCCGCAGGTGCACCGCAGAAAGGACGCGTGCCTCTACTCACGCTCCCTACAAACAACACAGGAACGCGAGCCACCAACTCTTACTGAAATGTTTATTAAGATCGAACTTCAGAACAACGGATCGGAACACAATGTTTTGTGGAGTAGAATATTTCTAAATTGATTTTTCTTTTCTATGCATAAATGAAAAAAAAATCAAGATTATACAAAAAGAACAGAAAGTGCAGAACACAATAAAACAGTTCTCATGCAACAAATCTTTTTTTTAACCTTAAAACAGAAAATAAGCTCAACAGTGTAGAAATAAAAATCATACATACATTATGCCGTCTACACACTCAAACATTCATCTGTGACATTACTTTTCTTTATCCCTTTTTCCTCAAAAAACAACATTATGTGTTTAACACATGCTTATAAACATTGCTAAACTCAGCAAGAGCTATTATAGTGCCCCAACTTAATAAGTTGATAAAAAAGTAGTTGTCATATGGCCAGTTCACAAAGGAACTAAATATTCTCTCTTTTTTTTTCCGCTATGAGATGCCTATATGCAGCTTTCTATTAATATGAGGCATTTAAAATAAGCTGGTCATTTAGCTACCGAAAGGGCTTAGTGTTCATGTTACATCAGAAAGAAAAAGTAATATTGGGAACCGCCAATTTGTTGAGAGGAAAGTCTTTCTGGTTTGGGGGGCTATTTACTACAATTTGGCTATCACTAAGGATTGAATAGGTGCAGGCTAAATGAGGTGATGCCTAGTTTGGCTAAACGCTCCTAGAGCTTCACCCGCAACTTCAAAATTTAAGAAAAAATGTGTCAGAGCATGTCAAATTGAACCACATCCTGGGTTTTCACTAAAGTTTTAGCAGGTCACGAGGGCATCGAAAGCCTTTTAATGTTAGCAGATGCTCTCTTCTGGGGGTGGAAGGTATTTGTCCCTCCTGGGCACCCCTTGCTGTCCCCTGTGCTCCCTGGGGTGAGGGAAGGTGAGGTTGAAAGACAGGTGAGCCGCAGGGCTGCTTGGGTTGAGGAACCAAACAAAAATCAGTTTTCCAGGAGGTGATCTTAATTTAAATTACAGGAAAAACTGGAACATCTTAATGAGCTGATGAATGAGCTTGGCAGATGTCAGCGCCACATTATGAAAAGGCAATTAAGCCTTTTTGTTATTACCTAACATAATTTCCTAACTGTCCGGGCTGCTGAGCCTCGAAATCAAAACACCAGTTGATATTTGAGTTTCTGCAACTTGCCACTGCCAATGGCTTGTTCTGGATGCAACATGAGAAACAGAAAACTTTGGGTAGCTCCACTTTTAAAAATGACCATTTTCGATGCACTTTACAAACGTTCAGCTTTGTCGTTTAAGGAAGAATAACAGCTAGAGGACTCTCTGTAACCATAAAGTTTCTGCAAAGAAAAATAAAATTTGGTATTTCTTCTACACAGTCATTAATAACATTTCTGTGCAACATTTGGTGTTCGTTACATTTATTTGGCCTATTAAAAGGAAACAAGGACAAAACAGCTGCAAATAAAACCAAATTCTCTTTCACAATAGATACTTCAGATGCCGAAGCTGCTACATGTGCTTGGAATATCATGCAGGAGTTTACTTATTCATTTAAATAGGATACATATTTATAGCTGAGCTCGTCTCACATCGGACTAAGATGAGGGAAACCTGGAAGAACTCAGTTGAAAACATTGTTGAGTACAGTGACGACGAGCACACAACCACCAAAGATATTTTGGCCCGAGCAGTGTGTATATAAATGTACATACACACAGATACATATACACACACATACGCACACACTTAAAAACCCCCAACTCTCAGTGATTGAGCCACAGTTCGTCGCAGGGACCAAACAAGGGTGTTGCACAACCTGGCTACGTGTCTGGGCAAAATTGCTGAAAACGTGAGCAACCACCAAAACCAAACGCTGACCCTGCGACACGCCTCTGGGAAGGAAGCCCCCCTGAACTCTCCTCCTGCTCGGATGCGGAAGGAGCTCTCCCAGGAACAAACTGTGACTTTTTCCACCTTTATTTGTAAATGCGACCTCAACCCACACGGCTGCAAGACCCCGCTGGCAGCCATGAAAATCCTGCCGTTAATAGTGGACGTCAGAGGAAGGCCAAGCTCACCACAAACCAAGGGTGGGCAGATGCGTTTCTAACGATGAAACTGGGGTTTTAATGAGGTACCTGGCAATAATCACTGCTGTTGTCGCTGTCATTCCAAGCGCGGGGGGATTCTGATCAGACGGGAGAGGAATGAGAAAGGCTCAGCCCTCGCTTCCATGCCTCCGTGGAAAACCTCACGCAAGCCTGTTTCATCACAGGGTCAGCATGCCAGCATCAGCACTGGCAAGAAAACCGGGAGGCTAAATTTGCAGCTGCCTCCTTTTCAGCCCGCTGTGCTGGGAATATTTCATAGTCTAGAAAAAGGCTCCAAGTGAAAGGGGAAAAGGACATTGTGTGTTTCAAGGAGCACTAACCTCCGTTGGATTTACTGGCTTCCTCCCTCCTGATGATGAACAACCCACATCTTTCCGTAACTGCTTACTGCCAGCGCTAGCAAACGACCAGATTCATGTTATTAAAAGGCTATTTAGGTAATAAATCTCTATGAAAGTCATCTAACCAGCAGGAAGAGAAACATTCCTAAGAAATTATTGCTTCTGGAGTCTCAAATTGCCATCCATGAACAGCACAGATCCGACTGGACTCTTGCAATAACCCAACGGTGCCAAATCCATGCTATGCTTTTCCGAGCGGTTAAAGTTTGAGCTTCTCTGCTCTCATGTAAAATATTACTAGATGTGCAGCTTACTGACTACAGCACTCGAGAATCTGAGCACTAACGGTGTGTCATGTCTGAGGTGTTACACGTCACCAGGACGACTGCAGCAGAGTATGTTAAAATTGTTTACAGTATAGAGCAACACAGAACGAAACCACTAAACCTTAAGACTACTGCAGTAAAGGTCCAAAGAGATGAAGCACGCAGGATGATTTTGACTATACAGTAATATTGACAAACAAAGTATTATGCTAATTGTCACCAGGAATAAAGCCCCTTCAACTCTCTCTTCCCACAACTTCTGCAATAAACACATAAAATCTTACTACTTTACCTTTTAGTCATGACAAGAAAAAAAATTTCTATATCAAAAGATAAGGTAAGGGACACAAAGAAATAAATCAGTGCCCACTCTACCCTGAGAAGTGCCAGGGCTAGAAAGAAAACTCTCTCAAATTCAAGAAGAAGCATTACTATGAAAGATCTCGTGAGCCCTCGCTGGCAAGCACTGGAAGCCAGCACAGTGGTTTTACAGGCTGGCCAAGGTACAGAGGAGATACTTTGGCTGGGGCTCCCCCAAGTTAATTCTTCTGGCAATACTACAAATACTTCAGCGCGTTTACAATGGATAATTATTTCCTTCAGCTTTACAGGGGAGTGAAATAGAGCTTCCTGCTACAAGGCAGCGTGCATATTCATGCATTACAAATGGTAATTAAACAGCCCTATAAACAATTCCAAATACAGATTTTAACATCCCGTTCTTAGAAATAAGGCTACGCCAAATGCTGGCTGGGACAAAATGGGACCTGCCCCGCCTTCGACTGAAAACCTCTGGGTTCAAAACGTCCTTCCCCCTCCTCACCGTCCCTCTGACTGAGAAAGCTAAATAAGTGTTTGAGCTCATCCCCCCAAACCGTTTCAGATTCCCTCTGCTGGGCGTGAAGCGAGAAGGAACTTCAACTTCTTCTCCCTCTTTGCAGCTAGACTTTGGTCAGCTTGATGGTGCTCTGAAAGAAATCTTGGCTTACGAAGAAGGTGCTGTGTGGAATAATGGTGATTTGAAACCACACTGATCCATAAAATTCATGGGGAAATGGGTAATTATGGCTGGCACCAGCCAGAAGATTCAGATTTTTAAACCATAGAAGAACCTTTCCAGAAACAGAGATTAAAATAAGGAGTACTTGACAGCATTTGTTTAACCAAAAGCAGAATCTTCAAGGAGCTTTAAAGATAAAATATTAAAGCCACTTAAAAATGTCTAATTCAGCGTGTATTTTACATGAATGCCAGTTATAGGGTGAAATACAACTCATCTCTGTTATATATGAACATCACCAGAATATATTAAATATAATTGAGATGATAAAATTCATGGCAGAAGTTCAGTTAAAGTATTTCTCCCAACTGATTTCTTCAATAAGGTCTCATATTCTTCAGTAGTATTATTCCCCTGTCTGAACACAGTTCACAGTATGTGTTCTAAATAAAAAAATAGTCACCTTAAAGGAAAAAAAAAAAAAAAAAAAAGACTTTCTCAAGACACTTAAAAAAAAAAGAAACCAAAACCAAACCCTAAATCCGGTGTGATTACATGTACTTTAGTGCTTGGTGATTTCACCAGCCTAAAAACATTGTCACCCTTGATAGCATAGGACATCAGCACCGACTGAAAGCCTTCAGCTAAGAAACCCACATATGCCACCAGGAATTCGTCAATGATGCTGGCCAAGACTGCGCATTAACTTCAAATATACCAAAACATACATTTCTTAAATACATTGACAGTTCAAGTAATTTATTAAAAAAACTGCTTTTCATTTTGAAATATATATTCTTCTTTTGAATGACTATATTGCAGCATGATTTACACATGCATTTTAAAGTACTGTAGTATGAGAAGTTTGAGGCAGCAGAAATCTTACAATGAGCTGTGGTTTGTCTGTTTAAGCACACAGATTGACTGCAGCCCAGAGGCCCATGCGAAAATGAGTAAATAGCATCACAAACACTTCTTATAAGACGACAAATGGAAGTTCGGTTTCTAAAGTTGCTTTAAGTGGCTGCTGGATCTCTGAGCTGCCCATGGATTGGGGCACACTGCTCGTGATCCAAACGTTGTTCCAAATCAGATTAGCAGAACTCTTTTAAGCTCTTCACAAAAAAAATATGTCTTTGCACTGCAGCTATGTCCTGAATCAAGGAAGGGGGCATGGAGGTTGCGCTGATGACATTGGTACAGCAGCTCAGAAGAGCTCCAGCCTACAATTCCTCCAACACAGGGACTGGAACAGCAACACATACTAGTGGATTGAATTTTAAGGTCTAAAAACTGTTTCGGATGCAGATTTTGATATACCCAGACTGTGCCTTAAAGTGACGGAGGTAGGCCTTCGGTTTACCTTGTTGTACTGACACCGTGCCTTTACCTTGGCTGCTGTGTTCCCAGCCAGGAGGTTAAACGATCATAAAAAGTGCAATTAATCAACAACTTCCTTTCCCTATGAAAGAGAATCCACACGCCCCCTCCCACGAAGCTGACCCCAGAGATGCCCTTTCTCCATGGCAGCTTCATCCAGAGATGATCAGGTTTAAATGCCAAGAAAACCCCCAAGTTCACCAGCACGCAAAACTCTCAGCTAAAAATTGTCACAGCATATTCCAATGACATTCATAAAATGCAGCACTTGTGATAAAAACCTGCGAGTGCTGGTCACCTCTCCCAATTGCTGCTCTTTCCATCTACAGTTCGCATCATGCACCCGATGTCACCCTCTCTTGACAAGCAGCAGACTTGGGAGTAGTTGTTGAACAGTATGACTAAAAGGTTTCACAGCAGTTTCTTAGAAACCGCAGCAATTGCTTTTGTTTTCCTTGAAAATGATGGCAAATAAAACTATTCTGTAGTAATTGCACTAACAAAAACATGAAGTCTAAAATTAACGTTAAAGAACCGTAGCTGTCAGACCAATAATATCATGCTTATGAAAAAAATCGATCAAGATGTCTAAGCGTTTGATTCAGCTGTTACACTAGTGAAATCTGAAATGATCAGACAAAAAAAAGCAAGAGACTATAAGTCAAGATAGCTTCCATTTTCAGTTAGTTTAAAAACAGCCGAAAACTTAATTTTTCTAACTGCTAATTGTATACACTGTGAGTCTCATGCAGATTAATAAAACTTATTCGAAATCTAAATGTATTCTTAATAAAAAAGTGTTCAGAAATGACGTTTCTAAGTTGTAGAGAAAGCAATTAGCATCATAGCTACCTGTTCAAACCTATATTAAGGACTACAGAATTTCATTTACACTTTTCACGAAACTGCCTTTTCTTCTGCAATTTTAGCTACGAGTAGTGAAGATCCTAATTTGTTTTCCTGGAAAAAAAAAAAGTTCTTGATCCTGCACCTGCACTCCCTGGAATGTGGGTGAACAACAAGCAACAGCCTCACACAGCTGACTCACTCTCCAGCTCCGACACAGCAGCTCCTTTGCGCGTGAGCTTCAGCACAGTTGGCTTCTCTGCACTTGTGCCGTTGCCCTCGGTTGTCTCTGGAGGACCTAGTCCTTTCTGTTCTTCCTTTGGCTCTTCGTTGACTTCGGGATAAATCACCAAGAAGGTAGCTGTCAAAAAACCCAGGAAGGATCCCACTGAAGCCACCATGGGAATGACTCTGACTGTGCCAACCGCATCCACCACGCCACCAAGTGCAGAGGCCACGAGGATCTGGGAGATGTAAACCTGACACGACAGAATAGCGCAGTCTATGCCAAATCCTCGCTTTGAGTTCCCGGGGCTATGGTGAATGTACTGGAAAAAGACAAGCAGCGTGTTAGGAGGTAAAACGATGGATGAAATCAAATAATTAAACACTAGTATCTTCCTCAAATTTCTCAGCCACGTGGTCAACTTTACACCATCCTTGTGCATCACACAGGCTATACAAAGTCCAGAGCAACAGCCTCCTTATCTACTTATCAGTGGCCTCCTCGTCTTATACCAAGAGGCAGATATTTACTGGGGCACTCCTAGTGTGAATTAGCTCCAAGATATGGTTTTGTAAAAAAAAAATTTACATGAAACAGTGGAAATTATTTTTATGATTATACAAAGGAATCCCCCTCCCAATCCCAATGCAGAAATGTGCTAAAATAAATGATCCCACTGTAATTTGTAATCCAAATAGAACAGTGCCAAAGAGTGGAAAATAAATCTGTCCTTGTTTCCAGCAGAATCAGTTTGCCTTACATCTCCCCAGACTTATAGCTGCATTTCCAGACCCACCTCAATATCTAAGACTGTGAAGAACCTGAGTAATGCTAACATAACACATCAGAAACAGTAGTAACAACTAGGTATATAATAAAAACTCCAACAATTATTTCATCTCTCTTCATCTACCATATGCACCCACAAATCCTTTTATACCTCCTCAGCACGGGGTAAAGTAATCATGACCCCACTGAGCCAACTTGATGCTAATACCACCTGATTTAAGTAGCAGCTCTTGTTATTTACTATCAAGAATGAATTTGTGCTTTGGTAACAAAGCAGGTATCTCAAATAATGGGATTTAATAAATATACTTTGCCACTGTGATCTTCAGAGAAACGTGACCGCTCTGCCTTGATTAAAATACTCAAAATATTCCACGTACCTGTTTAATATCGTGGTATTGTCCCAAAAGCGCATAGGGGCAGTAGGAGATACTCATAGAGACTATTCCCATAGTGCTGATCATTATCATGGTGACATACACGTTGGGGAACATAGCCATCACTGCAGTCCCCAGAGAAAAACCCAACGTGCCCAGGATGTAGATCACTTTTATGCTAAGGTCATAGTTGTCCAAGTATTTCTGCAACAAGGCTGCATGGGTGAAGAATAAAACGTAAATATCAGTTTACTTGGTGAAGTTTTATGGTATTGATGCAGCCGTGACAGCTCAATACGCCGTTTAGGACTTGGATGCTCACTGCATATTTGGCTTAGCAGCATAGCTCAGCCCTCATTGGGAAAAGGATGTGTTGCTACTCCAGAAACCAGGGAACAAATGAGCTCAGAGACTTGCCTAAACCACACTACAAGTCTAAGGCAGAATAAAATACTTTGAAACTCAAACGTATCATGGTCCACTCAGTCCATTCATTAATTCTACCTATTTATTAACTTTATCAATGCACGTACACTCTGAGCACAGCGGAGATTCTGTTTCTAATGCAAGCACATTCGCTAAACAAAGTGATCAGATAATTGATGTTTATAGCCACGTTTCAGTTTGTGTTCGGAAACAAGCTGCCCACCTGAACTTCAGTTTGACATGTCTCAACAAAGAGGCTGTCCCCATGATACTGATCTGTGCAGACACGGCTGCACACGTGCTGTGCAAGGCAGAATTTAGGTTTGGCAAAAGCTCTCAATTTCAGAGTCTGTATTCCAAGCCTAAATTGTCTGCAGTTGGTTTATCTGTTATTAGAAAGCACAAGACTTTCAGAAATTTAGATTTATAATTTTGATTTTAAAAGCAGTTTTTGCAAAAACCCTCTTACATATGCTTGAATCTTCTAACAAGCATATTTTTAGTTTCCTGATGACTAGCTAAATGCCATTCAATATCATTGGATATCATTTTGTGCTTTACGCCACTTAACCAATCTGTTTGTACTCCCACATCTACATTTGGAAGAATTTTCTAATACCGATTCTTACAGAAGCCCCTCCCCTTATGACCATGTGAAATGCTTTTCCAAAATACCCTTCACTCCAAACAAGGAGGCAGATGCTAACTGAAGCAAAACTATTTTTACCTTGCAAGTATATATATATATGAGGTGCATTCCACTGTCTAATTGTGCAGAATCTCTCACCTGAACAAACGGCAGCAGTAGCAGCATAGATTACCAGTCCCCAGCATCCCATCTGAACTCCAGCGTTATAGTCATGTAACTCAGTTGAATTAGAAGGGGCCTGCAACAAACACAAACGCAAAGCCATTTTCTTGTAATGAGCACATCTCAGAAACGAGTAACTATAAGCAGGTCTGCCAATGGTAACTGTTCTCTTACCTTTGGATCGCCCTGAAAGATGACCTGTCCCATGAAATCTGTATAGAACACAGCTTCAGCAATGATCGAAAACCAAGTTAAGAGGTGACAGACGCACAGTCGCAGCAGCTCCTTTGGCATCTTTAGCATTGACAACCACAAGAGTCTGACAGTAGTTTCAGTTTCCCCCTCTTCGCTCTCTGTGTCTCCACTTGAATTTGTTGTGCCACTCTGATTCCTGTGTCTGTACCTCTGTCGCTGCCGCTTCTGCATGTCGTAGATATCATTCATACTGCGTGAGGACTTTATCAAGACGATGGCATTGGCCCGACGAAAGCGATAGCGGTGAGAGCCAATTTTTCCATAGTATGAGAAGGTGTAAGATGGCTGACGGTAGAACATGTGCCTCCGCCTTCGCATGGAGTTTGAAGTACTAGATTGCTTCATGCCTATTCTAGCATGTCCATTGAGGAACTCTTTTGGTAGGGAGCCATTCACGTTTGGGACTTTATCTTCATTTAAGTGATTATCAAGCAACATTTCTTCCTCTTTCTCATTGTCCCTGAGGAAAGCAGACAGGTGGTTGAGTTTGGACTTCATGATCTCTTGGCTTGTATTGTGGGGAGTGTTTGGATATGAAGCATCCTGAAAAATGGAGGGTTCGATGTCATGCAGAAAAAGCAGCTCCGATTCAATTTCCAACGTAGCATCGGGCATGTGCAGAACCGAGTCACTCTTACTTCTTACAATGTTCACCTCAAGGAACTCCATATTGAGATCATGCTCTGACTGAACCTCGTCATGGAACATAGAGGCTCCATACGGCTCTTCCTCACTAATTACATTCAGTCGATTCAGAGGGGGGAGACTACCACTGAATTTGACACTGGAAAGTGTGTCTCCTTCGTCATCAATCCTGTCCTGCTGAGGGTTATATTGCTCTTCTTCAATGCTAAAAAGGTGGAGAGCAACTGAAACAGAGAAAATAATGGCTGCAAAGAAGAAAAGGACTTGCTCTTGAGATTTAAAAATACCACCCAAGAAGGTCTGTGTCCAGTCCAGCCCTCCTAACATATAACCAATTGCTCCTCCGAGACCTGTGGAAGAGAAAAAATGAGAAGTGAGTTCAGGAAACATCAATTCAGTCACAACTTGGTCATCAGGAAGACTTGACAGCTGTGAAAAACGTATCCACTAACACCATACCAGCTGAAAACGCATGGATGTTAAGGGCCATGTCTTGCTCTTCACTGTCCACCACATCCAACAAGTAGGCCCGAATTGGTCCTTCTGTTGCATCAGCGCAAAAGTCCAACACCACAACACCAAGCACCGTGAGAACTATACCAATAGGCTGCTTGTCTGGGACATCACCAATAGCCAGACCTGAGGAAAAACAGAAGAGGAATCTGAGCATGTCAGTCAAAAAGGGAAAACTACTAAGCAAGGTTAAGCTCCTTAAGAGAAAGGTGGTCAACACACTTACTAGAAACATTCCTTTACAGAATAAAATGCCAATTTCAACTCTGGCACAACTTCATAGGTGGTCTGGGACAAAGGTTTTGTTTTTACGTTTGTTATTTTTCAAATTTTTTTTTTTTTAAAAGTATCTCTTAAACCTTTGAGACCATTTGATATTATTTCATGTTTCTCACATGCGTTTTCCTTCAAATGCTGAAGGCTGTTTTTATAAAAGACAGCCATGGTGAGAGAGGAGAGCCTCCAAAAACAAAATTACAAACTTCATCTGTCAGTTACAAACACAGGGAACTGCACTGCTGACAGCATTCCTGACATGGTGCCTAACATACAATGGTCACAGTACACCAGGATAAAGTGAAATTTAACCCCTTCACTTTTCTCTTTGATTTTCTTAAACATTCATATTTTCTAAATCACTTTTATAAGCAAAACTTTTAAGGATGAAGTAACATGAAGGTACTTTGCATTGCAAAAAGCATCAGTCAGCTTCTGTTGATAGCACAGGATGAAATGCTTTTTGTCTACAGAGTAGAAAGGCAGCATTAGTATATAGCTGGAGAATTTTTCATGAAACGAACCATTGACAAAAGCATGAATTACTTGAATCAGAGAGATTTAGAAGTTACACATGCAAGACTGATAAAACCATTAGCATAACTGATGAAAATGACTGTGGAAAGAGATGAACTGGCTAGGCCACCAAAAATCATCTAAATCTCAAGTGCTACGATTCCTGCATATTCAATCCTCACTTATACCAAGTCCTCTGAATGCTAAAGAAATTTATACATGTTCCACGCTCGGCTGAATCTTACAGCAGAAAACACCAACAATGTCAGCACTTTAGATTTGTTGGAAACCTGAACAGTGCATACAGTGAAGAGAACAAGAGTTGAGTAAGATCTATATACAGCTGTTCTCCTAGGACACCGCTGTATTACAATTAGGATTAGCAAACCTCTTTTTTAGCATGCTCTTGTGCTCCTTGTTGCCCTCCCTAAGACTGCTATTGCCAGAGGCCAGGTTATGAAAAAGGGTATGATACAATGACCACCTCAGTTTTTGTAGCATCCCCTATAGCCCCAAAGTGAAATTAGGATTGCAAGTAACTGGAAAGTAAGGATAGGAAAGTGTGAACATAAAATGGGAAGAAGACAAGACAATGAAAGCATACAGGGTCCATCTAGAAGAAAATCTGGTTACAAATGAGGTCTTTTCCTGCAAACCACCGGACACCCCCTTTTGCGAGAGACGGTAAGCAATGCCATTTCTGTCCGAAAAGTGACACAAGCCACCATTCCAAAAACATCAATTAAAGAGAGACTAATATTGCTTTATCATATCGTGCATCTGCTCTAAATAGCGGCTCAAGCGCTGTCTTACGCTGATGTCAAGTGCTATCTTATGCTGATATAAATTGAATGTTAGTGGCAAATCTCTATCTTCTAGCATGGAACAGGTCTAGGGAAGAGCATGGAACAGGTCTCACTTCAGTTCAGTTCATTCCAGGCCCCCTTGGGAGAGGCACAGCAATGTTTAAAGTGCTTTTCAGAAGTGGGTTTTCATTCAAAATCTACCACAACCACATCCCAGGAACAGATGCATAAAGCACAGAGCTCACTTTTGCAGTGCGTTGCAACAACCTCTGTGTTTCAAAGAAGTTTCATTGCACAAAAGCACCACTGGAGTATCTGGAAAGCACAGGTTTTCCAGAAAGCTATGCAACAGACTGTATTACTGTGCAACAAAGAATTAGAGAAAAATCAAAACCAATCTTTTGTGCTGATTTATTAGAAGGCGAGATACTTCAAAATAACCCTATAGACCGCATATGAGGTTTGCTTGCCAGTAACAATGGTTACTGACCTAAACTACTGTGTGGAAGTAAGAGCTTCCTATCAATGAAAATCTTGTAAGAAGGCTGCAGCCTAACATCCTGCATACATCTGGAGGAGGAGGGATAAGTCTTGGAGACACAACGACAAAGTAGAATTGATACCATATGATAGCAATTCAAATAATTAATATTTATTGCTTGGGTAAATTAAAAAAGCATAAGCTAAATGTCATTCATCTGAACAGTTTGTCCACTGCAGTTTGCAGAAAACTGAAAACCATCATATGGCATCCCAATCTGGCTTTAAAAAGCTAACATGCTGAGCCAAGATAATGTTCCACTCATTTCCCTCAATTAGTAAAACTTTTTCACAATAGAGCTGCATCTAACCCAAAAAAAAGAGAGCCAAGAGGATATTATTAGGTGCTAAGTTCCTTTCATTTGCATCAGTCCAACCATGATGTAAACATTTCCCCAAATGTACTTGCTGTCACCTCTCCTACACTAAATTTACAAAGAGATTGTAGATTGTAGATTAAGTTCTGTAGTTAACTATGTTCAAGGGAAACTATTTTTACCAGCTTTGATGGGGGCTCAGGAAAAATTATTTTCCCACATAGTTTTTGATAAACAAATATTAACTGTGTTCTGGACTTTTTCAATACCAGGTCTAAGAAAAGCACAAGAAAAAGTGAAAAGATAATTTTTGAAATAATGCTGGAAACAGGATGTGTTGCCAGATATGCATTAAAGGGAAAATGGATCACAACAGGAAACATTTCCCTGTGAACAGGTTGCTACAATTTTCCCATGTCAAGGATCGACCAAATTCATCTCAGTGACTGCAAACATTATGCTGGCAACCATTGTATTAATAACACTGTATTACGAGTTACAGCTATGATTGCACAATACTTAGCACAGCACCGTAACTTTTGAATAAAAACATGCAAGATGGATAGCTCAAATGCAGTGTTGCAGAGATTTCTAATGATTTTAACACTAAACCTAAGTTAAATCAACTGCATATCATTATCTTTACTGCCTACATAAAAGTCTTAAAGCAAATATGTTAGCAGGAGATATACGCAGGTGATTTCCTCATTATTTACCTATAACAGAACCATTAAGGAAAAGTGCAACTCCAAAGAGGACACCAATGCAGAGAGCAAGAATAAAAGGCCGCCGGCGGCCCCAGCTCAGTGTGCAGCGATCACTAGCCGAACCTATAAGCGGAGTGAAGATCAAACCCAGGATAGGGCTAAGGAACCAAGTGAGGCTGTAGTATTGTTCAGGAAGACCTAAAACAAAGACAAAAATTATTTAAAGGTTATGTGGTACACATCAAACATTTCACTTTATACACGAAATTTTCTTATACCTTTGAAAACTCTAAATTGATCAGTAATTTATCTATGGTAAATTCTCTCCCAAATGAACAACTTAGTTAAGATTTCTTATAAACAGTTAAAAAAATCAGCTAAGGAAAGCACAGATCATTTATCTTTCAAATACCCAGGCAATGAGAAGGTAACAATAGGTATATTTAAGCTACTGAAATACAAGTTTAAAAAAAAAAAATATATCTAACAGTGGAATCACTAGTCTAGATTAGTTACTACTGTCAAAAAAAAAAAAAAATCACTTTTGCTGAAATTTGCTGAGTGTGCAGAATTCTTTTTCACAGGGGTTGGTGGGGATGGCCTCCATGAAGAAGTAGCAGCTGAGGTCTGCTGCGTAAAAGCCAAATAGCTTTGTTGCATCCTCTATCCATTTGTGGACTATAAAAACAAACATCTTTGGGATGCTTGGAAAGCTACCTGGTTGTCACAGACACATATCCCCTTCTCAACAAAACTTTTAACATTCAACAGCAGTTGAACATTATAGTGGTACTGTTCATTTAAGATCACCACCATAAAGAGTTATTAAGGATTTAATGGACTGAGAGTGATGGACAGAATTTGACTGTCATATTAAGTGTCCCATTTCTAAGCACAAATATGTTTACTTATAAAATTGAACAATGGACAATAAAAGAAAAAAAGCAATTATTCATTAACCTCTAGAGAAATCTAAGGAGGCTTGCTTATCTCTACTATCCTTGCTTTTTTTTTTTTTTGAGAACTAAGGTGACTATTCATAGGATCAGATGGAAACAAATTGGATTTATTATGTAATATTTACCTAGAAAAAACCCCCTTGTTACGAATAATAATTTCTGGAGAAGGAAAGAAACCCCCAAATCCCTGCTTCACACCTCTCCAGCACGGAGAGCATTGGCCTGCAGATGGCAGACTGGCTCAGAAGAGCTGCTACACTCGGGACCTTGGAGATCTGCCTCCCTCTGGGTTTATCAGTACAGGTCAGGTAACCACTTTGACATGTTTCTTAGCAAAGCATTAAAAACAAAACAATCAATTTCTTGCAGTCCAACTGATGCCAAGACTGAAAAACTCGGTGTCTTTACCCTAGGAAGGAAAACCATTTATTATTCAAAACCATATATTGTAAGCATCAGTAGTATTCGACATTTGCTGGTGAGATCAACCCGTACCTCGTGCTCCCTGTTCAGCACGCTGAGGCATCCATTATCCAGCAGGATTATACCAATCCCTGCCCAAAATAGCTTATGTTGCAAATTTGGAAGTCTAATCTCCTGCTGTTTAAAGTACCATCAAATCTTGACTAAGAATGCTGACTTCTTCCACGAGATAAATCAGATTTTCCTGAGACCGTTGCACGCTCTGCGGTGATACAGAGATTATATTACAGGAAAATAAGCTATTTTTTTGCCATAAATAACCAGTTTCATCATCAAGATTCAAAATCCAGGTCTGAAGCCAAGGTCTATGTGATTTGACTCACCTTTGGCTAACGAACAAGCTAACAGCCACAGCCACCTTGACAAGTACAGAGTTATTGGAAGAGGCTTGCCTCTTCTGAACTCACCCGACCTGTGTTTTTGGACAAAATATGCCCATGAACACCCTGCCCAGGGCGGATGGGTGGGTGAGCATCATGGTTTAGCTATCTTTCCTTGTTACAGGCAGCTGAAGGCCTACACCGGAGGCCAATACTCTACATCAGCACTTACCATATAACTATTGACTCCTTTCGCGGCAGGTTTTAGATCTCCAGGAAAGGGCTGTGTCTGTACAGATGCCACCTTGTTCACATCATGGTTCAAACCATTACCTCTTGCTTAGCTTTTCCAACTGTTTGGTGATGTCTTGGCTGACACGGAAGTTTTAGCTGAGACATACTTAGTGGGGGGGGCATATTAGGTTTAAAGCTCTTGTTCAAGAAGCCATGGTTGTTAGCACCATTCCTCCAGACTGCAACATTTATTTGCGTCACCCAGCTTCTCTTAATGAGTTCTATCCTAACCATAGGTACAAGTCAGCAAGCCAGTAATCCAAATAAGAGTGCAGCGAAAACCTCCATCTCCCTGGGGTTTTAACATTCTCTTTAACTTCACCAAGTTCCACGGCCTTCCCAAGCACACAAGCAGGTTCAGGCACTATGTGTTTTAACTGGCACCTCTCCTGCTCCAGGACACTAACGCTTATCAATGCCTGAGCTGGCACATAGATGAGGTGGGAGGGGAGGTGTCCGCTTAAAAAAACCCATTAATGATGGGAAAGAGGAAACATTTAGTTCAAGGCAACAAAACTAAATAAAAGGGAGGTTATGATTCATTTAGGGTGAATGATTTTTCTGCAAGACACTGAAGAAATGGCAACATGCAAATAGTCATCCCATTTTGCCTCCAGAGCCATCTTGTTGAGCAGCAGTTATGCATCAGAGGTTGTTATTGTGTGATGTCAAGTCAGTGCAGCGAGTCTGTTTTAAAGTTAGAAGCTATAGCTTAACCAACATCACTGATCTTCATCGTAGCGTTCACCAACATCTGAAATAATCTGATGTCATATCATTGCAAGAGGGCTGTATGTTGAGAACAGAAGTTTCTTTTCTGAATTATGTTGTGACTTGTGAGTTATGAGCTGGAACATCTCAATTGAGCTCATCCATCAGGAAACACTTGAGAGACATTGGGAAGGTTTTGCAGTAAATCATACAGTTGCTTTAAATAAACTCAGGGGATGAAGGCTAGCAAGAGCTCCATTACTAGCATTACAAGCATCATCCTATCTTATATGAATAAACAACCTTAAAGAGATAGATGTAAGTAAAATGGACACAATTAAGAGACTCTCTTTTAATTTTCCAATATCCATGAGACAACAAACTTGTTTTAATGGAGACTATGAGCAGAAACAACAAGAAAATGCTAGTACAGGAGGGACAAGCAATAGGGGTGTATATCCAGTGACACCAGGGGCTTGCACAGCTCACTGTCCCTCTGTCCTTGTGGCCGCCACTTTTTCTGTCTCCAGTCTACAATGGCACTTCTGTGGTATATACAAATTTTAACAAAAAAAGTTCTGGAAACACTTAACCATTCAAAATGATGACTCAGAATGACTTCTGCAGAGAATTAAAACCTGTTTACAAACATTTTTCCTCCAACTGTAAAAACTGCACATTTCTAAATTGGAAAGATAGTTATTTTTTATGCTTTATAGACACAGTTAACCAACTGTCATAAAAATGTCCTAAGATTATTTAAAAAACGCAGTGATTTTTACTGCCAGCGTTACTTTGACTTCAGTACTTTCAAGATCAACTTTGCATGTAATAACTCAAAATCAGATTAAGGCCTGCATTCTGGTTTGATTTTACAGGCCAGTAAAAGAAAGGAAGAAAGGGTTTTTACCCAACCTCTGTTACATGCCTACAATTAAGGAGTCTTATCTTTCCATGTATGAGTTAGAGGAGAAATTGAAATGCTTTCTTGAGAAGGCTTTATTTTCACTGATTGAAAAGGGTGATCTTCCTAACATCTAAGTATTATAAATAAAAGCCTAAATCCAAATATTTACATTGAAAATGGCTTACTTTGCAAAAGACATGAATCTCAACGATTTCAGAACAGAGCTAGGGATGTAGGTTTTATGGAAGGACACTTAAAAAACCAAGAACATTATGTTTGGATATCCTTCTCGAGACAAACCACTTTGATCTTTTTTATTGAACTACTCTTTAGCAGCCAAAATATCTATCTTCAGAAAAAGAGGCCATGATAAAAATCTATACAAGAATTAATAGCCCCATACCAAGAAAAATGGAAGAATTTCTAAAAGCTTTCAGTGCTCCTCCAAGTAAACAGAAAAGGGATAACTTTCAAGAGAAACACAAGCAATTCCCACAGATTGTATAATGGTAGGAGCCATCAAGATGAGCACAACCTGCTTTTTCTCTTGCTGGAGAAATCATGCTATAGGACTACTTCGCAACCTAAGTGGCAGGGCTTTTATAAATTGCATTCCAAGTGTAACCTAGCAGTTTGTAAAATCATCATGTGTGTTTTATGTAGTTATGCAGAATTCAAAATAGTTATCATTTATTAGGTGAAGTGTATGACTTCTCTTTACTGTAAGTATGTAAACTGTGATATCATTACATTAGAATTTAGTTGGTTACTCAAGTGGAAAACTACTGAGTGGGGTTAGAGAAGATTCCTGGCGGGAAGCTGGTGCACATGCAAGCTAAAATACAACAGCACGGGAAAAATTTATTTGCTGGCTGGAGAATTCCCTCCTGAACCTGTTTAACAGACAGCAGACTCCTCACCTGAACAATGTATGGGCAGGCAAGCAAAGCAATCATTTTAGCAATGGGTAGTAGAGTTAGTTACCCAAAGCTTCCTTTTGCATTTGCTTTCTATATCTGAAAGTTGAGATGTGTTATTGATAAGCTGTAGTCTACCCAGTCAACCAGAACTCTGCGAGACAACAGTTCTGGTGCCTAGAAGAGCCTTTTCTCTCTGTAGAGATTTAGTTGTCACCTCTGATGTCTGCACTCAGCACTGTTGCTGGAAAGTCAGATTTTGTAAAGCTCACAGCCACGTTCTACCATGGGTCTTCCAGGAAAGAGCTTTTTGAGACACTGAGCACTACCTCCACTGTCCCAGGAAGCAAGACTTCAAAACTTACCTTGCAGATGTTCTTCATAAAATTCATGCTTCATACTTGCAGAGTCTACAGGACCTTGATCATTTCAACAGTAGGTTTTCTTTAGCGCTAGGTATTTTCATATAAATGAGAAAGTTCTAGACAGACAAGGAGAACTCCAAACCCAAAATACTTTTTTTCCCCTTAAAAGATGCTGTTCTGGTTTTAGTATCTTGAATGTCTGCATACATAATATGCATATTTAGGTTGGCATGCATGATTTGGCAGTAGAAGCAAAATAAGACGACTGAAAACTGAAATACTTAAAGAGATTGTGTGTATATATATGTATATATATACACACACTTATACACACACAACACAACCCCCCAAGTCTTCCAGAGCTTTGCTGCCTCACAAGAATGAGCTCCAATAATGAAACTTTATAGAAGTTATATCTGCGAAGGGCACTAGGCCATTGAGGAAGGTAATTATATATCCTAATGATTCCTTTCTCTGTATAGACATATGCTGCTATACCTACAGAACTTCACCATTTTAGACAATATTTTAAAATGGGAAGACAGTTAAGAAGGCATCCAAGCCAGGACAAGACAATGATAAGCAGAAATGAAGAGATAAAGGGAACATTTTGACACCAAGAAGTTCCTTCTGATACTCCCATCTAGTGGCAAGGACTCACATGCAGCATGTATTTTAAATAAACTTGGCTACGGTGATGTGCCCAGCTACCAGCCCTGCAGCATCCAGTCTTTGATGTGCAGAACAGATGTACGGATGCTGGTTTTGACTAGATTTCAAGGCAGTACCGCACAGCAAGCTTGTCATCCATATGACTGCCTTGCCACAACCTCTTACAGCCAAATGTAAAACGTCCCAACCGCTGAGAGCTGCTATACCCACCTAGAACAGGCTATAACTAGGCTGGGACTGATTTTGTATGGCCAAGAGAAGTATCACACAGCATATGCCTTTACCAAAGGCTGCTGAAACTCACATGCAGACTCTAAGGCCAAAGCAGCTGCGTCCCATTACCAGTTTAATGCTGTTCCTTTATTTTGTCTGTAGTTTTCCACCACCATGCCTGCCTTGCCAGGTAGCAGCTCTAACAGCAAACTGCCATCCACCAACTTGGAAAAGTAACCTGGTGGCCTCTTGGGGGAGGAATAACAACTGGAGGATTATTATTTAGCCTTTAATGGACAGCTAATCTGAGGAAACACCAAAGAGGAAAAAAACATATTGGATAAACAAGGTTAGTATTTGTGCTGTGAACTGAATCTGGAGCAGGTCACAAGGCAGACTCAGAAGTCTCATACAAATCAGTGAGAAAAAAAGCAAAACACAACAACAGCTTCTGTTAGCAGCGACAACTGCCACTGAGACCCTTGTAATATGGCATTTCCCAGCCAGCTACAAACAAACAGGACACTGGCTTCTAGTAAATAAGGGTTTGTTTTTTCCCAGACAAAAAAAGTGCCCAACAATAGTGGGACCAGCACTGCTCACGGTTCACAGGAAATGCTCACTGTGTCACCATCAGTCTAAGGGCTGTGTGAGGTCACGAGTTACATGGAAGAAAGATTAAGTCACATGCAGCAGTTTCTATTCAAAACCTCTTTTTGATAAGTTCTATTGGGGGAAAAATAGTTCTTTATAAGCTTAACAATAAGATCTGATATGGGAATAGGATGCTAAGCTCCTATTTTCATTTGTCAGAAATCATCACCTACAGACTTGTTTATACACTTAAAGTAAACACCATACAAATTTCTGAACTAACATAAGCTGTCATGCCCTGCAAATACTTTGTATTCCACAATTTCATCCCTGTATAAAGTACTGCATGTTGCTAAAAATATTTCACATTGATCTGTTGAAAAATGCACTGCTTATACAAGCTGCTTTGTTTAGACTATCTTTTTAAAGGGTGTAGCAAGCAAAACCAATACTTGTCAAAAAGCTGTGAAAAAGTTAGAACCCCCAGTATCTGCTCTTCATTTTGTTACAACAGAATCGTAGAAACCACTGCAGACTCAACCATTTTAGCTTTGGAGTATCTGTATGAGGAATAGGGATTTCAGAATGCAGCTGCAATCATTTCATAAATGCACCCTGATATCCACTCCCTTATATTTAAAATAAAAATACAGAGTTGCCACACATTTGGGTCCCCCAGAAAAACTACAAACAAGCTGCATGCCTATTTTGACAACTGTATCACCACAAAACTTGAACCACAAATCCTTTTGCTTCTGGCTATCTCCCCTCAGATTTTAAGGCTTCCAATGGCTTAGAGCTCATGTGGGACTCCGAGCTGCCAAAAAAAACATACCTGAGCCAATGTATGTTGAACCAACGCACTGGAATAGGCTTGACTGGTGGTCTGAGTACTATTGCAGTACAGTCAGCACTTGTACATTGAGTTTATTGCACCCATGAGAAACCACCTTCTACCTTCTGGATTGAAACAGGAACTCTGACCAACAGGGAAGGGATATGAAAAAGCACAGTAATTTCTCCTGGTGCCCATTACCACTATTTGAGCAGCTTCCAAATGTGGGACTACAAGCTTTTAAGGAGCAAATAATTTTAAGTACTACTTGAAAACAAAGTCTGATATCACATGAGATGAAAGCACCTCTAATTTACACCTGTAATGCTACAGTATCTTACAGCTGCTGGTGTGAGAAGAAATGAAGCCTTATACTGGACTTCATTTTTATGTGAAAATTCTGCTCTTCATTAAGTTACACCTGCCCAGCCTGTATGACAAGACAACACCTGCTCAAGCCAAGCACTAGTTCAGAAGCCACTCTGAACAAGCAACAAAGAGCACAACAACACTGGAGAAAAATTATACTGACTAATATGTGTGATCACAAGACTCAATTTAGTTGCAGGAGCGCAGGTGGAAAGACTCAGAACAAAATTGGTACTGTGAGGTTTTTAATTGCTGCTAGCTTTCTGCAGAAAATGATAGCCTATCAAGTTGTCAGGCATCTTTATTCACTCAATACCTTAGAAATGACCTATTGCAATAAACACCACATAAAATAAGAGCAGCATCAAAACTGTGGCTTCAATCTTCCCACTGGTAGAATTCACATCCTGAAATTCTTCTTGTGCCTGTCAAATAAGAGCTCTTCTGCTTAGCCTGCAACATTCACAAGCTGTCAGCACATTATATACACCTTACAGGCAGGAATATGCGCGCTCTACAATCTGAACATACTTTTCTGGAGCACAAACTATCACCCACTTGCAAGAAGTCTATCTTCTCCTTCCCTCTCCTGTTTAGCTCTTGTCAGCAGGGATATCTGCACAACGGCTGGGAGTGCTGGGCTCTGCCTCGCTCAGCTGGTCTGTTACTGCTCCAGATGGTATGAAGCAAGGATAGGACCTCCTCCTTGGTGCAAACGAGGAATCAGCTGTGGGACGCGAGAGTGGAGGGATACAGCACGATTCCTCCATTTGGATGGGGTTATTAGCACTGAGGGGAGCGACAATCAAGAGAACAAATTAACAGGAATATTACAAGGACATAAAAAGCATGGTACTTCGAAGAACTGACGTCCAAGGGCAAAATGCAGAATATTCTTTCCAAAGCTACCAGCAAAAGTCAGCTGCAGCCCAACCTGAATGCATCAGGAAAAATCCACAGGACCAAAGAGACACTTTGCAGGGGAGAAGTCTAGAGCACTGTCTTGTCTTCCTCTTCCAGGACACGGATCCTCTACCTGCATTGCTGTGACATCCAAAACTTTTACAGCAGAATCATGTCTTTAAAAAGTGCCTACATTTCTGCTTTAGTCATTCCCTGTCTTAAGGACAAGATTATAGACGAAAGCTGGATCTAGATTCAAGATATATGAACAAATAATTAATAGGCATATTAAAAGGATGAAATTAGGTTAGAGATGCTGGAAAAACTGTTCCATATTTCCTTAAAACTTGTATTTCAAATTTTAAATTTCCTTAGTAGTTGGATGCAAACAAGTCACACTTTCACAGCAGAAAAAACTTCCAAAAATTTGGAAACTATTACAACTGTTACACACCATGCCTACAACTACAGCCACCCATTTTGAAAGAACAACTAAACTGGTAATAAAGCAATGCTCTTGCTCTTCAACAGCTTCAGTACAGAAATATTAGTGCAGTGTTTCACGTACAGAGTTCTGGAGGTGTTTTTAAGCTGTAGAAGAGTAATATCCCCTTCTGGCAAAGCCATTCTGCCTTTCGGTACAGCAATAGCTTTTGAAATTACCCAGGCAATAGCATGCCAGCAGCAATCACGTTGAGTTAAATAACACTTCTGAAAAATGGAATTAAGGAAATAAGTGACAGGCCTCAAAGGATTTCATCATCCAGTTTTCCCATTTTCTGTCTCTGCTCAATTACTGCTTCTCAACCTCCTACGACTGTCCTCCCCTTCTCATATTTGGCAACCATGGGAGTCATCAGTGTTTCATTAAGCTCTGCTGCTATACTGCCATTCTGCCAAAGTTGCAGAAAGGTTTATGTGGCTTCCCTGACAATTTCTAGTTTATAACCCAGTTTTATGGTGCTGTGTCAGGAAAGAGAAGCATATGTTAACAGAAGCGAGCCAAAGGTACGTGTGGAAGGGGGAGAGTGGGAGCAAAAGCCTGAGAACAGCTGAGGTCTGAGGCATCAGAGAAAGAACACATGCCCTGATCTGCAAGCAGGCAAATATGATTTTCCTTTTAGTGTGATCACAAATGCTGTCAAGTAAAGCGTTTAAAGCTTTAATTATTTATTTTAAAGTTTCTAACCCTCCTACTAACCTACCTCCATAGGAGTAACCTGTAGTAATTCAGGTAGAAGATTATTTCTAGGTTACTACCCTTATAGCAATCCAGTTTTCTACTTCCTTATCCAACATATCAAGCAGTTGCTCATAGACATATATGCCAACATCAGCTACTCCTGCTGCTGCTGAAGAGGAGGACTCAAAGGCAACACATATGACATACCCTGCTCAAGGAAAGACCAAAGAATCAATTGCTGTTGTAATTTTTTACTATAGTAAAAATGCTTAGCAATTCCTATAGGTTGCACAGAATCATATCTTTACCAAACCACGGTATTTATTTTTGCCAGGGTACATACATTCAGACCAGTGAAAAGTGCCAAGTTTACTTAAGCCAGAAGCCGAACCTTTTATACTCAAACACTGACAGTGCCAAACAAGCTTTCTCCATGCTGCAGAAGGTAAGCTCGCTCCAGAGAGAGCAGGGAACAGAACATTGCCAAGAGCTCCTATCAACTGCTGAAACTGATTCACTGGAGTTTTCTGGGTTATCTGTGCTGTCCTTTTTGGCTCTTGGGAAACTTGTTTTTAACTTTTCTTCCTCTCTCGCTTATTAACCAATATTTAGAAATATATCACTTTGACACTAATAAGAAATTTGCATCACAGTGCTTAACGAGCCGAAACTGAATATAAATTAAATCTGATGCAACTTCCAGTGTGCTGAACCAGCAGTAATAAAAGAATTTCCTTTCAACCTCCACCAAAGAGCAGTTTTAGGGATATAAGAAAGGTGTTTACATCAAATAAAAAGCTGAGAACTTTCCTCACGGTCCCAGAAAAACACAAGTTATATTCAACTATACATATGTATCGGTATAACCACCCAAGGCTAACTTCACAATGTCAGTGTATTTATTCCCAGGCTGTAAATGCTGTCTCCTGTTGCTGGCCAGTTAAGCAAGCTGCAGATACAGAAGGACTCAAAGGTCACACGCAACTACACTAGCGTCCATTTCCCATCACTCACAAGTGTCTAAATGTATGCAGACATATATGAATGCAGCAATCAATAAATTGTTTTGCCACACTAATCCTTCCCTTGCCTTTACGGGATGTAATTAAAATGCATCAGCTGTACACGATGCCCCACTTCGACGCCGTGTGCATTACGTAACACTGCAGCACTTCACCGCTCTGTCTCACTGCAAGATTAGACATCAATTACAGTGACATGTGTCGCCTGAAGATATGCAGCATCCCAGTTTATCCAAAGCTCAATAGGGTTTTTCGTCACCACTTCTAGAATATTGGCAAATTTATAAACAAAGGCACTTCAGCTCAAATGCACTTTAAAATCCCCATACTCAAGAGACTCTTACATATACAATAGAAAATCTTTCAGCACCAACTCGCAAGCCTGTTACTGTTAATCAACAGTGGAGCTTTTGTTGCAGCGATTAACACATTAATACCTCAGAATATGACTATCTACTTATACAGCTGAATCAAATCCTAACCAAAACCTGGTGTTAACACCTATTTACGTCCAAGTAGAGCCAAACCTGAACTGTTAACTCTGGGTGTTCAACCCAGACTGAACTGACCCCTTCCCACTCCCTAAAAAAATCTGCTTAACAAACAACTTTTCTGTTCTGCTTAAGAAGTTTTCAGTTAAAATCATACTTGCTTAATGGGGACCTATTCAATATGGGGCTGCCCAGGAGCATCACAAGGCAGCAGTAGGTGCAGCCTGACCCCTTGCTTGGGTGCTCTGGTCCTGTGCTGCTCTGCAGTGCAAGGATTTTGTGTGTCAGGGAAGCTCTGACTACCCTTCTGAACTGCTCTAACCAACCCTCGAGGGGAGGGAGAAGCATGATTAACATAACTAAGCAAGGGCAAGACGAAGAGCAAGAGCACGGCTAGGACATCCCAAATTTTATGAGACCCACTCAAGGTTAAGACTTTTGAAATACCATTCTAGCAAACAATGGGCTAGAAGGCATCACCTAAACTCCCATTCACTGCAGCAGAAGTTTATTCCTGATGTGTCCATTCTACATCACCAACCCCCAAGCCCTAGGAAACCATAAAGGATCTGGTTCACACCGCCAAACAAATGACTGGCATATATGTAGCCCAGCATGGCATCTGGTCAGTGTATCCTGGAACAGAACTTGAAAAGGAAGGCAAACAGACTTGAAAGTAGCCAAAAAAGTATTTTTTGTTGAGCAGGCAGCCAGGCAGAGTATGGTCAGCACAACAGTCGCACCCTTGAATTGCAAGCAGCAAAGAAAACAGTTCATTTCCACCCTCAAGTTGTATAGATTAGAAAATACAGTAAGTGCACAGCAGAGTAAAATGCAAGGAGTTGGTCTTTGCACATTGATAAAAATCAACCTCTTCTTACCCAATTTTTAGGCTTGATTACACACTTGGAAGCCATGTGAAAACAGTGACTCAGGAAGGTGTTTTTTGGCCTGTGTACCCTTGCAGCTACCATCTGAGATCCTTCATCTTCCCAGGGATTACTGACCAGACAGTTGATCTTTAAATTTCAGCCGGGATCACATTTGCATAGTCCTTTTAAGGGTCAGTAAATGGTGCAGGCATCTGCTTCTATAATTACCCTAAGCTGACCTAATGCAAAAAAATATAATAGCTAATAAACATTATAGGTACCTCAAACTTCATATTCTAAAAGCCATTTTTTCCAGCTAGAAATGCTCAAACTAGTCAAAGGGGAAAAAAGCTGAATTGATCCTACCTACACTCCTTAGGCCATTCAAGTCATGCAGTCTCAAAGTGCTTTACTCCCCTTTTCAATACTCAAAGCCTCTCAAAAAGCCACCATTCCCATAACAGGCTTACAAAAAGTTTATTGTTAATTGTTACTACACTGCAAAATCAACCTTCTGGCCTTTCTAAAGTCTTTAGGACTATAGGTTTGTTTATGATAGGTATAAACACTCTGTCTGCAATCATTTTTGTCACAACTGTGCTACCGGGAAGCCCTACCAGCTAAACATCAGCAAAGAACAGTAACACTGCATTCACTTTTAAATTATTTGCTATTTTAAAAGTGTTGCTGAATTATACATAAACACACTGATTCTTCTAACTCATTATTCATTGTTTACTTTAAAAAAAGAGGAATTTTGAAAATAACCCATACTAAGCTCCTAAAGAGAAACTGCATGCCTCTACGCAGTTGCCTTTATTGAGGTTAATTCCTCATGTGGCTATATCAAGAGAAACATAAATCCTATTAGCGCTTTTCCTATTTGCTTCAACAAATCAGCTGCAGGTTGTAGTTTGCAGGCATGGTTTTCCATGTAGACCATTGCTCCAAGAAAAACCCTGCAGTTCACCAGTTGTTTTAACAATATGAATGCTGTTAACAGGACTATCACGGAGAGAATTTTAATCAACTGAGGGTTCCCCTGACACCCCCCCCCCCCTCCTCTCTCTTTTCCCTCTTTTCCCTCGCGAGTCTCTTCTTACATTTTCCCCTCAGTTCCCTCTTTTCCCTCTCCT
>JANHGO010000063.1:5480282-5493172 GCA_024606505.1 Aquila spilogaster | reverse complement strand
CCACCCCCCCCCCCCCCCCAAAAAAAAGTGGTCCTCCTCTATAGCTATTTGTGCTACCAACTGCCTGCCTTGTAGGTAAAGCATTACAGAAAACCATCCTCTCAGTTGAAATTATGGGGGCTGATTAAAAAGATGGTGTTGGTGTTTATGTAGCCTGCCTCAAACTTTCCTACACGCCTTCTCCTGTAAACTTGTATGTTTTGGCTTGAACATTCACTTACATGAAACACGTTCTACACGTGTACCAGAGAGATTTAAAAGCAGAGCTGTTCTCATATTGAAGTCTTCTATGCTTTAGCTATATAAAAATTTTGATCATAGTATTTTGAGCTTGCAGGATCACACTACAAAGTTGCAGACACAGGAAATTTTGGTAACTAGAGCAGAACTTCACCCCCAAGTCTCAGGCAGCACTCCAACTAACACACTGTGTCCCAGAGGAGCGGCTCCCCCACCCTTACTGAGCTGTTTAAAAATTATACAACTTCCATTTCTACATGACGGATAATGAGATCCATGGAGTCACTTTGCAGCAAATAACTGGAATTGATAGTTTAGAATAAAATGTAATCACACAAGATGAAAAAGACTTCTTACTGCAGACTTTTATATGCAATCTTTACTTGCACATGTTAAGTTTCACAATCAGTGAGGCTATGCATGGAAAGATAAATTTACCAATAAAATCTGAAGTTAAACAAGCAGAGCACACCAGCAAATAAGTCAGCAAACATTTGCTTTCCAAATGTGCAAATTATGAGAATTAGGCCCTCATGGGGACAAAGTAGAACAGAACTCTTCTCCAGACAACCAGACAAGTATTTTTATCGTATTGTGAAAAGCAGTTTTACATCACTCTGCTTGTAACCTTTTTCTTGTCATTTGAATTTATAAGAGAAATGAACGAGTTACATACGAGTTGCAGGTCTAGTCACCAATACAGCATTATTCAGTCATCCAACAAAAGAAACCTAAATAGTTTTTAAGATTGAAACCTAAATAATTTTCAAGATTGAATTTGGCGATCCTTTCATATCTGACGGCAAGGAAGTTGTACCAAACCCCTCTCCTGAAGGTTACAGCTTAAAAACATTTGAAAACTTATTTTAAACACATTTGCCATGTCAATGAAGTAGGAATCTATAGTGCAGAAAAAATAACCTTCCCCTTCATTTATCTCAATAACCTCTCACAGACGGTGACTGCTATCCAAACCAATGGAGTCCCTGGCACAAGATTTATGACCCATGACTTTGACTACTTCAGAGAAGGGGGAAGCACTTGCTGGACTACTCCTTAATTAAATTACAGAGAAAGAGGCACCCTCAGCTTTTTAACTGATTATATAATCTTATTTTCTCATTCTATCCCCAAATATCCTGAAACGTTCCCCATGCACTTCTTGAGCTTCTCCACTGTTATACAGCGTGTCTGTATCTGGAGGGAACCAGCAAATCACTAGGGAAGGGATGTCAACACCGCTGCTCACCACAGGTCACTAGCAATAAATAACCTCTGAGATGCTAGGCAGTTCAGGTTTTAAAACTGTGTTTCTTGCCTACTGTTATTTGTTGAACCAAAAAAAGGAAAGAAAAAATTTTAAACTCAGTTTTCATTTCAGACAGATGACAGTTTCCTTCTGCTCTTATCTGAAGTCATATAAAGTAAGCATCATTCGATTTATGTTTCAAAGGCATTAATATTAGGAATATATCCCTTAGTGAAAAAACCCAAACCCTTCGAATAAGCACTTTTTCTAAAGAGGCAGATATAGTGCAGAACCACTACGGAAGTGATAAACTGACACCAAAGTCTAGCAACCAGAAACCTATTTTTGTAAAGTTTTTGGAATAATGATTCAAGGGGAAAAAGGAGCAGAACACAGTGCATCTGTTCTTCATTTCTGTTGTAGCTTGGAACAAAACACCAGATCAGATGTTTCCAAGGTTGCAGCAGCATCCCATCACTACATAAATTGTTTAATTTGCATCTGAGTACGATAAACAATCATTTAAGTCACCTGATATAGTCCATGTAAGACAGCAGGTATGCCTGTAATGACTCTTCCTTGCCAGAAAATGTCTGGCTTGGTAAGACACTATGCCTGACTTTCCAAATGAGGCAAGGAAAACACAGTGAATGCTGCAGCTGTATTCACTACAACTAATTAACCCTGGTAAACAATCATTTATCTGAATACCCAAGGCATTTTGTTGGGTTTAGATGTGTGAAGATTTCTCCTAAAGTGTCAAAGTTTAATACTAATTTTAGAATATGTAACTTAATATTAATTTTCCTGCCACCTACATGAACTCTGAAGTGTGTGAAATTGATCTCCATTCTCCAAATAAATACTTTAATTTCCAGAAGTGTCCAGATATAACATTTCTAAGAGGTATTAAAACACCTCCAGATCAAGAGCTCATTTAAAGTCAGCAGGATATTTTGGGAATTTACAGATTATCCTGGGGAGCCTCAATTCTGATAGACTGAATTATTGAAAGACCATTGTTTACAGAGCAGCACAACTGATAAAAGGAGGAAATTCATGTTTTTAAACAGTCTATACATGAGAACACATAGAAAATGATTCAGCTCAGTTTATCACTTGAGCCAGAAAGAACATAAATCAGGATCCAGAGGAGGATAGAAATTCAAGGTTAAGACGATCTGAGCAGAAGCTATACAAAATTTATCGGCATATTAAAAGAGATTGCACTGCCTCATGGTGGGACAGTTGCCAAAGACGAAACTGATACTGAGGACAGAACCAGGCCACTGTACGGACTGATCCTTTCTATTCATCACTCTCCATATCAGCACTTCCATGGGGAAAAGTAGTCTTGCTCTGGAAGTGTGGTAAGGCTTCTTGAGCTGAGTGTGGAAGCTGTTTCTGAAGACTGCCTGCCACAGTAACATCTATGTTTCGACATTACTTTATTGCCACCGTTCTGGCTTCCAGGTAATTCAGTCTCTGTTTGCAAAAAGTTTGCTTCACTAAAACGCTTTTTACTTCGTAATCTGGAGGTAGATGACGAAGTTGCAATTCTGGCATTCAATTGGCTGTACCTGCGAAGTTTAAGCTCATCTGACTTTTCTCCAAAGTCTCCCTCCAGCTACTATGCAAAATGTTTGCAGGGTCACATGCAGGAGTGCCTGAGCAGTTCCAGCTGCCCAGGGCCTGTGTCTTCACAAAACATCAGCTCTGTCCTCACACGGAGCACTCCTCACAGCCCAGTGGGATGGCATCTGACTTTGCTGTAGAGCAGTGTAATGCAGCAGTCACCATTCCCTAGATATAACAAACTTAGACTCAAATCATTCTGTTTACCCAGTCCCAAGAAGGTATTTGCATCCAGATCTTTACTTTTCAGAACACTACATGGACACAGGACATTTCAAGGTTGAAACAACTTTATAAAGCACCTACTTTACAAAGTGATTCAATATAAATAGGGACAGCTGAGACGGATGCTACAGTGACAGCACAGTTATTTAGAAGACCTACTTTCATGAGCTTGTACGCTATTTTACACAAAGTGGAACAGTTTCCAATGACAGCAACTGGAAGGGGGAAACCTGGTTTGCTAGACATCCTCCCCAGCAGTGGGAATGTGGATAACACATTTTTCCCCAAATGAGGGGTGACGATAAAGGACTCTAATCTCTTCTCGGTTTCAAAGCACTAGTGGAATCACCTACCAGGTCTAGCAGCACTTGTTAAGTACTTCGGTGCTCTTGCCAGTAACTTCCTACCCATCACTGCCCCCAGCTAAAAGTCTTTCCCTCTCCTTTGCTACCTACTCACCCTATTCTTTGCAGAGTTTAGGCTCTCCGGTCATTCTGACTGTGGGCAAGTTATGCTTGCTTGTCTGATGAAAGCCTTTTAAATCCTATTTATTTCTGTAGAAAAACAAGTTGTATTCAATTTACATGCTCTGCATCTACTACACTGCAAAAAAATCCACCATGAGGCTCCCCAACTGAAGATCACCAAGTGTTAATACAGTATATTGCTGGGTTTATCTACTCATGGAAAAATCTGCATCTGTGCTGCTTTGTGCCCACCATTACTCAAGACTTCAGAGAGAATAATATGTTTATTGAGTGACATAGCTATTACAGATTTATCTAAACCAATGTAAATAAAATCTATGACCTGTTTTTCCCTGTTTAGTTAAATAGACTTGTATTAAATTTTATTGTCAAACTAAATCAGCAGCTCAAAACTTTTTCAATATTTTCTTGCAAAATAGCCTGCAGGAAGCATATCTGAAACCTTCTCAACTGTTGTTTGGTTCAAAGAGGATGATTAAAATGGAGTCCCAGAGGGTGCATCACAACAGAAATACTGTTGCAACAAGCACACAAGAGACTCTGATGAGAATAGAGCTTAAGGGGCTGCAGCTTTGACAATCCTCTAGAAGCAAGCTTTATTAAAGCATTACGTGATTTGGCAACAGCCTGTTGACATTCTTTTCATTTCAAAAGTGGCCTTAATTTTATTTCCTTGAAAAGTAAGACTCCTGTTCACTAAGGAGTTCTCAGCCATTCCCTTTTCATAACCTGTTTCACAATCCACGTTCAACAGAAAACCATTTATTTGAGTCTTGGCATTGCAAGTTTCAAAAGCTAGGTGCCCAAATCTTGGTTCTGCATCTGCAAGTCTCCACCACCAGAACCCCATCCAAAGAGCTGAAAGGTTTCTTTTTACAGTAAAGAAGAGGCAATTGCCTGCTGGAAAACTGCCCTGGTGGCAATTACTTCGTAATCAAGAGCATGGAAGCGCTATCGTGTTTCACCTGTTATCACTATGGCAAAGTTACCTCTCCGTCAGAGTTGAGGGTCAAACTCAAATTCTGAGCAGAAAACTGAAACGCAGCTGTTGTGCATGCACATACACTCACAGATTCACCTGACATCTTGCTCTCCTAGAGGGTGTTTAGACAGAAGTATAAAAAGATGTGGGCTGTGTAAATTTGGCTGAGAGTATGTGGGTGGAAAGCAGATTAAGAGGAAGGGTTTTGGCTAGGAAAGAGGTTGTGTAAAGGTGCATATTTAAAACCACTCAATTTTAGCATATTTTCAGGAGGCTGAAGTCTGTTCCTACTTCTCCCATCCTTTCCCCACTACCCACAGGAAATCTTAGTAAGGAAGCACTAAAATTACAGGGATCCTGTAGTTCCTTCAGTCCTGTACCTGCCCCTTTCTACTCCAGAGCTGCCCTTCAAAGCAGAAGAAAACGTATAGGCTTGTCTTGGCTACAGCAAGGTGGGTCCAATATGTGTGAGAGGGAAGAACTGCAAGACAGTTCAGTGACCCAATGTTAAAAGAGAAGTAAAAAGCACATTTATAGTAGACTGAAAGAAAATTTAAAAGCTATTGGCTGATATGCAAGTTAGAAACAAAAAACCCTTCTTATAATTTAGTGGGCATGGTTGATGGTTGGACTCAATGATCTTGAAGGTCTTTTCCAACCTAAATGATTCTATGACTTAATATAGTCCCATAACCAGTTCACCACTATTAGCCGGTAGCAGCGTTATTAACTGGTCCTTATTTCTACTGCTGTACTAGATCTCCTTGGGGCAGAAGAGAACAAGAGATTTGGGAAAGAAGGGGAACACAGATGACAAAGTACTCCTAAGTCATACCAAAATGTTTAGCCTCTCAAACCTTGGCTACTCAAGATAAAAAGGAGACAGCATGCTGGACAGCAAAGATTTACTGGTAGAAAGAAGCATCTACGTAAGGGTAAAGATGTCCATTTCCTTCTTAGGGAGTGATTATTTTTGGAGGCCTCAAGCTCTTTCCACAAATCACAGACTAAAATGTCTATTGCTGCAGAAAACAAAAAAGAAGGATTTGAGCAGAGATTACAATGAAATAAAAAAATGCTTTTAAACCTCCATCCTTATATAAGAGCTGACAGTCTGCATTTTTATACACTTTGCTTTGTCTTGCAGCATGCCTTTTCTATTGATCCACAGTTCTCAGACCTGTTAGCGTTTCTTGCATGTCATATATGGTCACTCGCACTAACCTCAGATCACACAAGCTCTCAAAAGGAAAACTTCTGAGGATTCATAGTAGTGTTTTCACACACAGTTTTTACTGCGAACACTCTTTATGCTAGGGGGAAAAAAGGTATTAACATTCCCATAGTAAACAATTAAAAGATCAAGTACTTTTGTTAAAGATTTTGAATGGGAGAAAACAGCACCAGAGCAAGTATGAGACTTATTTTAGAAGTAGCTTCTTCAGCAGATCTTACTCAGCCAAAAAAAAAAAGGGAACAAAAAGTTACCTCCTGCTAAGTAATAGGAAACACGTTTTATGCCATGGGAGAAGCCTCTGAATTCCTTCGCACTCAACTTCCCTTTCCTAGTAAGGATATTTATCCAAAGTCACACAGTCTGTATAATCCCAAAGCCAGCATGAATCCTCATGTTACCCCAGCTGAAAATCTGCCATGTGTTATCAGTTGTGCCTCTGAAGGCCAGAGTCAGTGTTACTTAAACAAAAACAGAACATTGATATAAAAAAAGCCCTGTAAGTAACAGTTACTGCACAACTGCCAGACCACGTGGCATTTGCCTTGATATGAAAATAAAGCATGTGCTCCTACTGCCCCCAGGATTAGAAAAATCTTAATAGTTGCATAGCATCTTTCTTTTAAAAGTGCCTTAAACATATCCTTAACCAAACCTTCCACTAAGGACTACATGTGTTCAAAAACTGTGCTGCTAGTGATTTGAGGTCAAAAGATATTTTATGTAAGAGAACATAGATACATGATATGAAAGCCTTACTGACCTGCTGGTTGGTTAAAAAAAGAACAGTAAAATTAGTCTTACACAACCCCGTAGTGGGCATAAAACTAGTCAATAAATAAAAAAGGATGGGTGGGGAGGTTTTATAGGGCAATTAACACGTGCCTCAGGCACAATATTTGCAGTTTTATACATTCCACCACTGGAGATGTGAATACAAACTTTACATGATCTTAAAGACTAACTTCAAAGCTAACAAGGCTGAAAAATGTATTTAAGTGTTTTGTTCTTCTAGGTTTTCTGGATCCACCGTAAATTCAGTTCTTGTCCTTAGGTTAGCCACGTTACAGTCCCCTCTTGGGACAGGTCAGCTCTCAAGCCATTAATTCTTCCAAGGAGGAATTCAGATCCTGCAATTCACTCTCAGCATCAAATGCAGCTATGCCTGGGAGCCCAGATGCAGCTGGATTGTACAGGAATTTAACTTTGAGAGTCAAAGAGCAGGTTACAGCAACTCAAACAGTTTCTTCCTGGTTAGACAAGGTAAAGTAAGGCACAACTCAAACGGTAAGATGCAATTTTGTAGAAAGACAATTATAAATACATATAGCCTTCACATAAATGTAACCTCTGGCAGAGATGAGGAATAAACTTGACTACTTGAGCTGAGCTGAAATAAAGTCAGTGCTGCTTTATGTTGAAGAGCTTCCTTGCCTGTGACAGTTTTTCCAGCCAGTCAGCCTTTTTTTTCACTCGAATTATAGGCAGCCTCCAAAAGCTCATCCAGTCCCTTTGTTCCATTCTCCCCCACCACATCTTTAAGGTTTTTAGATTTCCTTTGATCTTGGGCTTAGCCTTAGGAAGGCTATCCCCTTCCACACTGCATTGAGTCAGCAATTGATACCTTAATTCCTTTGAAGAAACATACCTAGAAGCTAACTTATCTATAGCATTTCATGCTTGGTTTCTAAATACATCTCCATAATCTCCTCTTTACCTACATGCATTCTTCTCAGACAGGTATCAACACTAAATTTCAATGGGGAGATTCACTACTTCATACTAAAAGTTCACTCTATAATATTAAATCTCTTCAGCATAATGACTTCTCAGCTGCCACTTTGAGATTTCTCAGAATCAGCAGTTTGAATTACTGCTTAACACAATTTTTCCATACTGGCAATTTCACATGAACTAGATTTCAAGACCCTTTAAGCATGGGCTGCTAAGCTTTAGGCTGGAAGAATTTTGAATGTTAGATAATTTTTTTTTTTTCCTGATGTATTATGTCTAAATGCTTTGACTGAGAAATGACAGCCCAAACCACTGAACAGCTTTTCTACGTGTATGAGACACATAGGAAACGTGTCTCATGTGAGACATGAGCAACTACAGTATCTTGCTGATTGGAAAGCATATGAGAGAAGTAATTTCTTTTCCAAATAAAAATAACGTATGGTGTTCTGCTCTGCTTAGCTCAGCGTTTCTCTTTATTAAAATCTATTAATTAGCACTGAAATACACAGTTTCCAGAAATGCTATTCCTTGGTGTTATTGCCTAAAAAGTATACCATGCTCAGGGTTAAGCTTAAAATGACCAACTTCAATATTTAATGCTAGACTAGCTAATGTTTACTACAAGAGCCCATTAGCTCTCACAGCAAAACAGAGTAATGCCATCACAGATAGGCACTCAGATATGAAATGCATAAGAGTCAAGGCTATTCCTGTACTGTACCAGAGAAACATCCCCAAATTTAAGTGCCATTATAAAGGTAGGCAGCACATATGTTAACCGTTCATGTTTTTCCTTATTTAAATGTAAATAGTTTCTTTTTAAAAGCACTAGTGTAATATATTTAATTTATGCAGGAGAATGAGGAACAGTTCCGGTGCTGACAGTCACTTCTGTGCCTATTAACTATTCATAAAACACTCAATAGCTCTGGAAAGAGCCTTTGAAGCAACAGTAAAGGCTTGGCAAAGCTTTTATCATATTAAATATAAAACACGAAACTTCATGTTTACAGCTACCACTACTCATTAGTCAGACAGCAAGTTTTTCATGCTGAAAGCAGCAGCCACCCCAAGTCACAAGAGTACAGATTTTTTTCTTCCATAGTCCTAATGAAACAGGCACATGGATCCCACCTTTCAGAAGAACTAAAATGGATTTACTGGTTGTGTTACAATCCAAATTGTGCTTGCATTACAACTGAAATAATCTGAAATTACCAAATTATGTTATTAATTGTTTAAAGTGTTAACAGAAGCCATGTATTCTAATTTCATTGGACAAGTTTCTTCAAAAAGCTAACAGTTTCTCTAAGTTTACACTATACCAGTCATCAGTTTCTCCTCACTTTTTTTCACTCAAAATCCCTTGCAAATTTAAAATGTATCCAAATTTTCCACAAACAGTTATGAACTGGAAGTAGTTTTAGAGATTTAATCCTTAAAAGCCAAGTGTAATGATGGAAGAAAATACACTGTCATTTATAAACAATAGCAGGGACTTTAATTCCCTCTCACAGATAAGCAGCATTAAGTACCAGATGTTTCAGAAGACAAAGGCCTCATCCTGCTCCTACGGAGTTTACAATACATGGCTGAAATGTGACAGGGGAAGCAAACAGTAGTGTTAATGCACAGAACATACTCAAGACTAACACGAAATCACTCAGTTTCTCAAAAACCTTGGATTGATGAACAAGTAAACCTAGAGTGCTGAAGGCGCTGACAGTTCATTTTCTAGTAAAGTTTTAATGCTGTCTGGGAGGAACTGCTGATTGAACAGGTCTCTAAAAAAGGTTAATGAAGATTTCTAGATATCAAAACTTGTGAAAGTGCCAACTAATATAATTTAATCTGGAGTCAGCCTGCCACTTCTTGTTTTTAGCATATTTTTATATCCTCCAAATTATTCTAAACAAGTTAGCTGCTTCATTTTGAATTCTTAAGCTGCAGATAGCAAGAAATCAAAGAGCAAGTTAGAATTAAAAAAACCCATGTAATATGTATTTGGCTTGTTCTTGTTGCTAAGCTACTAAAGCACAGTTATGACTACAAGGCTGTTACAGATTTGTAGCTGCATTTCTGACAACGCAATGTAACATAAATCTCAGCATGGCAATAAAGACAAAGATTAAAAGTCACAAATCAGAACTTATTTTGGTAGGGGCATAGCAACTCAGGCACTTCCAGACCTTTCCAATTCCCAGTATCCATCGATCCAAGCAGCTCTCACTGCTGCCTGTAGTTCTTAAGAATTTAAAACTTCAGGAAATTTAAACACATCAAGAATACAACCAGTGCTGAATTGGAAAGGGACTATCCAAAGGACTATCTCCTCCAGTTGCTGAAATCTCGTGGCTTACGGAACGAGTAGGACAGGTCGTTCATCTGCCATGTCATAACTACACCTCTGATCCAGGGTACACAAACAGCTAGGAAAGCCAAATACCTGCAAGCAGAAAGTGTGTAACATCAACATGCCTACGGTTTTAATGGTGGTCTCCGATAAGACTCTTGGATGATTTCAGTGACCAAAGTTTTCTCCAAGATATAGAACACAAGCACACACCGTAAAGCTTAGTTGTTAAAATTCAACATAGATCTGTAAAGGAAGTCTTTTTTGCATACCCAAAAGGCTTCTGGTTCTTCCATTTATTACAAGCAAAGTTAGTTGGTTGAGTCATCACACTTCCCCATGTGCCACTTCTCAAAAATAGTTTCTCAAGCCAATTTAATCTCACAGAAAACAACTGAACATTGCTTTTACCAAAACAAGCAGCAAAGGGAATATTACAGCAGTTCGACAGCTATATGCAACCCCCTCCAGTGAGGAATAAATATAGCTCATGTTGAGGCAGACAGATGTTGAGGTTGATAAAGGTAAACAGAACCATGTAAGAGGTAATTACCAAAGAGGCTAGATAAGTCACCCATGAATAACTTAACCCTTCAGTGAATCCAGCATTGTTTATTCCCCTGCAGAGGGAACATGAGCCAGAGCACAAAAGATTTCAATTAGTTCCCAAAGCACTAACATTCATAACCAGCTACCTCCATTTCTTATCTCTATGGCATGGAACATCATCATTGCAACCCGACAGCCTTTTGCATCGCTTCGTTGATTTGCCAGCTTTTCTAGAAGCGAGAGCTCTTTTCCTTCCTTCCCCCAAATCCCAATGTTATTTTGGTCACTGGGGTTAGGGAAGGAAGGGAAGAGATATTTCTCAATTATCTGGAGGAAACAGATCTGCTAGAAGAGATCACAAAAGAAATGTAAACTAGTAGACTGGTCAGTAATTAAAAGGATGGTTTATTTATACTGTCTGGCCTTACTCTATGGTAAGGTAAAGTCAGCTTAGCCAGCTATACATTTTAAACATCCAAGTGCCAGCACAAACAAGAAAGTCAACAAAAAAGGACAGGTCACTTACAAAACTGGGGGTCTTCCCCATGCAAAGCAGGATGCAAGTTTTTGCATTCATGGTAGACAGTAATTGAACAAATGCCACTAATTACTTGCATGTCTAAATCTCAACTTACCCAAAAGACAAAACCTCAAAATGAGTTATGGACATTATAAACATTCCTAGATGAAGTTGCATGTGTTTTACTAAGCAGGGCAGTTTGATCAGAAAGCTCCTATTTGGGAAACACTTACCTATTTTAACTATGCCACCAATAGATCCAAAAAGGACATCTGATTAGCTTTGAAAATGAAAATTTTCAGGAAAACTTGGAGGCATAACTCATCAGCATCTCTCATGGCACTAACTGCACTGATTGACCCCTCTGTTGATTCAAAATAAACCAACTAGTAACTTCACATGAAAACACATTTTTAACTATAGGAAGACTGCGTGAAAGAATTTGTACATTACATGCATACAAGTTCAATCTCTTATGCCCTTTTGTCATATCAAATATAAAAACACAGATGTTTCATTTGAGATGCTAACCTTGAAATTTTTGAACAATGTTGTAAATAGTATTCAATGAACATTATTTTAGAGTTGTTTTTGAGTGCTTCTGTTTGGCCACAACTGAGCATGCTGTAAGGCACAACTGCATGTATGAGCCAAAGCAAACATTAGCAAACATATAATATGCATATATTATATATACACTTATACAGTGTACACACATCATTGATTTATTCATTCATGGAAGCACACTCAGTCTGGTACTTCTATTCAGTTTCATGTAATATTTTCTGATATCTGATAGAGAGCATGATTTTTTGGATTTGATAAAGGTAATACCAGATACTGTTAATACTGTAAACAGTTTATCGGAAACCTAATTACAGTACTCACCATGAAATTTTAACACTGTCTACTCCTATTCTAAACCTCATTACCCCCCCATTATTATCTAAAGCTACTGGTATCATGGTTTATTCATATCTATTCATGTGTTATAAGCTAGACAGATTAATCACATAAAATGAGACTCACTAGTGGTTTGAAATAAATGCAGTATTTCACTACTAGTTGGAAAAGCCAATTTATCTGTATATTCTAAAGTACTGTAACCTGAAGCATTTCTCCATAAAAAAAGCTTCACTGCAATCCTAATGCTGTTTATAGGACACTTAGCTTTTAGTAAAGAAGTTTAGACTTAAATCAGGTTAACCTTTTTACAGAGGGAAGCAATATTAGACAGAAGATGAATGCATATAGAAATCCTTCCCACTTAAACATGGTCATACAATTGAACTTGTGGCACAGCCAATAACAAAAAAACCCCAAATCCTTTTTACCTTGTGTATTTTTAGTTGGCACTAAAAATCTTCCACTTCCCTCTTCCTCTGACTTCAATCAATGCAAAGATAGAGAAAGTTTTGATTAACAGAAATGAGAATCACTTACCAATTTGTAACAATACAGGTGTTACCAAAGCTGTCTCCATGGCATAACAAAATTCCCTGCCAAACATTACTGCACCATGCATCACCCACAGGCGTATTGGTATCCGGTCTATGGATCCTTCACTAATGGTCTCCTCCCTACTTTCATTCTCCTTGTTCTCTGGTTTCTGAAGCTGTGCCACAGGTAGATCTTGAACTTGCATAGATTCCGAGTCAGCATTCTGGGGAGCCATTTT